>JARFXV010000374.1:1040000-1607500 GCA_031761425.1 Cosmopolites sordidus
GGAATATTCATCCATTAAGATAGTCTGTCAATTCAAAATATTTATCGGTCTTCAATACTAACGACAGCGTCGTATTGACATATCCATTCTGTAACCCCTTTTTTCTTTACATCAGGGGCGAGGGAAATTGTATCAAATAGGATAATTGGCATTGTCAAAAACCTAGACATACTCGTGTAAGCCATATTGTAAAGACGATCTATTCATAAAAAGAAACTTAAAAGATATTGTGGTATACAATGATCAAAAAGATAGGTGACTTTTTAAATAAAACATAAAATAATTTATTAATTAATATGAATTTATTTTGCTCCTTCAAAGTAATCTCTTAACACTGTCTTCATATTTTTAATGCAGCAAAAACAATTTTTTTTTCGTTTTTAGGATAAAGTTTAATGAAAATTTTTTTCTTACAAAAGACTCTATAATTTCTTACTTAATATTCGAAATGATATGAAACTTCTGTTATATGTAAAGCACAGTCCTACCAACTTAAAAAAACAAATGGTTGTATCGATATGTAAAGCGCGCGAAATTTTAAAATTAAAGTCGCCTTAGTTTTGATATAATGCTTTTCTAGTTTCCTGCAATTCTGTTGGCCTTGTTAATTCGTATTCTCACTTCTATAATTCGAATTTGACCCGATGATATTTCCGCACCACCCAGTTAAATGACATTACAGCTCAACCAGCACAGCTTGAGGTTAAGATGCGCAGTAGTCTAACGCCCGATAGCTCATTCGAAGCAGTGCATTCAAGGTGTTAACATCGCTTAAGTACAGTACACTTGAGGAACTCTCTGATCTCTGTCTCTGTTGAGAGTATGTTGGTGGAGCTGTAGTTGTTCTACAGTTTTAATATCTACAACAAGTTTTCGTCATTTGTGAAGAGTGATCTGGTTTTCGATGTGGATATTTCCATATTAAATTGTTTGCAAATAAGAAAAATGCATGCAGGAGTCACCAAAAGTTATATTATTTATAAAATTTTAGGCCAAGGAGAGAATAGAAAAAGTAGGAAAGCAGCTCTAACATGATTTATTCGGTAATGCATTATTGCATCGTTTCCATATTGTAATTAAGCAGACGAAACGGTTTTTGTGATGCATCTTAACTGAGGATGTAAAATAAATATATCTGGATAATTCTGTGGAATTAAGTGGAAAAATGCATGTGCTGGTAAACCATTCATACGGATGGTAAAGAGAAATATTCATGATCAAAGTACATTGTTCAGTTTTTGGTGTAGTCAAGAAGTTGTGCGTTATTATAAGCTATTGTAACTAAATAAAATAGTTACTGGAAACCATTATAAACAAAAACTGTTTAGACTGAACGGTAAATTGATACAAAAAAGACCATCAATGTTTATAATTATGAAAATAAGCGACCGCAAGTAGCAAGATTTGAAGAAAGCACTGTTAAAACTCGAACGGGAAGTTCTTTCACATCCATTCTATTCTCCAGACTTGGCGCCATGGGATTATGTGTACGCCATGGGATGGTGTTGACACATAATATTTAAATTTCGAAGAAGTTCAGAAACGAGTTGATGAATTGAATGTTTCTGAAGATGAATGATTCACCGACAAATTCAAGTTTTACCTGAAAGACGGAAAAAAACTTATAAAAAGTGATATATTTTTTTTTCTGAAATAACTATATCTTTCGAGCAATAAAATGGGAAATACTAATTTAGCGGTTCATAACACTACATTATCCAAAATTAACTTTCACATTAAAATTGTTGATATATTTATTCTAAATTATGTATTAGACTTCCAAAGAATGATTGTATTAAGAGATGTAATACTGCGATAAAAACAAAATTATATCGTAAAAAAGTATTTTATAAAACATTTTTGACGACTCTTCAGTCAATTATAATGACATAAAAATAGAATTTATAACTTTTACAAGGTTAATGTCAAGTCTGACTAATTAAATTAAAATAATATCCATATCGTCGAATTCAAGCATCGAGAACCCATTTCAAAAACTGTCATTCCTGGCCATACATTTATAAAATACGAGGGGTTCCTTAAAAATTACTTGGCCTGGCCCAGAAAAAAAAATGAGCAATAAGAATGAATTTCAAAAGTATTAATTGTGGTCATATATAACAAAACTGTGAGGGTGTATTCACCATTCAATTCTTTAGAGTTATATGAGGGCGGTTACAAAAGTTCTCGGTTTGACACAAAGATGGCGCAAATATGTCTAAATGACTATGATATTTGTCAAGTATGATTCGATAGATGGTGTGCTGTAAAGTTTCAGATGCGTGCGTTTATGACAATCGAGTAGAGCAAACAATTTTTTATATTTTCTGAAAAAGGCTAACATTGAAGTTCGAGCTATTATAAAGTTTTATGGGGTTGATTCTCGTCGAATATATAAATTGAGTTAGATTTGACTTGAAATGATTTTTCCCTTCGTTTTCGACTACAAAAAGTATGCTGCTGAATTTAAACATGAACGTACATCCGCTGAAGATGATGGATACTGAAAAACCACTGCGATCGTGTTTACTATTTTTTAAACAATATTTTGGTTATGAAACAACTTTCCGCTCGATCAGTGTTGCGTTTGTTAACAGTCAACCAAAGACGCATTCAATGAAACTCACATGCCAAAGATGAAACAGCAGCACAAGACGAACGCAAGAAAAAGTGCGCCAAAGAAAAGAAAAACTGTTCCTGCTGCTGAAGAATTTTTTTGCTTTCCCTTTTCCTCCTTTTTACTTTTCGTGCTAATAAAACTCCATATATAAGGTGAACCAGGAAAACATTAAAATTTTGTATTGTTATTACTTAGAAGGGCATTAGAGGATGGGTGGTTGCTGGTCGCGCAGAAAAAGGAATGAATAAGTAGGTACTTACCGTTTCCCAAACAGTAAACTATTCAAACAGTTTATTGTAACGACAAATCAATAGAGAAAATTCGAAAAAGTTCATGACAAGTTCGAAAAGTTCAAAAAAATATCAAAGTTTAATGACAAAAAAGGGTTATTGTACATATTTTTGTCGGTGAATAGCACCTCGTCGTTTCCTAGTTTTTAAAGTGAAATTCCATTCTCCTGTTTTTGTCCAAAATAAATTTTTCAATAACTGTTTCATTAAAGTCCGGAATTAGTTCAACCATAGCACTCTCAATATTTAACATACCTAAAGCATTTAGTCTATCTTCTCCCATTGAATTTCTTAAATATGTTTTAATCAAGTTCAAAGTCGAAAAGCACTTCGGTTGTGGCCACCGGTATAGTCACTAGTATTCTCAATGCCTCAGTGATTTCTTTAAAATATGTATCCAGTTACACATTCAAAATAAAATTTAATGTCTTTAAGCTACCTTTAATGTGTTCATTTTGACAAATCTCGGGCCTTGAATAAAACATTTCCAATTCGGTGTTCAAATCTTCTTGTTCTATCGTCAGAAAACGTTTACATATTGTTTACTGTCAAATTTTCGCGTAAAACTTGCCCTATTTTTACATTCTTTTTGAACTTGACACAGATTCAACACGGGCGTGGGGGACGACGTTAGTTTTTAATTCAACTTTCTCCTCCAAACATAAATTAGTCATTATTTAGTTTTAAATCCTTCATGTTTGCAATTAAAAGTGGCTTATTTTTATTTAAAAAGTACTACTCAGTGTGTACACACATAGCAAATCCCAAATCAAAACAAGTATTCGCGATGCGAACGAAATATGTGACGCGAGATATATCAAATGCTCCGTAGCCGTCAAATTAGCGTTTAAAACGAATTACCGATACACTCGGTCGCAGGGATGCTACGTCCAAATCGCATGTTTTAGAAAGCAGTTAAAGCCCAGAATTCCTGCAACCAACAAAACATGTAACGCCAACGACAATATAAATTGACGTGGCATACGGTCGCTGGAGGTAAATGTCCGACCAAGGATGTAAAAATTGTGGCGAGAGGATGGAATTTTTATCCGCATTATTTGGTATGATGGGTCGACAGACTTCTACATTTCTTCTACATTTGGAGATTTTAATTTTTAATAATATCTCAAACTGAGTTAAAGGAAAGAAACTGAATGGAAATAAAATATGGTGTTTTGCTATGACAAATTGTTTTCTGTGATAAATGCTGAGGGGCGGCGCCCCAACGACCTCCCTCACGAGTCGCCACTGACTACCTGGCAAAAAGCAGGACCATCACCTGCTTCACTACTGGACCAATTGAAGGGTATTATTCAAGATAAATGTTCACCTCTGGCCAGAATGAAATGCTCTTTCATACGATAAGGTGCTTGTATGTAAATCAGGACTGATGCTACAAAACTTCTTGATCTACGATTCGTAGTGCTTGTACATACACCGTATTCGCCTTATTTGGTTTCTAGCAATTATTTCTCCTTCCGAAACTTGAAAAAAAAACGGCTTAAGTGGTTGATATAACCACTTATTTTACAGAGTTGGTCAAATCACATGATACTGAGGATATAAATAGTTGGAATGTCGCTGGCGCAAATACGTGCATATTTATGATAAGTGACACGGCTGCAAAAAATCTCAAAAATATTTTGTTTGATTGCAAGGACCTTTGTATTTGATAAAGTAATTATAATTGAATAATGATGACCATTACCAATATAATTGTAATGGTCAAACTTCTAACGTTTTCTTAGCCTATATATATGGTACGAGGGTTGCTATTTATGTATCTGGAATTGGCAACAATGGTGTTGCTAGGCACCATCTGACATACATCTCAAAGTTGGACATTGTTGACTGTATAAATACTCAGAACGTCTTGTCATATGGATGCTATTTGTGATGTTTAATGACTTGAACATTTCATCTCAGTCAAAAAATGGAATTATCTCGTGAGAATTCTCGTGCGATGATTTACTACCACCGTATATCACTGGTTCAGTGAATTCAATTGTGGTTGTCGTTCGCTCGGGGGCGAATTTAAAGAAGGTCGTCCAAAATCAGTTGTTGGACCAGAAAACATACATACTGTGAAATTGGGGCATCCCTGGGCATTAGTATGACAATCATACATGTTTTGCATAAATGCATGTTTTAGAGATACCTCAATCGGAATGGAAAGATCGCTATGAAAATTAGTTTAAGCGTATGCAAAAGTGTATCGATCATCGCAGAGAATATTTTAAAAAACAATAAAAGCAGTTTCAATGATCAATATTTGTTTTAATTTATTATTCCGGATACATAAATAGCAACCCCCGTAATTTTGTTTCTTACAATATTGTTCAAAACTTTCTATTAACAAAAATCACGACGATGCACTGTGGTTCCCATCCTTGTCATCATTATCCTTCCCTGTCCAACAGACAACCAAACTTTCGAATTAGCATAGTTTTGCATGTCTCAATCAATCAGTGACATCAAAATAGAATGTAAAACTACCTTCTTTTCCCACTATCCTCAAAGAACAAATTTTCCTCGCCTCGATGCTTCGACATAAAACCACACCGTTCGTAAAAAACATAAAATGCTAAACAGACCATTAAAATACGACACCATTAACGACAAAATACGGTCGCAGAAAATTTATGCACCTAATAAGATCGTTCGCCAATTCAAAATATTTATCGGTTTTCAATACTAACGACACCGTAATATTGACAAATCTATTCGGTTACCCTTCTTTAATCGGCCAAGGGTGACGAAAATTCTATCGAGAAAAAGAAAGGGGTAAGAGCGGCATTGTTGAAGGCATCAGTGGCTGAGGTCGCAAAAGCAGATCAATGAGAATAAGTGAGGAGGAATCGATAAATGCACCACTTATTGGTACTTAAAAAATGGGTCCATTGTCGAAGGATTACAGGTGTTACTTTGGCGATTATAGTGTAAAGGCGGGGAGGGACTTAAGCTGAAAAGAAGGGTTATCGATTGATCTGTATTATTTAGTGTGATAGTTGTGGCTTGACATGTTTCCAAAACATTATTAGGATGTCACTGGTATATATATATATATATATATATATATATATATATATATATATATATATATATATATATATATATATATATATATATTATATTATAAAGGCCCTTAGGCTCACAGGTTTGTGATTCTTTTCCATGTTATCCTATATCTGGTCATTGTCTTAAGTCCAGTCTTTAGTCCCCTCCTCCCTCAGATCCTCCATCACAGCCACCGTGTGATCTTCCCCATGCAACCTTTTTCGCCATTCTACTTTCCCCCGTTCTCTACCAACCAATCCAAACCAACAATCGTACTAAAATCATGTGATTTGACAGAGTTGGATTATTTTTTTGGTGTTACGTGAAAAGCCAGGTCTATAAGAACAATCCACAATCTATTCCGGAACTAAACGATGATATTATTCGAGTCATTTGTGAGATAGAGCTACGGTTATGCCAAAATGTCATCTAATATTTTGACAAAAGAGTGGATGTCTGTGGAATTGCAAGAGGTGGCCATTTGGCGGATATTATTTTTCGCGTTTAAATATCACACACTATACTTCAATTCTCAATAAAAACTTTTTTAACATGAACGCAAATTTTAAAAGCACCTAATTAAATAAACAATAAATAATATGCACTACAAATTAACTAAACCATAAAAGCAACATTTGCTAGTGATACTACCGTCCTATCTTTGCAAAAGGATTCAAGAGGACTAATTATATACCACGAAAAAATATCGAGAACATTCAAGATCGTTTGAAGAAATGTCCAGTCATGTTACATTTATACTTATTAAAGAAACATATCTGCTATATTTTTCTGCTATATCCTGTTCTCATCCCTAATATTTTTTCTTCGTGTTTCAAAATCAGCAACCCAGTATCTAAATAATGGTTGAGTAGGATGGATATTGATCTCCTAATATTGATGATTTATCGTAACCATGAATTTTCTTGTCAGAAAATTCTTTCAAAAGCAGGTGCTTGATGAATTTTACTCGATACTGGTGAATTCACCTTCACCTAATATAATTTACTTCTTAAGATGATCATTTTAAAATGACAACACATTTTGTGTTAAAACTAAAACCATAGCAACGCAACTATTAACTATTTATCAATATTTCCTCATATGTGGCAAGAAAAATGTGTAATTTTTTTCGCCTAAGTTCGCCAAAATGTCCCAGCATCTAATTTCTTCATTCCGAAACAAAATGTGCTGTTGACACAAGAAATAAAAAGAAACCTACAAAAACGAAATGACATAACTTGATAAGAAAAATTAGGGGAATGGTTCCCATTTTACTGATATTTTATAGATGGTTATAAAATAAAAACGTTGCGCAGAGGGAGAGACGACAAAAAAAATTCCGTCGATGTAATGGGGGTCGGTCGTCGACCTTGCGTGAGTCTACTCAGACATTTTGAGCAGGACACGGGCGTAAAGGACGGTCGGCCCTTCAACAGTCGATCCAGCTGCGACGCCGAATTTTACCTTATCCTAGGTTCTAGCGCTCTGTTCCTTTGCCCGATATAGATGTTTAGTTTTTTCCATCTCCGATAGTTCAATTAATAGTCTTCATTTCAATCTTTATATCAGTTTTTGGTGGTCTTTCTCTAATTTCACACTTCTTCATTAATTCAAGGAAAACCGATGCATAGTTCGTTAATGGATTTTGGTCCATAATGCACCGTTAATATTTTTGAAATTATCTGTTACTATATACAAGGCGGTCCAAAAAGTTGTTATCCTTCAAATTCTCAGCGATATGTCGACATGCTTCAAACTTTTTTCACTCCTGTTCCTCAATAACTTGAAGGATACACTTAGGAAAAGTAATTTTGAAGCATAACAACGCCCCATCGCATGCAAAGAATGGGGTCAGAGCCACCATTTCAGCACTTGGTTGGGAACTCTTGCCCCACCTGCACCCGTACCAGCCTTGGCCCGTTCCGACTACCACTTGTTTTCATCGATGTCTCATGCACTTTTCATAAAACACCAACAATTATGGAGATGTCGAAAAATCCACATGGAGGGCATCCACAAATTACCCGAGAGAAGGAAAAAATGTGTAGCTAGTGAAGGCGTCTACTTAAAAAAAAAAACGATTTTTTTACCATTGTCCCAAAATTAAAGTGTTTTTTTAAGAAAATGCTCTATATTCCCTATTTCTCTATATTCCGATAATGTTTAATCATACTAAATTGATATCAAATTTGCGGATATTTTTTTCCATAGACATTATTTTGTTACTATCCATGTACAACTAATAAAACAGTTGCAAAGATAGAACTAACGTGTTTGACTAATAGATCTTTCCGATTATAATGTTGGCTAACGTATCCTTCTCTGTCATTTTTTATTACGATAAATTACAGTTTATATTCATTAAAAAAAAGCTGATGTCGTGTCAAAAAGAGCCGTTCACGTTTTTTTTTTATTTTCAACTGATGTAATATCTTGCGTGCCAGAGCTGGTAACGAAATTATAAAAGGTCACGAGAAAAGATAAAGTTTTGACTGGGCTTGTACTCCGACACAATTCTATTTAATCCATTTATTAGTCCTCCCAACAAGAAACAATTATAAATAGAAATGCTAAGTAATTATACAACTACAAAGTACTGACTACTTTTTAGTAGATATAATTAGATTGTTTTGGAGATTTTACAGCACAAAATTAACAATTAACTAAACATTTAAGTTAGTAACTGAGAAGGCGCTCTCTGTAATATTTGACAGGCCTTACTTGGTACAAAACAAATAGAATTATAATTAAATAACACGTTAATGATGTTTTTTAAATAAAAAATAGACTGAGAAAACGAATAAAAACTTTATGAGTTTGCCACTCACACCAAACTATATTGAAATTATTCTACTCCCGTTTCGATAACCAAATTAACATCATCAGGGAATGATTAACACTGAAGTGAAAAGGGGTACTATATAAAGGGTGGGGCAAGTACCATGCATTTTATTTTGGTGCCTTTATTTTCGTGATATTTCTGACAGTTTTGGTTTGGCTGTTATATGGTGTAGATGATCAAGTTTTATTATGGATTAATACATATTAAAAAACGCAGTGCAATTGTTGTAATTTACTAATTTAACAGAAATTATTTAAATATTGCAACTCATCGTGGATTTAGGCAAAAATATTCTAATCGTCTGGCGTCTCGTAAAACGCCAATTTACCATGAATTCACCGAATTTCAAGAATTCGAAACAATTTGAGATAGACCTCGCATCAGAGGTTCAAAAACAGTGCAACATTTGACAGCTCTGAATTATTTTGTATGGAGATTTTTGAAGAAAAAGGTTTACATAAATAAACTCCAAATCTAACAGCGACTGTCCTGAATAACTCAAGGAAAATATCCATGTTGAAAGCGCTTCATTGCTACTAGATATGTTGTCAAAAGTTATGGAAAATGTGTTAAAAAAACACAAAGTTAATATAATGCCTCATATTTGATCAACATAATATTTAAAAATTTATAAACAATTATAAAGGAAATAAACATTCAGCTTAGTCCAAGTATTTGTTAACTTTTTGAAATAAAATTAAAAAAAAGTTGATCAATTTTAACAAATCTATTCTTAAAATTTATAAAAATCCTTGAAAATTCATGTTTTAAAGATTACATTGTTGCAAGTGTCTGCAGTTGACTTTATTTATTGCGAAATATTCTTCTTTAGATCTTCCAGAGTTGTGAGGCGGCTGCGGTACACTTGACTTTTAAGATACCTCCATAAAAAAAGTCACTGGGAGTCAGGTCCAGGCTTGGAGGAGGGGGCACCGAATGTCACCTCTTCAAGAAATCAATTTTACCGGAAAAAGCGCCTGAACGACGGTCAAAGAGAGATTGGAAGTGTAGCAGGTGGTCCTGTTTCAACTAAGTATCCTGAGTGTATCCTAAAAATTTTTGAAGAGTAGGAGTGAAAAAAGTATGAAGCATGTCGACATAACGCTGATAATTCACCATTACTGCGTGGTCTTCGCAAAAAAATGGGTCGTTTATTCCGGATATCGACATTGCAGCCTAAACTGTGACCTTTGGGCCATGAAGAGGCCTTTCATGTTTCTTTTTAAGATTTCATTCACACCAGCATCAGCGACAAGTGTGGATTTCGGCGATTGAGTGACATCGGAGAATAAGATGTTGTCGACTGCTGGAAATCGGTTCATCATTTCGTTAACGAATAAAAGTTTATTAGCGGGGTCCGTCAATTCTTACACTAACTGAATCTGGTACGTGTGCATGGGTAAATTTTTGGGAAGGATGTGAAGCACCGACGATTTCGTCACATTTAAATCAGCTGCCCGTTTTCAAGTCGATAAGTTTGGTTGATGGCGCATGGACGCTCTCACTCTCTCAATGTTTTCATCGGCTCTCGCTCACCTTCGATGGCAGGGGACGCGTTTATTTAAAGTTGAGCCATATTCCGCAAACTTGAGAACCCATTGTTTAATCACCAGAAGTCTTGAATATTGTGCAAATTGAAATGCTATCGAAATCTATGGAACACAATATCACTATTGACGGAGTGACGGACTGTTGTTTCCGTCAACACACAAAACGAGCGCTCCTTCCCCGTTTAGCGTTACATGGTAACTAAATTTCCTAGAGCCGAACTGTCGTTTAAGACCGACCCCAGGTTTCTTTCTACCTCTCCTACCAAATTATCTACATCCAACTAAACATTAACATCTCTTAGGACAACCCTGTATTATAAAAAATATTGTTTCCTTTAAAAATTATAAATAAACAGTAGTGTGATATTTGTCTCAACTGTTATTTGTAAATATTTACTAAATTGTTGCGTACACGTTAAGTAGAAACTGGAAACCTTTTTATAAGATTGTCAACTTAATTGCCTCTATTATTGGGCTCTACGTTTCAGACTCAAGGAACTCTACCTCTCTATAATCTAGATAAAAATCCTGCTTAGGATTATGACATGGGACAAAAAGTGAATCCTCGGCGATAATCCGAAGCTCCGGAAATCGTGGGTTTATACTGGTGGGCCATCAACTAGTATGCACAAAATCAAATATCTACGTTAAAAAATTGATGTGTATATGATGGGATCAGTTGGACGTCATCACGGACGCGGCCACAAGAGGACTTTGGGAACGATCACTGAGGTGGTATGAGAGATTTTATCGCACCCGGCGTATTTTTCAGACTTGACCCCTTTGGATTTCCATTCCTTCTAATCCTTGCAACATCACCTAGATAATAGCCGCTTCATATATCTTGATGAAGTCGAAAAAAGCCTCAACGACTTTATCACATTAAAACCAATAAGTTTTTTTCGATCAAAAAATTCACAGTTACTTCAAAGGTAATGAAAGAACATAGAAACTAAGGGAGATTACTTTGAAATTTAAGTTTAAATTACTGTTTTATAAATAAATATTAAATTAGATAGATATAAAGATATATAAAAGAGATGATTAAAGAGTTTGCATTGTAAGTTTTATATTGTGTTGGTAAAAGTATCGTTTAGCTGCAATTTTGCCAATAAAACAGGTATTGTTAAAGTATTTGTTGGCTATATTTAGGGAATCATAAAAAATTATGACACGGTTGAGTCAAATAATACCGGTATAATAACAGTATGAACGGTTGAGTCAAAATAATGATGATGAACTTTTGACATTTTTTTGTTTTCCTAAAACTTAAATAGTAAATTCACAATTTTCATTTATAATACTAAAACAAACTTTATAATTACTACCAGTTACTATCACTACTACTTTATAATTAACTATTAATATACTACTTTATAATTATTAATAAATTATTATCTATTTATAAAAAGTAACGAATTGACTTAGTTATTATTAACACGCGGTTCGACAAAAAAGATGTACAGATTTCACAGATGGTAGATAATGTTTCTAAATCATTCCAGTTGTCGATCCGTTCATTCTGTGAAGAGTCAAGACGTTTCGCCAAAATCTCATTTGGTATTTTCAAGTGTTATCCGCTTCGAGTAAAGAAACTACTGTTTATATATATACTACTGAGTGAAGAAACTACTGTATATATATATATATATATATATATATATATATATATATATATATATATATATATATATATATATATATATATATATATATATATATATATTAGATTTACTACGTTGTCGGGTAGAACCGCGTTTTAAATTTGTAAAATCTCGACGTTCGGCTTCCACTTAGAAGCCATTATCAAGAGAATCTAGTTGATTTACTCTGAGATCTCAGTCTGTCTACTGCCCAGAGTTCACAACTAGAAAAGGATATATCTTTTCTAGTTGTGAATTATATATAGGAATAGGAATTTTCACGCTACAAGATAGAAAATTTATATTAAAAAAAACATGTATTCTAGATTCAAAGGTAAATTCTGCAAGAAAAATAACTTTTTAACCTCAAATACGGAAATGTCATACATAACAGGGTAATCTCTCTTTTTAGCTATAACTCCATCTCATTTTTTTCTCAGCTGGTTGCGCGACGTTGCCAGACCTTTATTCGAGTGTTTACCTACTAGTAATCAAAAGTTAAAAAAAGTTCGACTTCAATTATTTAAATAATTATTGACTTCCTTATTATTAACATGTGGTTCGACAAAAAAGATGTTGCAACAGCGCATTTGTGTTTACATGTAAATAAATGTGTTAGAGTGTAATGTGTATATGTATGAAAATTTTGATGCAACGATTTATAATTATTAAAATTATTAATTTATATTAAAAAATATGCATTCTAGACACAACGGTAAATTCTGTAAGAAAAATAACTTTTTTAACCTCAAATTCAGAAATATACATAGTAATCTCTCTTTTAAGCTATACCTATATCTCTTTATTTTCTGAATTGGTTGCACGTTGCCAGACTTTTAGCCCAGTCTTTGGTTATTAATAGAGGAAACTTGAAAAAAAATTGACTTCAATTATTTAAATAATTATATCGGTAACCCGATATCATTCATATATAACATTCTGCAAATATTAAACTTTATCATGTGATAGTTTTTGATCTATAAAATTGAAAGATTAATTATGAAAAATAGAAAAATCCGTGTGGGAAATCATTCTACCATAAGAGACTGAAGTTATTTGAAAATATAATTTTTCTAAAAAACTAATGGTGACTAATTTTCAAATTTTGAGCATAATTTAATTACATCTCCTTTGTCGCAATTACCAAATTTCAAGTTCTAGACTTGGAAACTCATTTTTTCTATATATCCGCTCACAGTTCCTTAAGCATTGGAAACGGCATGTTACACTAGTTGGGAAACCAAAATATAAATATCTAGATAATAAATAAAAGAAGTGAATTCGTTATGAGCGATATACAGAGCCTTCATTTAATCCCGAAAACCACGTGATCTATAAGTGTGGATAAGCAACACAACTGGCAATGATTAACACAAAATCACTAATTATGTTAAACTTCCACTTAGGTTTATTGTTTTTTTAGTGTTTATAAAAAAGATTTCTTTATGGATTATTTATACAGTTTAGCGCTAATAACGAAAATAAATATTCTACCTACCTACATTAAACCTACATTATTTTGAACCTAAAGTAAAAAAAAATGGTAAAATAGCCCCATCGGTGCAGATACCATGGAATGAAAAAAAAAAGAAGCGCATGTCGTATATTTTTTATGGAAAATATTGTTGAAGATATGCAAACAACGAAAATTACTTCTTTTAAATAATCGAAAGAGGCGCCTTTAAAATATATTTTTTTTGTTCAGAAAGCATAGAAACTAATAAAAATCATATACGTTATTTTATTACATCACATTCAAAGCAAATGACAATGAACTTTTTTGGTGACAAATGACCACCTTTAAATAATTCAGCATATAAAAATGAAAATGCCTAAGTTTAAGTAAATCACTAATCACGAGGGTTACAGGATAAAATGGAGACTCTTTTTTAAATTGTGCCAAACGAGCCAAGCAAAATGTAAACAAAAATTAATTAAAATGGACGAAGAATATAAATGATATGAAAAATTTGGCTGGAGAATTAAAACCTAAAGGAAATTCAAGAAAATCAATTTTTTGAAGACATTAACTGTAAAATTGACCGGTTGGAATCGTGTCAGCTGATATTAAATTATAAAAGAACTATCAATGTTACAAGAGAAATACTTTCAATATCTAAAGTGTTAATTGTATTAATTAACAAATATAGAAAAATATAAATATAGTTATCAACTAGTTCATTTTTGCATCAGATTAAATTTTGTCCATTTTTTGACCAAAACACTCTTCAAGCCGTCCAGGAAATGTTAAGTCGAGTAAAAATTATTTATCACGTTGAAGAATGATACATTATACATATACCAGTAGCATTTACATTTCACCTATATTGAAATACAATTCAGTGTTAACAAACATTGAGTAAGAATGAAAGTATTGCCCTGCTATGATTATTAATGGTTTTGAAAACAGATTATTTGGAGATGAATATTTGCAATGAATACATACATTTACTGTTGAAGTATAATTATAAACAATTATCTTTATATGTTTTAAAAAAATGTATGTCGGTCGTAGTTGGAAAAAGATCGTAGCCGTCAAAGAATATAGAGAGTAGGTACGATAGCTAAATATGAATATATAATTTATTCCTGCCCAATTAAAATATTGTATAAATCGATTATTATGTATTATAATTATGTATAACACATAATAAAGATTATCTATCCAAAAGATAAAGGACTAAAACTATACGGAATCTTTCCTAAAGCGTTCAGTAAAAAAAAACAATGTTTAGTATTAGATTCCATACCAACTAAGGGGAATAGGAAAAACCCGAGCGCCTGACAAATAGTCAACAAACTTCTAACTTATTTAATGATAGCGGCCACTTAAAAATTGCTAAAATTATAACAGGTGACGAATCTATATTATTTTTTCGATTGTGATAATATATGAAAAAAAAACTGTAGTAACTGCTGACAGCCAAGAACAACTGCAAAATATAGTAATTTTAAAATTGATTGATATATCAATTTTTCAGCATCTTTCCCAAATAAAAAATCTATATGATTGAAGGAATTCATAGGAACTTTGTACAGCCCAACAAGGTTCTTTACTTCTTTGGCCAAACTTTTTACGTCTATGTAACTTGAAAGCCAATCGTTCATCCCATATATAAAATAAACAGGTACTCTTATATTAGAAACGATAAATTTGGGAGGCATTGTAGTTCCATATATTTTTATATTGTCTTTTATACCATAATCATAATTTCTGAATATTCCTCCATTTTTTATTTCTTGGGTATAATCTAACATTGTTTTGGTGGATGTTCCTGCTAGTAACTTTGAAAATATAACTCGTAATATATCCTATAAAACATTACATTTTCACTATATTTTACTAATAAGTAAAATTGTTGCAAAATATATATAAAAAAAAAACAAAATGATACCACCAATGTCAAAATACTTCAATAATATAATTCAGTAATATCTGAATGATTGTGGCGTGTTCATATATTTTTTACTTTATTTGGGTTTTTCGCCACGATCTAAAACTCAAAAAATATCAAAAATATCTGTTCTTATGTAAATAAAGAATCTGGTAAAAACAAAAAACCGAACGGAGACAGATTTCTCAGTGATACTTTTTTGTAAAAAATTTGCCTAACGAATAAACTTTTAAAAATGTTCTGAAAAAATATACAAACTTTTAACGTTAACGTTTCGTCATGTATTCTCCTACCATTTTCAAAACGAATCTAAAAATAAATTAAATTAATTTCTATAAATTATGAAAAGATAAGAAGTAAATATATTTTTGTGTATGTCAATGATAGTTACATTGACAATTTTTTGACATTTTGACATTTGTGTTAACATTTTGATTTTTTTATATATGTTTTGCAACAATTTTACTTATTAGTAAAATATAGTGAAAATTTTATAGGATATATTACCAGTTATATTTTCAAAGTCAACGGCAGGTACATCAACAAAAACACTGCAAAATATAGTTTTATTCAAAAACATCAATAAAACAAAAACCCTTGGTAATGTTCACGATTATACATATCTGAATAGAGATGTGAGCCACATATTGGAACACTCAATGGATATAAGAAGGCGAACTGAAATCGTAATCATTAATATGAGATAGGTATTGTGTAATCTGAAGTTAATCAGGTTATCAAAATGTCATTAAAGAGTTACCTCTGCTTTATGTTGATGTGTAGCTGTGAGACATGGACCGTCAGAAAAGGCAATATGTATAAATGGCACGCATTTGAAATGTGGACATACTGGAGGATCCTTCGAATAAGCTGAATATGCGATTCTTTTGGAAATTATTAATGAATACTCTTCTACAACTTGTAAATATGATTAAGATTAGAAAATCCTTGCACCTAGGTCTCACAATGAGGCATAAAGGATATGAACTACTTGAGATAATTATTGAGGGAAAGATCGAAGGTAATAAAGGTAACTGCAGAAAGAGAATATTTTAACTACAAAATCTACTTCATACCTTTAACGCTTTGATATTGTTTGGGAGAAGGAATCAGCCAGTCAACCCAGTATAAAAGAGTGGACGCAGAAAGATGAAAACACTCTAATACATAAAGCTCGTAATAAAAATGACTCACAATATGGTATCTAGGAGAGGGGTATAAAAATAACCCAACGTTGATCATTGGTCATAGTGAAGAGATAACATTCAATGAAAAAAGTACGCTTTAAAGTTTTCTTCACGATGGACACGATTAGTGGACTGACACAGTTCACAAGACCTGAGACTAAAAAGGTTAATATTCCATCATATTTCCATACAACTGCAGAAACAGACTACGAAATTTTCGTCAAACAAAACATCAGAACTATCACCAATCATTCAACACCATTACAGCGGAATATAAATGACGTTTTGAACGTTTTTCGGTGTGAAAAACTAAACTCGAACATATTGATACTAAACACCACATCACTTTGTTAAACTTCTCGAAGCGTGTTTAGCTAACCATGTTATCATCATCAGGATTAAATCATCTTATATATTAAAACATCTTGTTATAGATTAAATTATCTCCTGATGATGCTAACGTGGTTAGTAAAACACGCATTGTGAAGTAAAAAGAAGTGATTTGGTGTTTAGTGGTAAATCTCTTCGAGTTTAGTTTAATATATGGTTTCACTATATTAAACAATTTTGGAGTGACCCCTGTACGTCAACGAGAAATTCGCCTTCCGATTCAGCATTCTTGGTTGTTATATTTATAAAGAATATGAACAATCAATACGCGGGCTTGGCGTATCCTCCTCGTCTCGACATTTTTTGGGGCCTCTGTCGTCGTCTGTGCCTCCCGCTCCCCCGGCCGATCTCTCGCCCCCCCACCGGTCCCTCCTCCTGCCAGTCAGTCAGTCAGTCGATAATGCCGCGTTTCTGCCGACGAGGAGGAGAGGAAGGGAGGCACACATGAATAAGTTATGGCCAGGGTCTAATATCGTGATTCCATTAGGTGTTTCCTAGAAAGTTGAAAACACTTTTGTCAATGGTTATTATAACGTGAAATAGATTGGAGACGGAGGAATGGGGAACCTTCTGAGCGCCTTAGCAACGATACCAGTTTTTGACCTTCGCCTTTCCGTATGATTAATTAAGGAATTGTGTGAAAAACGGTTAAACTTCTCGATATTGATTAGCCAATGAAATTCGCCCTAATTTATATGCTTTTTCCTCGATTTAGAAGACGGGAGAAATGGATTTTTTTATTCTAAAAAATTAGCTATTCAAATGAAAATTTTTCTTCTTGTTCTGTAAAATATTCTATCCAGTTTCATAATATTTTTTTCACATTTTCTTATCTATTTCCAATCTGTATTATTTAAAAATTTGTTTATTGCCTAAGCACGCAATATTTATAAAAAAATAACGCATCAGATTTTTTAATACTTCAATATATTGAATTACTAATCACACAAAACTGGGGAATAAAGGTGGATGTTCTACATTATTCAGAGCTAATATTATGTATTTAACTTTAACATTTTATAGAATCCTCTGTCATATAGAACGATGGTTTCATAAATCGGTCATCTGCTTCTTTCTGCGATGATACAGTCTTTGGTTTACTTCTTTCCCAAAACTTTTTTCCCATTTAAAAAACGACCATTTCTAGAATGAAATCCGAGGTACGTCAGCAATGCAATGCAGCAGTGATATATATATATATATATATATATATATATATATATATATATATATATATATATATATATATATATAAGGCACAAATGAGTCCGACAGAGATTGAGAATAGAGGAACGTACAGAAATAAAATACATGTGTGGAATGTTGCATCAGAGAGCAAAGTTTCGAGGAGATCGGGAACAAAGTGGACGGAGGAAAGAAAGAGAATCCACGGAGAAAGGATGAGAGAGGTGTGGAGGATCAGAAACAACAGTCGAAAATGAGACAGAATGCTTTGCGTGATCCAACCGGGTCTATATGCGCCTAATTATATATATACAAAGAGTATTTTCAAAATAAGGTCCTTTTGTGAATGAGAGTGAGAATGATGTGTAATCGTCGTCAACCAGGGTGAAAGCCAAACAAACAATTTCAGGACGAAAGATCGTGGCAACTGTCTTTTAGGGCAGGAAAGGAATTTTATTGGAGACAGGCGGCAGATTTCTTTGACGTCCGAATTCAAAAACTTGTTTCAACAAACAAATGTTTAAACAAAAATGGAAATTATGTAAAAAAGTAGATAAAAGTATGTAGAATGTGAAAAAAATATATATTTTAATGATATTTATAGTATCATATCATCATCAGCATCAACATCAAGAGCCCGTGCCAATCCACTGCAGGATTGATTGAAATATGCTCTTCAGCTTATTTCCAACTCTCGCAATCCTAAGCATTCCTCTGCCATTCGGGTCCAATATACTTAATCATGTCATCAGTCTATCGTATTTTCGTGTTCGTTCGTTTGTTCTTTCTATTCCGTCTAGTAATGCCAAAAAAACCTCTTTCCCTTCTCCTCTGTGCTATGCGCAGTTTTTAAACTGAGATGTGATGATAACGGGCACAAAACACTGATCAGATTTCTTTTCAGGCTTTTTCAAGTTTCAGTTTGTTCTTAAACTTCATTCTTATTCTTATTCTTCAGTTGATTCTGCCAAATGCCTACTAGCCACATTTAACACGTCGTTATATATATATATATATATATATATATATATATATATATATATATATATATATATATATATATATATATATTATTAAAACAATATATATATAATATAATATAATAAAATATAATAAAATAATATATATTAAAACATTAATTATTTATTTACATTAAAACGCCTTTTGTAATTGTTAAAATTGTTTTGTGCTTTTGTTTCAATGATTTTGTCGAAATATATAAATTTATTGTGCTGATTGCAAGTTGTACAAGGACTTTGGTGATGGTAGCGAAGCAGTTGAATATGAATCTCATACCGAAAGGCTTTCCACGTCAACCATTAAAGCAAACGTAACAAATATAAGCGTTATTATTTATTTGTGCAAGTATATTCGACAAAAAGTTCAGATTTGTGTCAAAAAATTCTTGATATTTGCATTTCGATCGCACACTGCAATAATTATTCAATCATTTTTCGCTACCAATAAAACAGATACCGTTCTACAAGCACTATATTCACCAGATATGGCACAATATGACTTTTTCCTATCTCCTCGATTCAAAAAACCACTTCGTGGACGCCGTTTTGCGACCATAGATGCCATTCAAGTTCAATGGCCGCTTTGAAGGAAATACCAGAAGCTGAGTATGAAAATGTCAAATTCTATAAAAAAAAATGAATTAAAAGTAATAAATTTGGATAAATAAATACATATTTTATACAAAAAAGTAGCCTTACTTTTTGACCATAGTAGTATACCATACATATATTTCTAGATATGTTCTAAATATATATTTAAATAAATTTAGATCATATTAATTATTGAGCTATTACACAATCGATTTTAATTTATTTAAGTATGTCGGGAAATCGAATATATGGCCTTATTAAATATTTGAAAAGAGTGGATGGATTATTAATGAGAGAAGATAAAATCCACAAAAAACTGTAAAGTTTTGAAAGTTTATTACAGAGAATCTTTTCAAAAGTTCTATACGCCCATCAATGAACATCAAAAACGAAATACTTATTGGAATTATTATTATATACCATAAGATGATGTCTGAGGCGAAAAAAAAGTTGAAAGTTTGTTGCAGATAATCTTTTCAAAAGTTCTATACGCCCATCAATGAACATCAAAAACGAAATACTTATTGGAATTATTATTATAAACCACATTTACTATAAGATGATGTCTGAGGCGAAAAAAAAGTTGAAAGTTTGTTGCAGATAATCTTTTCAAAAGTTCTATACGCACATTAATGAACATCAAAAACGAAAGACTTATTATTGCAAAACACCTTTATCATAAAATGATGTCTGAGGCGAAAAAAAAGTTGCAAGTTTGTTCCAGAGAATCTGTTCAAAAGTTCTATACGCCCATCAATGAACATCAAAAACGAAATGTTGGAATCATTATTATAAACCAACTATACCATAAGATAATATCTGAGGCGAAAAAAGTTGAAAGTTTGTTGCAGATAATCTTTGCAAAAGTTCTAAACGCCCATCAATGAACATCAAAAACGAAATACTTATTGGAATTATTATTATAAACCACCTTTACAATAAGATGATGTCTGAGGCGAAAAAAAGTTGAAAGTTTGTTGCAGATAATATTTTCAAAAGTTCTATAAGCCCATCAATGAACATCAAAAACGAAATACTTATTGGAATTATTATTATAAGGTACATTTATCATACAATGATGTCTGAGACAAAAAAAAAGCTGAAAGTTTGTTGCAGATAATCTTTTCAAAGTTCTATACGCCCATCAAAGAACATCAAAAACGAAATACTTATTGGAAGTATTATTATAAGGTACATTTATCATACAATGATGTCTGAGATGAAAAAAAGTTGAAGGTTTGTTGCAGAGATTCTTTTCAAAAGTTCAATAGGTAAAAATTATTTACACATATACATTTGAATCTTGTCGCAATCCTTTGAATACTTGGAGGTAGCACCTCCTGTTATAATCCTTGGAAGTACATATGCTTTGCGATTAATGCTTGGATAGGAAACCATTCGAGGAAAACCCAAGTTTGATTCCAGGTTTCAGAATCGGAAAGAAATCGAACCACATTCACACTAATGACTCGGCTGGTCAAGGTCGGATGTCTTCTGAAGATACTCTACATTAGTCTACTGGCCAATCGGTAGGTTTTTTCAGAAGAGTAACAGGTTATGTACAAATTAAGGATTAGTTCGTCCCGATGAACGATAACCGAGCTGCTAGTGTAATTTTCTGTATAAATCCCAAAAGAAGTACAACAATCTAATGAATTTCATTATTTTCAGAGATAAAGTAAATTGCAACTTATATAAAAAGGAATTTAGATAGCCATATCTCGAAGAAGAATCACGGACCTAATCTTTTTCTATGGCTATTTGGATTGACAAAATGAATTGACATAATATTCCTGAATCCTCGAAATTGACGATGACGATTTTCGAAACGATTATTTTATGAATGATTCTGACACTGTTCTTAGACATCATATTTTAAAGTAGGTCTTTGCGGAAATATTATTTTGATAAATGTTTGGCTAGTCACTGGGGTTTATAAGGTGAAAAATTGCCTCTTTCTTTGATGGAGAACGCGAAAGAATAAACATATTTTGGAAATATGTTTTTGCTATTTTGTTGAAGTATTGTTATTTTGTTTTTTGAAAATGTTATGCAACTAATATATATATATATATATATATATATATATATATATATATATATATATATATATATATATATATATATATTATTTTAACTATGATGTGATATATTTTATTAATTTTCAATTGACATATATCTGACTTTGATATATTTAACAATTTTTTTTACCTTTAAATTTTTGTTTCTTATTATAACCTAACAATTTTGGATTTTTTACGTGTAATGGTATTAGATGCAAAAACTAAACAAAAATATATGAAAATTTATTATATAATGAGGTTATTATATATACAATTTAAATTCTCTCTATCATTTCTGAAATTAATGGTATTATTTGTTTTTTTATATATAAATCATTTCCTTTATATTTCTTTTTTTATATTGTTTTTCAAAATCTAAAAATTTTATGTCGTTAAAATTAAAGTTGTGTTTATTATCTAGAGCATGTTTTTAAAGGGCAGTTACGTTTTGTTCTAGGTTTCTAATGCTTTTTTTATGTTCATTTATGATGTTTTATAAATATTGTTTAGTTTGGCCCAAATATGTTTGTTTCATTTTGGTTGTTTATATATATATATATATATATATATATATATATATATATATATATATATATATATATATATATATATATATATATGGAAGTAGTTATGGAAATATGGGAAATTCTATTGCAATTACTTTACTTCTCTAGCATCGCCCCTTAAGACAGTCATCTCTTTAGTTGGCTCCAAAATTGATTTACTTGAAAAATAAGTGTTTTAGTTAATAAGTGTAACAGTAAATCACATCAGCTAATTTTTCGCTAAAACGACAGGCATTTTAACTATTCTCATTAAATTCGTGTGAAGATTCATCAGATGAAGACCTGTCTTCCATCCAAAGGAGAAGCATACAGTGCTGCCAGGTCGAACCCTAGGCCACCAGTCCCATTACTTTATTTAAACACCTTGCAGACAAAATTTTTTTAGCAATTTAAAATAAATTTATCGAAAATATTATTTAATTTCATAAATATCACACTTATCGACAACTTATTCTGAGATTTCAAGTTATTTTGTTACATACTGTATACTTTTTTCGTTTGTCTTATCTTTCATATTTTGCATATGAGCTTCCTCTATAAAATATTCTTCGATATCGCACTTTAATCTTTCCACGAGCCAAATAAAGTTGCTGTAATGATTTTTTGGAAAGCTCTTTCCATCTCCAAGCCCACGTATTGATTGTTCAAATTCTTTATAAATATAACAACCAAGAATGTCGGATTCGACGACGCTGCTGTCGTTTTCTGCCTGCTGCCAGCCGGTTTGGAATTATTTGCTATCGATTCGGCATAGGCTTCTACGACGTCGTCGTCTGGATACGTGGATAATCAGGTTCTTTTTTTTTCGTTCGTTTAGACCCGGTTTTCGCTGCTCCAAATATTTCGGCAACTTTTCAATTAGATCGATACGCCAAGGTGTTCTTGTATTTTCCAAAGAGCAGCTCGATTTTAGATCTTACATCTTAACACTATCTTATTTTTAATATAATTACTTTATTTCCAAGGTCATTTCATTTCTATTAAATTCAATACACAAAGAGTATAGTTAAGAGTTTGACATGAAAATCCAGATTAAATGATCTCAAATTTGAGGTGTTCAAATTATCTACTTTTTTTAATTGATGATTTAAGTAGATCAATTCTCCTGTTTGAATCTTCGATGTAAAACACTAAACTAGAAGAGATTTACCACTAAACACCAAATCACTTTTTTTACGTTCTTCGTTGGCTATCTGCATACTGATGATGCATCTGCATATACAGGATTAGCAAAATGCGCGTCGAGAATTAAAACAGATAGGCAGTCATGGGGACTGACGATAAAAGTGATAACTTGAAACTTTGGAATAACTGTGTTTTTTTTTACGTAGGATCGAGGATTTAAACAAATATAGAAAATGGACATTTAGAAAAACTAATTATATTACAATACCTTTTTGTAAAGTTCTAATGGTGAAATTGAACGATATAAGTTTATAAATAATCATTTTGCAAAAAATAACAAAACTCGTATTTTATTTGTGACAATTTAAACCAATAAACAATAATTTTGTGAAATTAAATTTATTATAAAATTTTATAGAATTTTTAATTTTAAAATCTGCGATAAAAATACTATCGAACAACTAGAAATCTGTTTTACCTCACTAGTAAGATAACTCCTAAGCCACTATGAAATATTTATTGCACGATGTATTGCGGAAATTAAATATTTGAAAAATAAATAATATCAAATTTATAACGCAAATATTGATACCAATATTGGAAATATTCGAAAATAAATGCTTTGTTTTTGTTATTTATTATTCTACATAAAAATTTTAGCATATTAAGTACTCACTATTGTACTGCACAGTGATTCTATAATTAAACTACTGCGTGTCGCCAGTCTGGCGCAACACGTCTCTAGCATGTCGGTGACGCGAGCCTATAAGTTTTGCCCCTACCAAAAATCGTTCAAAGCGGCTAAAGAAGTTTTCACTTCAAAATAACTGATTTGGTGTTTAGTGGTAAAGTTTTTAAAGTAATTTTAGTCCAATAAGTCAGTAGCTGTATGTTTTCCCTTATCTTATAATTAAGTATATAATTTTTCAACAAGATAAAATAGTACATGGTTATATGTAATCAGAGTTTCATTAAATTAAAAGAAGGAGTCCTTGTCAATCCGGAGCTATTGAAAGACAGATCTCCCTGTCTTTCGCCTACAGAGAAACAACTTTAGGACATGACTGATAAAAAGGTAAATTGTTTCGGTTAATACTGTCGATTTTGCTAAGAGATGACGTTAAAAATATATTTGTTGGTATAAACTAATGACATTTATGACGTTTCGGAGAGTAAACATATGCCAACAAAAGCCAGTTCGTTATTAATTGTCATAGTGCAAAAAACATAGTGTTTCATAGCTTTCAATATGTCGAATTATTTACCAGAAAAAGACGTTTTACGGGAAAGTTTAATAACCTTCTTTCGATTCGATTGTTGGTTGAAGCTTATGGTGAACATGCTCTAACCCAAAAAACTTTTGAACGATGTTTTGAACGCTTTAAAAGTGGTGATTTTGATATAAAAGACAAGGAGCGTCCAGGACAGCCGAAAACAGTTTGAAGATGCTGAGTTGTAAGCATTATTGGATGAAGACTCAACTCATACGTTGAAACAATTGGCAGAAGCACTGAATATTGCCCAATCCACCATTTCTGAATGTCTACATATGTTGGAAAATATTCAGAAGGAAGTAAAATGGGTTGCTTATGAATTAAAGGAAAGAGACATTGAAAGGCGAGCCACTTGTAAAATGTTGTCAGCGAGGCAGAGAAGGAAACGTTTATTACATCGAGTTGTGGCAGGTGATGAAAAGTGGATCTATTTTGACAACTAGAAGCTCAAATCATGGGCCTTCAACCAGCCTTCAATATCACAACCAGTGCGCAATATATATGGAAAAAAGCTGTGCTGTGCATTTGATGGGATGGTAGAGGAGCTGTGTATTACAAACTGCTGATACATGCAATGACTATTATTGATGGTTAATACCGACAACCATTGATTACATTGAACTGAAGAAAAAACGACCAAAATGTACTCAAAGACACGATAAAGTCATTTTTCAATATGACAAAGCCCAGCCTCATGTTGCCAAATGTGTAAAAAATTATTTGGAAAACGTTAAATGAGGCATCCTACCTACCCCCGCAATATTCAACGAATTTAACCCCTTGTTTCGATCGATGCAGCACGGTCTTTCAGAACAACACTTATATTCTTACGAAGAAGTGAAAATTTGTCTTAATGTATGGTTGGCCTCAAATAACCAAAAGTTCTTTTGGCGCGGAATCCAATTTTCAATCCAATAAACAATTTTTCAGAGCAAAACACCATATTTTATTTCCGTTCAGTTTCTTTCCTTAAACCCATTTTAAGATATTATTAAAAATTAAAATCTCCAAATATAGGAGAACGTCTGTCCACTCACCACACCAAATAATGCGGATAAAAATTCCATCCTCTCGCCATAATTTTTACATCGTTGGTCGGACGTTTACCTCCAGCGACCGTACGCCACCGTCATATTATCTCGTCATCGGCGTTAGATGTTTTGTTGGTTGCCACAATTCGGGGGTTTAAGTGCTTTCTTAAACATGCGATTTGGGCGTAGATTCCCTGCGACGGAGCGTATCGGTAATTAGTTTTAAACGCTGATTTGAGAGGTAGGGAGGGCTTGATATGTCTCGCGTCGCGTATTTCGTTCGCCTCGCGAATACTTGTTTTGATTTGGGATTTGCTTCATGTGTACACATTGAGTAGTAGTTTCTAAATAAACATAATCAACTTTTAATTGCAAACATGAAGGGGTCTGATTTATAACAGTTAATAATGACTAATTTAAGTTTGGAGGAGAAAATTGAATTAAAAACTAACGGTCGTCCCACAAACGAACGTCCGTGTTGAATTTGAGTCAAGTTTAAAAAGAATGTAAAAATAGCAAAAAAAATCTTCATCAGCACTATTTTTTTCTACGCCCTCCGACTTTAAACCCACGAGCCGCCACTATTTATTTGATGGAAAGATGAGAAAAAGTAATAGTCAACTATGGCCAATACTTTCATTATTAAGGTAATTTATTTTGTTATGGAAATAAACGCCCAAATTTTGCGAAAAAATCGACATTAACCGAAACACTAATTAGAAAATTTGCCATCATATTTTCCCCAAATTCTAATTGTTTACTTCTGTGTTTTACATTCATAAAGTTCATAAGTTTAAGCAAAAAAAAATAAGCTCCTCTGATTGCTGAAATTTCTAAGTCAGTTAGTATATTTTATTATATGATAATATTGAAGTTAAAAGCAATTTTGGAGAAAATTAAAAATATGTAGGGTATCTCTTTGACCCTATTGCATAAATCGTTAAAATAAGCGCATTCGATGCAATGAAAAACCTTGTTATTTCCTAGAGAGAGCAATTTACATCTTATAAAAATAGGAATTTGGATAGCAATATCTCGAAGAAGAATCATGGGTCCAATCTTTTTCGACGGCAATTTGGACGGGGAAAATTTATTGAAATAATATTCCGGAACCCTTTATACACCAAAATTGGCGATGACGACCTGCGAAATGACTCTTTCGAATGCGAATTTGACCGATAACATATATTAAATTGGGTTTTTGTGAAAATGTTGTTTCGATATATATGTTTCCATTTAGATTTATCAGGGTCAGACTGAATATTATAGATTTCGTTTTTTTTTTTGAAGAAAACCCAAGATTTTTTTACCTTGCAGCGCAATATATTAAGACCAATGACGTTCCAAGTAGTTGATACCCTCAGTATAATGCGATTTGTTTAATTGTAGAAAAAGTGGTTATCTCAGCTTTGACCTCATCATTTGAACTGAATATTTGCCGAGCAAGCCATTTTTTGTTTATTTGAAAAGAGGAAGTAATTGTTGGGAGCCAAATAGAGCAAATACGGGGCATGTGGAAGTATTTTCAAGCCTATGTCACGGAGTTTTTTGTAGCAACCACTCGAGGCGAGTATGCAAAAACATTGTTGTAGCAAAAGAGCAGTATATTTTTTGGCGAGGTGTAGACATTTAGCCTGAATAGCACCCTTCAATTAGTCCAGTAGTAAAGTATAATATTCCTGTGATTATCCTGCCTTTTGATAAGTGGTCTATGAGCATCACACTACGAGAATCTCATAAAATCGTTACTTTTCCTGCAAATGGAAACATTTCCGATTTCTTTGGCGCACTTTCACCTGCTCCTGCTGCTTCGTCTTTAGCGTACAGTGTATCTATGTTGCATCTGCTTGTAGAAAAGGTTAACTTTGCTCCGGCCGTTTTTTTTTTAATTAAAAACTTTACTGCAAAAAATTGATGACTTTTGATTCACAGTATTTTCCAACGTTAGTTACTACTTTCTCCCATCTTTCAGGCAGCATTCGAATCCCGCGTTGAAAAAACTGGTCATCTTTTGAAGCGATTCTCGAATCGATCCAAATTTTGACTTCTGCTTGAAAGCAGAAGTGCTGGTCAACCAGACCGTGTGCCATCGATCGTAATAGCAGGTGAACAGATAATAATACGGCGGGTGAGGTAGGACTTCCCATTTCAATGTTTCCATGCATGTTTGGATCACTTTCGCAATAAGCGTGGGACGCATATCAATCGATGGACCAGCGTTTAGGAATTTAGTCGGTATGAAGCGTTTCTTGGGAGCAAACCTTGCCTTGTGTTTGCGAGAATTTTACAAAATTTTCATCTCAACGCTCATTTTAATCTCAACAGTCATGTAAATAATCAGAACTAGCATTACTGGAGTGCAACGAACCCGAAATACAAGCATCAAAAACCTCTACATTCGCCTAAAGTCACTGTATAAACTGTAATGTCAGCACGGGGAATAAACGACCCGTACTTTTTTGAAAACGGCAGGAGACGCGCTGTTATCGTTAATTCAGAGCGTTACGTGGAAATGTTGGACAATTTTTTGGTACCTGAATTGCAAAACTTTGGCGATTATAATCAAAGAACATGGTTTCAGCTGGACGAAGAAACACTACACACTACACCAACAAATCTCTGCTATGAGTTTGCCTCTGCTATGAAATTTTCCCAAACAAATCGATCACCAGGAGAGGTGACATAAATTGGCCTTAACGTAGTCCTGATTTGAGCCATATAGACTTTTCTTACGAGGCCATCTAAAATCCAGATATTATGTGCGAGTGGTCCTAAGGAATTTTGCGGTATGTTTAGATGACTGCCGTGAGCTTGAAGGTTTACATTTGGATAACATTATTTTTAAAAAGTAATTTCCTAATATGTTTATTTCAATAATTAATAAAGGTTTTTTTGATAGACGCCTCACTATATATATATATATATATATATATATATATATATATATATATATATATATATATATATATATATATATATATTGCTATAACAAAAAGAAATTTTCTTTTGGGGCACCTGTTATTACACTAAAAGTGCTGGTTAATCTGAAGGCACAAATGTGTGAAATCATCTCGAGAATTATCGAAACGACCAAAAAAGATTTCAATTTACGCTTGTTCATCTTTTTGGGTAAAATAGAATCTATTTTTTTTTTAATCTACCTTGTAAACCCTATAAACTTTACCTAATGTTGTTATTGTCATGACTATTATTAGTTTATGCGGTTGATATTCGTATTGATATTTTTATAGTGTTATACATGAAATCCATTAATGGAATAGTAGTATTAGGTTTAATGTAGAATCGATAGTGTAGCTGAAAAAAACTTAAAGTTCTTACAACTGTACAGTTACAACTATAATAGTATATAATATATATATATATATATATATATATATATATATATATATATATATATATATATATATATATATATATATATATATATTATATACTATATATATTATATACTATTATATATATATATATATATATATATATATATATATATATATATATATATATATATATATATATATATATAGAGAGAGAGAGATGGGCAGGCCATATAGCGAGGTGATGGGACGACAGATGGACCAAGGCAATCCTGGAGTGGATACCGCTTGATCGCAAACGTCCGCGAAGAAGACCGAAAGCACGATGGACTGATGACATCGTTAAGTATATTGGACCCGAGTGGCAGAGGAAAGCCCAGGACCGTGAAGGTTGGAAGCATGCTGAAGAGGCCTTCATCCTGCAGTGGATCGATACGGGCTGATGATGATGATGATGATGATATATATATATATATATATATATATATATATATATATATATATATATATATATATATATATATATATATATATATTACAACAGCCAAAACCATTGTTGCTTTTTTTCGAACACTTTTTTGACCAGCTTCCGTACATTGTTTGGGCCAGATTGTTATTGCAAATGAGAAAGATCACTTAGAATACAGGACGCGAAAGAATACAAGAAGTTGGGACTAGAACTGTGGAAACACATAGAAAACTAAATACTTCAACGAGAATTTAACATTCAATTAGAGACAGAGGACATAAAAGTCTGCTAAACTAAATATGACAGGGAGATCACAGAAGAGTAATACAAGCTAGACAAATAATAGGCTTAATATTATGGAGTCTTGGTATTGGGAAATATGTATGTTCAGCTAGTCCCAAAACATGTGACTGTTTGACAATTGATATTGAGAGAAGACAGTTAGTTGTAGTATGACTATGTCCAAAAGATGAATGAAACTAGGTTACCAAACTAGGTTCCAAATCAAATTTTTGGATAAAATATAATCTATTTTTTTAATATCCTAAAAGAAGACCAATGGCTTGATGGAAGTTGAGCTTCCAACAACATCAGAAGACTTTGACTACACATCACACTCACATGTTACAATAAAATATTATGTGTTATCTTCCATGTTTATTTATTTCAAGACAGTGTAGGACTGCATAATTAGAATGGAATTGTACTAGGACATAAACGACTTTGTAATTCCTAAAAAGCTTATAAGTCTGGCAAAAATGACCAGGCAAAATTTGTATTAAAATATTGTAAATTAAATTGTGTAAAAATTAGGATTCAAAACACTTTCAAGTGAATTTGAAACCTACAATGGTCTAAGGCAGGGGTCGCCACCCTTGTCAATGTGTTGAGCTACTTTGATAATATTCAAATAGAGAGAGCTATCTCAATTTGTTTAATGCAATAATGGAAACAGATTTTCGACGTAATAGATACCTAAATTGGTATACGAAGCTACGGAAATTGTCCACGCGGGATACCGCTAGCTCGCGTTCGACGTGTTGGCGACCCCTGGTCTAAGGTGGATGGACTCGAGTGTCTTCTTTTTAACATCATCGAGCACCATATTTTATAAATCGGTGCAATTGCTTGCGTATGCCGATGATGTGGCCATAATTTTCCTTTCAACGGACGCCTCTAAGGAATCGATCATGTCCTTCTCCGAAGTTGCGAAAACTAAAGACAACGAATTCAAAATATCGGCCAAAACTTCTCAAGGGGCGACTACGAGTTCGAAGCCTCTCATTAGTTTACCTACGTCGAATCTATATTCAAAACACCGATAACAGAAAATATAATGAAATCAAACGACTATTTTACTAACAAACAGATGATATTTGGGCGTAAACTGAAGAAGTGACAACTTAACTTGCAGTAAGAAAATACTGCTCACATACGCCTCAGAAACATGGATGCTAACTACGGGCGATTTAAGTCTAATCTCAATTTTTGAATGAAAGCTACCAAGAGCAATATTTGGGGGTGTTTGCGAAGATGGAGTGGGGAGATGCCGCAACAGTCACGAAGTATACTTCTACCACCTCTATGCTCGCTTTCGAGGAGGAGACGTTGAGTCCAGAATCAAACTCAGACGACTCAGTTGGGCGGGGCATATCATCAGAATGAATGGTCATAAAATACCTAGCAGAATGCTCTCTAGCAAGACAGATGGTAGAATAAGATCGGGAAAACCTAGGCTTAGATGGCGGAACATTGTCAAGTACGATACCACAAACATCGGCTTACCAAATTGGAAAACCATAGCACTTGATAGGTCCATATGGAAGAACCAAAGTTGAACTAAAGATAACGTTATCTTCCTTCTTCGTAAAACTTGAGGCTCAATAGATGGGATGTTGACAGACAAACAAAAAAGAACAATTTAAATATATAACGTGTCATAGTTTTGTTACAAATTAAAAAATACTCCTTCCTAAAACCAATTCCTCAATGAACGTGATGGAGATAAAGTTTGTACACCGGAAACAAATGAGGAGAAATGCTGCGATAGCAGTATGAAACAGACATCGGCAACTGGCACATATACTTAACTGTTTGAGAAGCAGTCTAACACGTAATCGGACGACATAAGTGGGCGTGAACGTTGCGGCCATCGCGAACCAGCGTCGACGTTCGGAAAACCAGGAATTTGTCGGATTGCTGTAATTTGTTCCGGTACGAGGCGAATTATAACAAATGGAAAGATGACTCGAGCGTCGAAATCTCCCAACTGTAAAATTTCAACTAATTTGTATGGGTTTTCGTCGTTCTATGTCGAACTGATTTTTTCTGGTGGATCGGCGTTCGATTTCAAATCGTGGTACTGATCGGGCGAGGAAGAAAAAAACTTTCAAGAATGTGTATATAATCCCTGATGTGGAACATCGAAAAATTCAATTTAGACGTTTATTTCTTTCAGATCGGAGTCTCCCGAGAAAAAGTTTCTTTTGATAGCTAATTTAGTGCATAGTGGACACTTATATCTTTTCGTCTCGATGAAAAAGAACAAGAGATAAACTCCGCATAAGGAATAAATAGAATTAATAAATTAAAAAGCTTTAAATAGGGTTATATTTAATGTGTTCCAATTTTAAGGATGTACGAGCGATAGTTGAGTCAAAATAAAGATGAAATGTTTTTGTCTTTCTAAAACTTAAAATGGTTAAAAAATTCACAATTTTTATTTATAATACTAAAACAAACTTTATAATTATTAATCAATTATTATTTATTTATAAATAGTAACGTATAAGTAATATATAATATAAATAATAATATAAATAACGTATAAGTAATAATAATAACGTAATAGTAATAAATAAATAGACTTACTTATAATTAACACGTGGTTCGACAAAAAAGATGTTGCAACAGCGCATTTGTGTTTACATGTAAATAAATGTATTAGAGTGTATTGTGCATATGTATGAGAATTTTGACGCAACGATTTATAATTAATTATTAAAATTATTAATTTATATTAAAAAATATGCATTCTAGACACAACGGTAAATTCTGTAAGAAAAATAACTTTTTTAACCTCAAATTCAGAAATGTCATATATAGTAATCTCTCTTTTTAGTTATAACTCTACCTCTTTATTTTCTCAATTGGTTGCACGACGTTGCAAGACTTTTGGCCGAGTGTTTGGTTATTAATAGACGAAACTTGAAAAAAAATGACTTCAATTATTTAAATAATTATATCGGTAATCCGATGTTGTTCATATATAATATCATTTTGCAAATATTAAATTTTATCATGTGATGTTTTTGTTCTATAAAGTTGGAAGATCAATAATGAAAAAATCCGTGGCGGAACTCATATAACCATAAGAGACTGTGTATAAAAAAGGGTTGAAAATATCATTTTCCATATCATTTTTCTAAAAACGGTGAATAATTTTCGGACGGTGAATAATTTTCAAATTTTGAGCATAGTTCAATGAATTACATATCCTTTGTCACAATCATCGACTTTGAAGTCTTAGATTTGGAAACTCATTTTTTCCATAGATTCGCTCATACTTCCTTAAATTCAAATAGAACATCAACCAAATTAGGTTCTTGAAACTATTTATTTTATGTGAAATAATATTCAATAGCATTAATGTTTGAAAACAATTTCGGACAAATGTCCGCCGCGGCTACTTCTGCCAGTTATGTTGGCCTCCACGACGCATAGACCAACGATTTTACGTAACCCCAAAGAAAATAATCTAAAGGTGCTAAATCACATAACTTTGGTGGCCAATTAACAAGTTCCTTCTTCGAAAAAAGTTTCTCACCGAATTGTTCCCTCAATAAATTGATTGTTGCGTTAGCTGTATGACCTGTGGAATCGTCCTGTAGAAACCACATCTCCTCCAGATCAACTTTATTCAAATTCGGAATTAAATAATCATTGATCATCGCCCTGTTGCGATGCCCATTAACAAATTGATAAATTTGGATCTTGATCAATACTGTCAGCAACAGCAGCGATATTTTTTTGTCGTTTTGCACAGTTTTTTGTCTTTTTTTGGTTTTAATATCGAGTAACGTGAAATGCGTCCGGAATTTGTCGGTAATTCGGAAAATGCATCGCTCAGTTGGGTGACTATGTGTACCATAAAACTCATGAAGTTGCTCTAAAAATTTGGCGCACGGAACAGTTGCAAGCGTTCCTTTGATGTTAACATTTGCCATGATGATTTGACAGCGACCCCTATCGGAAGTTTGGACACACTAAATATATCACTCTTTACGTCAATTCTTCGCTAAATAATTAAAAAGTAAAAGTTATCATCTTAATTCTCGGCCTGTGTCTGGCCGAATATCTGGCATTTATTTATGAAATAGTAATAAAAATTTAATCTTCAAAGTAAGCTCCCTCACTTTCTACACACTTTTGCCACATTTCAAGCCAGAGGTCGAATTCCAGATCAAAAAAAAATTGGGTTCGGAAGCGATAAAGGCTTGATTTGCGGCTATTTTTCGAATTTCTCAAGAGATATGAAGCGGTTATCAACCAGGTGATGTAGCGGAGATCGAAAGAAATGAAAATCCGAAAGGGCCAAGTCTGGAGAATAAGCCGGGTGCGTGCGCTATGATATTTCTTAATGAAATTTTGTTCTCAAACTTCAGGAAATGTTTGCCACTTTTTGGGTAATTTTCATTTTTTTTCTTGTCGCATATTTGAACTGCAAGGCAACTTGATTTTTTAAATGATAACAATACTTGAATTTTGCATCGCTGGAAAGAGCATTTTTTTCTGAATTCAACGATGTAAATATTGTAGGTTTTTTTATTAAATAAATTTTAAAAATGGCTAAAACGCGTTTCGGACTGTTTTAGAGTAAATATATTTTTTATTTAGTAGGGTATGAAACTATGGATGACAGATGAAGTATTTAATTACATTTGACAACTGTTAACGTCAATTTGTAAATTTTAAATTTCTTTCAATTTTTATATAGAATTAATATGTATTTACCTGAAATACCAACAACTGTTCCATACGATGGCAGAAAACGCACTTATGCTAAAGTTTGTCGAGTATTTAATGAAGTACATCCAAACAAAAACATCACTAAGTCAACAGTTTCAAAAACGCCGGAAAGATTCATTGATACAGACAGTACTAAAATCTTCGATCAAAATTAGGAAGACTAAAAATAAAAACAAAGAAAAATACAAAAGAAAAACAACAGTAGACAATGATAAGGTTTCCGTACAACAATTAGCTTTAAACTATGACTTGTGCAGACGCTCAGTCCAAAAAATAACTAATAAAATTTTTATTCTTAGAAAATACAGTTACTACAAGAATAAAGTGAAGATGATTTTGATCGAATAGTGAGTTTTGCGAAGTTATGATGGGAAAAATAAATACCAATGCAAATTTTGTTTCAAATATTATTTTCACGGATGAAGCAACATTCTGTTTAAATGGTCATGCCAACAAACACAACTGGGCTGATACTAATCCGGATGGATAGAGCAGGTTCATTCACAGTATCCTCAAAAGTTTGGATGAGATTTAGCGGCAAAAATACTATAGGACCTGTTTTCATTGATGACACGCCTTGACAGCAGATAAGTATTTAGATCTATTGGAAGAAAATATCATCCCTTAATTTTTGCGTCTGTTTCCAAATTTAACACTCAAGAGCACATGGGTATGCCATATGTCTTTGACAATTTGTATGTCTTTGATTATTAATATCTTTTGATTAAATTATCCAATTTAATTTTTTTTATTTAAACCTCAATCAGTATAAAAAAAAAGACTATACCTATAAAATGTTCCAAAAAATAATAGTATTCCTAATACCATCGAAAAAATCAGCAAAAATTAAAAAAAAATGAAGTGTTCTATTCAAACTATCATATCTAGGCAAAATTAAAAGATAAAAACTTTCTTCCAACGGCATTTAAAAGGGAACTTAATGACTTTCAGATACTTAATACATAATTTAGCATTATTTTAAAAATATATTTATATAGTTAAGTAAATTTCACTGCTATGATGCTCTTCAAAAACCGATTCGGTCTCGCTTTCGCTCTCTTTGTCGTCGAAAATATCAGCTATAACGCTTCTACTTCAGACGCACAGCGAGTACGAGAACGTGTGTTCATTTCGAGCTGAATAGAAAATGAAAAAAACCGATAAATAAATGTTAAAAAAATTTCCAATAAATTTTTAAAAGTTTTCAATAAAATACTATAGAAAATATAATATTTATGATTTACTTATCGCAAACTGTGTCAAGATCGAAAAAAACACACCATTTGTGTAAAAAGATTATTTAACGGTTTTTATTTATAGACAAAACTCTGACACAACAAAAGCACTGGGTGGCATATACCCATATAGACTATCATCCCCCTCAACGTGGCCATTTATAAGGGAAAACGCTTTTAATTCACCACTGGGTATCCCTTATCCAGTGCTTTTCTTGACGGCTAATTAACCAAAAATAGGAAATATGGTTACAGTAAGATGGTGCACCAGTACACTATAACATTAACGTTAGAAATGTTGCTGAACATACGGGATAGCTAAAAAAATTTGGAGAGTGGTGAATTAGAAACACCGCGGGAAGAAAATCCTTATCATGCACTGCTAGAGCATACAAGGAGTAACATTGGAGGCCATTTCTAAACGTTCTCAAACCGATGAATCGGTCGACGAGGAGCTATCGAAAGGACGGCAAGGTCACCAGACAGGTTTACGTTAACATGCCAGAAAATCTCGAAGGTCTCAAATTACAAATTCGGCAACAAAATTGCCGATATACCTCTTATCTAGTGAAAACACACAACTCAAGGCTTCGTCCGACATACGTTATTGCCAGGATTTTAATGGTGGACACTTTGAACACCTTTTATAAATAGTTCTTTAATAAAAAAAAAATTGATATTGTTTTTTTAGTCTTATACTGAAAAAAAGAGACCTAAATACTTTTTAGCCATGTTTTAAAATGTATTTTGAAAAAAAAAACATACAATATTTACATCGTTGAATTCAGAAAAATGCTCTTTCCAACGATGTCAAATTCAAGTACTGTTACAATTAAAAAAAAAACAAGTTAGCCTTGGATATCAAATATACGAGAAGAAAAAAAATGAAAATATACCCAAAAAGTGGCAAACATTTCTTGATATTTGTGAACAAAATTTCATTAATAAGTCCCATAGCGCACGCACTCGGCTTATTCTCCAGACTTATTTCTTTCGGATTTTCATTCATCTATTTCGATCTCTGCATCATCACCTAGTTGATAACCGTTTTCATTACAAAATCTCCAAGCGTTCTCGAGATATTTGATCCTTTCCATACGTAATAGCAACCCTGTATATAAATATATATATAGCACTGTATTATATTTGCACGATTAATTGTTTACCGACTAAATATGAGATTAAAAATAAGTTTTAATCACCTCCTGATGATGGTAACCTGGTTAGTGAAACTGCGTCGAGTGAATTAGATTTGGTATTAGGGGAAGTCGTTATAAAGTTTTTAACGATGCTCGACTGAATACATTTTTCTTAACACGGTATAGACGAAACCCATTTTCATTCACATAAAAATAATATTAAAAGTGATCTCCTTCCTCCCAGTTAATTGTCAAAATGATAACCAGAAGCAGCTCTGTCGTCGACAGTGGTAAAAAAAGCTTTTAAAAATAAATTAGCCATTAATTTTTTTCTTTGTGTGTGCGTTCGGTCTCCAAACGTTGCCTGTACCTTTCGAGCAGCACACGTTCGATTAAACAGTTTTTTGTTATCTCCCTTCTGGTGGCGCACATTGCGTCCATTCGTCGTTACTCAATGGAATAAATTTAAATAAACGCAGCAAAAAACTACCATCCGTCTAAATCCGGTGCCTCACTTAATTGATGCCCCACCATGCATAGGCCCACACATCGGTCCCAACAAAAAATTTTCTATGATAATAATTACCTATTGCGCGCACCTTTAAAACAAGAAAAAAAGTGAATCTACCACCTGTGCGGTTCAATAGTCCTCGGGGAAAGAATAAAAAACTGAACCCGCGACCTTGGTTTCGATGAGAACGAAAGAGTTGAACCACTTTTACTTTCGGGATCAGACCTATGTACATATGGTACTTGGCCTTATGGTCCTTGTAGAATTTTTGTTGTTTATATAGTTTGTTGTTTTTTGTGACTTCTTTAATTCCTATAGAATACTTATGATGGGGTTTGGTTTAGGTAGGAAGCAAGAGGAAATTATAGGGTTGTAAATAAGATATTCGTAGATAAATAATCTTATGGTTTCTTTTTCAGTTCCTCCCCCAAATTTCTTTAAAATATATATTTAATCATTAAGAATAATTATAAAGAAACAACATATGTAACATATAGTAGTAACATAACTTACGAATCTTTGTCATTTTATAATTTAATGGTTAAGAAAAATCATAAATATATCACCCACTGAAATTATATCATTTACATATACATTTTATATTCAACAAACTTTTGGGAAGAAAAAAGAGAAATTATATCGTTTTAGAATTCTTAGCAAAAATGTACGTGCGTTTTCTTTTCGTTGAGGGTGAGGGAGACAGACAGAAAGAACAGATCTAGGAATCTCTCTCTCTCTCAATATATATATATATATATATATATATATATATATATATATATATATATATATATATATATATATATACAGGGTGTTTTCAAAGTTGAGTCACTTATTTTATTTACTCATAAAAATAAGTCATTTTACATGTTTACAGACATTATCATTTATATAAAAGTTGCAGAATAACAAAAACAAAAATGTTGCATGTTACAACAATTGCTACCATTTGTTCGATTAACACAAAATATTACTCGGCGTACTCGTGCGCCTGTACACTTGACAAAAATAAAATCACGATGTCCACATCACAAGCGTTTTCGATGCAGTACATCAATACAACAGGTATTGATGTACTGTTACGCTGATGTGCTTTTCCATCGTGATAAAGTAACTTTTTTAAATAGCTCCACAGACAAAATAGCAGGGCGTTAAATCCGGGGACCGTGCAGGCCAAGAAATGTTCGTGAACTTCTCGTCCAAAATGTGGCGGAGCTCCACCCGGAGAAAGGTACACCAAATATTCACTGAAAATATATTATGAAAATGGTTTTTTTTTCCAGCATGCAGATTTTCTACTTCCCAAACATGATTGTTGGGATTTATTTACCCTATTTCTTGTAAATGTGACCTCGTCGGTAATCAAAATAAATTTGGTAAAATTTTCATTTCTGTTGTACTGATGTAAAAGCCCCTGACAAAATTCAACTGTTCTAGAGTAATATTCCGATTAATAGGGATAAAAGTGCTTTTTTCGTATAGTTTTCCACACTTTACTAGAACCAACTTCAACTTGACCTGCTACAGACTTAGTGCTCGTTGGTGCCTCGTTTTCGACAATTTCTAAAATTTCTTCCTCAATCTCTACTATTTCGCGTGAAGGAGGTCTTCCAGCGTGACCTCCTCACTATGACTTTAGCTACTCTGTGTCGCGAAATCTTGTAACTAAATTTACAAACATTCGCGGAGCCGGATGATTTCTTAAAGGAAACCTGTCCGCGTACAAACGACATGCTGCGTCTGAATTTTGTTGTTCTACTAGTTCATTGTTTTCATAAACGTGTGACATTTTAATCGTAGAAAGTACCCAAAAATTAAACATGCACTATTGAGGAATTATTACCACTGGTCAAATCGAACATTGCACTCAAAAGAAATATCGTACAAGAATCAAATTTTTAATAAGTGTTAATAACTTCTATATTTTGCAACTTTTATATAAATGACTTTTAGTAAAATAACTTATTTTGTTTGGAATAATTGGCATTGGCAGCTACCAAGTACACAGAATGGGACTTGAATGGAAAACACTTGCATTCCCAGCTTATTATCAAGACTTGGTGCCATCAGATTACTATCTTTGCGATTAATACGGCCTGTTTTTATTGATATTAATTTTAAAGTTCGGAAATAGGTTGAATGTAACATTAGTAGTTAAAGTGGTACTAAGCTTGCATAGACTCAAATGTTGGACATTTTAAACATTTGGTTTAATACAATAATTAATGGTGTGAAAAATTAGTGCTAGTAATTTCAAGTTTAACATTAAATGAGAATAATGTATAAGTTTTCTTTTTTTGTAAGAAAATAAACCCAATTTATGCTGAAATGTATGGAGTAAATGGCTTTAAAAATGTTATATTATATTTTCAAATACCAATTAAATAAAAACTGAACTCCGTTCAACTCTAAATTGGGTATCCAAAAAACACGGCGATGCGACGTTGTCAATTTTTAAGAAAATTACAAAAAGTTCTAACCGATTTTCCGATGAAATGGTGGCATTTTGGATACATGTTTTAAGGAAGTGTTTTATTCAAAATGATGTAAAAAATAGTTGGTTAAATGTATGAAATTTATTTCACTTACACCATGTTGTAAATAGAAAATATAAATACATATCAAATCATCAGAATAATTTTATTCACTTGAATGAAAACACTGACATATTAAAATCACCAAGTTTTAAATAAATCAGCCTTGAAAATGTCGAGATCGAACTAGACGAGAAACGTAAAACTATAATCCTATTATAAAATCAAATTATAAAGCATACCAAAGATATATATGATGTATCTACAATAAAATTGTGACCATCTGTCTTTTTTTTACTCTCGTTTTTGTAACTCTATCGCTGTCTTAAGTCAAATGCCCTCACAAGAAGATTGTTAGATCATTATTTTTTTTGTTAGATAAAGTGTATCATTTGAGTAAAACATTTCATTTAATTTGAAGATATTTCGAAAACAATCACGAATATAAAAGCTACATGGCTTGTTATTAGGTATTTCATGTGCGAATATCAAGATATCAAACTTAGTTCACTAATCTTTTTTTAATTATTATTTCTTTGTCATTCAATACCACTCTAGAATTAGCCCGATATAGTGTTGTTAAAATTAGATTAGTTTTTATATCCGAATGTCTGCCTTAAAATTTGAATTGGTTTTTACTTTGTAATTTATGACTTTTCGATCAAATTAATTTCTAATTTCTATCACGCACTAATTATATTAGAGACTTTATCCATTCTATAATTATATTAGTCACTTCAGGAATTGACATCATACTTTAAGGCTCTTGAAAAATCTGCCAACAGGCGAGTGACAGGCGTAGTACACAATTATTTTCTCAGAAACAAGTTTATTAGAATTTCTTCAATAATGCAATGATCAAATGCATAAATTAATTTGAGCACTTTAAAAATAACAAACAAATAAAGTTAAAGTTATTGATTAAAAATTCTTTTTTATTAGGCCTTTAAATTAATTCTAGACCATTACGTTTAATCGACTGCAGAACCTATTCGAGTCAGATTTTTTTCCCACCGTTTAGTTATTTTAAAGCGCCATCTTTCAGATTGAAAACGAGGTATAATTTTCTAGCCTATTGCGAATATAACCTAAAAACTCAATTGTAGACGCGATGTCGTTCGGAAAGTAACATTTGTGACAATGCCCTGTTTTCGTAAATGCTGTTTCGTACAGTACTTGTATGAAATGGTTCTACCAATACCGAACTGGAAATTTTAACTTAAATGATCCGGGATAGCACTGCTATGCTGTTGCTGTGTGTTAATGGCACTATGTAGAAAAAAGACCTTATACTGGTAAGGGAAGAGCGGAAGTAATTTTGCTTCAGGACAACGCACAGCTATGTACAGTAAAAAGGGCTTTGAAATGATCACCGGGTTGGACTGGGATATTTGATCGCACCCGACATAATTTGCAGACTTAGTCGCTTCAGATTTCGATCCCTGCAACATGACTTGGTTGATACCCGCTTTATATCTCTTGAGAAAGTCGAAAAAATCCTTAATGACTTTTCATATCATAACCTATACATTTTTTCGATCTGATATTCGACAGTTGCCTGAAAGGTGGCGAACGTGTATCCAAAGCGAGGGAGATACTTCGAAGTTTAAGTGTGTATTATTTTTTTCATAAATGCATGTCAAAGGTAGTCAGAAAAGTCCGATAATTAACTACAGGACTTAATACTTAACAGTATTAGCATGAACAAACCTTCACATCTCAACCCTTTAAAACAAAGATAATTTAATAAAGCTCATTAGAAAACAGGGCGCCAAATATCTCCATCTAAATAAATATCCATAATATTAACCGTGGTGCCTAAATAAAATTAAAGTTAAAATAAAAGGGAGAAGAGATCAGATGTTCTGTCTCGTCTAATACCTCTCCTTTCTTAGTATTAATTTTCGTCATTAATATTCTAAAATCGATAAAAAAAAACACTTGTCACTTAAGGTATGCCTTAAATATTTGATGATATTGCGCGTGTGTGTGTAAAGACATAAAAAAAATGGAGTGGATCACAAAAAGAATTGGTGTTATTCCTTCAATTATGTTAGTTCTCGCTGGTAACCAGGTTGAAAAAAACCGAATGTCAGCAGATCATTATCATCTTATTTCAGGTATCTTCGAATGTAGGTCTCTTCCAGTGTTCTCCATTTTTGTCTATCATCTGCTGTTTTTTTCCATGCCAATCCTAGAGTTTTCTTTATGAGTGCCACTCATCCCATTTGTGGTCGTCCTCTGTTTCTTTGACTTTCAGAATCCAATTTTGAAATGACATGGTTCCATCTATTTTTTAAGAGCCTTTGGTTGTGTCCATTTAAGTGTGGAAGCATGTTCTACTATGTCTATAACTTTGGTCGTATGTAGTACCCACGTATTTTTTTCTTTTTTTTTTTTGGTGTCGTAGAGTTATAGTCAAGCTTTGTGTATACGTCAGTTTGTCAAGGTTGGACTTAGTAAAGGTCCAAGTCTGAGCTTCATACATCTTCACATGGGGTATGCGTGAGTTGAATATTTTAGTTTTATGTTCAACTGAAACCCCTTCTTGTCCTTCAGGATAAAAGAGCGTTTGCCGAAAGACGACCAATCCATTTCAATCCTTTTGATTTCGGTTCTTTGGTCCTCTTTGTTCAGTTTAATTTAATATACTAAATATCAGCTGCTGCTTTGTTGTCAGCGTGGTGGAGTTCATCAAGTAATTTTAAATATCTTCATAATCGCGAATCTCAGGTAGTTTAAATGCTTGCCAAAAACTTTTTATATTCATTCCCATCTAATGACGCCTTTATTTACTGAATTCATATCAATGGGGTTATAGCTTTTCTGCACTTTCTATTTTGAATTAATTTGTTAAGAAATATTGGTATTACACTAGTATGATTTAAATATTATGTAGTAGAAATATATACAGGGTATTCGAAAAAATGTATACACACACATAAAGGAAGCAGTGATCCCACGCATACGGAAAGCTTTTGAGGGTGAGAAATTTTATTTTCAGCAAGATGGTGCACCTCCACATTCATGACGTAAGGGCTTATATTGACGAGACTCTACCGAACAGATGGATTGGATGAAGAGGTTGGATTGCATACCCCGCACGTTCACCTGTCCTTACGCCACTTGACTTATTCTAATGAGGATACATTAAAGAGAAGGTTTATAAGATCAAAACCGGCAACAGCCAATTAATTAAGAGTAGCGACGGAAAGAGAATGTGCACAAATACCAATGGAAATGGCTCTCGATATTTGCGATTCCATTGCTTCTCGTTATCAGCAATGCCTACCAACGGTGGGCAGTTTGAAAACTGGCGTTAGTTAAAATAAAGGCTGTTCCTTTAACTTTTTTTTTTGAAATCCTAAAGTAAACTGTATGAAAATAAATACTGATTGTAGATCCAGTTAAAGTGGGTATACGTTTTTTGGGACACCCTAAATATATATATATATATATATATATATATATATATATATATATATATATATATATATATATATATATATATATATATATATATATATAAACATATATATATATATATATATATATATATATATATATATATATATATATATATATATATATATATATATATATATATATGTGAATATTTTTTGTTAAATGCGTGACCAGGAATGAGCCCCACCCATCCCTGCAATTGGAGGGCACATGTTTCGCCTCTCGATTTTCAGGCTCGTCAGGGTACCGACACATGCTATCCCGTCAAGAATAGGGAGAACCCATCCACAGTCAGTCACCGATACTCTCGCCGACTTCCCATCGGATGGCGTATAAAAGTAATGTTAGATTTCTGGCGTATAAAAGTAATGTTAGAAAAACATTCAAGCCAAATCACCCAGTTAAAAAGTTTTTAATTAATCGACAACATTACTATGAAAGAACCCTCAAATTTCAACCCCTTAAAACATAGATAACGTAATAGAAAGCTTATTAAAAAGTCGGGCGCCAAATATCTCGATCTGAATAAGCCTCACTAATCTTAATCATGGTGCCTATTAAGATCAAAGAACGAGAAGAAAAAACATAATTATAATAGAGCTTCCTAATGACTCAAAAATCTATGATCAGCCTATCCGGATGCGTCTTCAAACGACCGACAACGAAAGTAAAAAAAGTCGGATATCAGCTGTTTCTCCTTGTTTTTTTCCCTTTCATTTTTTTCTTGTCATTAATACAACGCAGACCGAAAAAAAAACACTGACCACTTAAGAGGTGCCTTAACCCTTTCGTCGCGCGAGTGTGTGAGTATCGACAAAAAACCACCCAAACACAAAAAAATCTGAAGTGGATACAAAAAAAATGTAGGCCAGGCTGACGACGGGACTCGCCACCTGTATTTATCTGACTTATTTGAATAATTTCACTTTCGGTTACGATGATTTATTTCGTGAAGATGGGCGCGGTGCGTGAGTTGTGGAGACCTGGCCAGCGAGGGAGGAAACGCATCTCAGTGGCGTAGGTGATGCTGCATCTGTTCTCAAACGAATTAGACAATAAACAATCGAATAAAATCTAAAAAAAAAATACGAAACTAGTTTCAAAAAACGTATTTAGGGTTCTTCACTGGCTAACATGAATTTTAATAAGCTTATTTGCTATATCAATGATTACAATACAATAAATAAAATATACAATAATATAATTATAATAAAATACAAATCCATTATTATACACTACCATCTATTAATGGTACGCTAAAAGGAACTGAAAGCAATTAAACAGATCTAATCCAGTTCCAGTTTTCTTTTTAATTGAAACATATAAGAAATAACCGAGTATATACACTTTGTCTATATTTTTTACAATGTATTGAACAATATAGTATCAATAAATGAGTAAATAATAACAGTAATAGAGACAAAATAGAAAAAAACACCATCAACTAACAAACAGAAAAAAGAAACCAGACAATCCATTTCTAGCCTTTTAATTTTTGATGCTGGACGATACACATTTTATAGTGATATTCAAATGAGTTTGGTGATAATTTCTATAGTTTGCGCGAAACATTGTTATAAAGTTTAGAAGTATTATATGTAAATGATCTCTTAAAAATGTGTAGTCGATGTGAAGGAGGCGATATCAGGCCCCCAAACCTAAAATTCAAATTATGGACATCGGTTCAGTACGTTAATCTCTAAATGACATACGGAGGCCATTCTTTGTTGTTAATTATTTTATGAAATACAACGACCGCGTGCACTTTTCGTCTTTTTGCGATAGATATCCAGTTAGCTTCTTTTAATTTGTGTGTTATGGGAGAAAACTTTCTGATAGACAAGAATTCTGCACTCTCTTCTTTATACGAGCAATATTTCGTTGATCCAGACATGGATCATACATTGCACCAGCGTGGTTAAAACATGAAAGAACCAGAAAGTTCGTCAACTTGATTTTTACTGCAGTAGACAAAAAGTGTCGATGTTGATATAGCATCTTTAAATTAGTATTGACTTGCTTAACACACTTAATGATCTGTGGCCGAAACCTCAAATCTTTGTCAAAAATTAAAACAAACAAAAATATTATTATCTATCGATAATATAAAATTATTTAGAGCTAGATCTGGAAATTCGAAAAAAAAAAACAAAAACAGGACTTGGCTATCTTAATTTCAAGTTGGTGTTTATGTGAAAATTCACACAGTCCTTTCAAATCATTATTAACAGACTTCATAGTATTATCAATATCATTGGGGTAAAATGAGGACAAAAGTTGGGTATGATCAGTGTACAGTTGTATAAAACAGTTATTGACCCAATCAAATATCCTGCAAGTGTACATACAAAATACTTGTGGTAGACCATTAATAATCTATTTGCTATGTGATTTCCCTTTATCAGTAACTATGTAATATTATTGATTGATTTGTAGTTCAGTGATTAATAGATTAATAATGGTACATTTGTAGATTATAGTTCATTTTTAAAAAGGAATAAAACAATTTTTAGCTTTGTTTTCTATCACTTTTATTTTTAAACAAAATTTGTGTGACTATAGTTTTGTAAAACGATTTTACATTCCTAAATCGTTTTACGAAACTATAGTCACACAAATTTTGTTTAAAAATAATAGTGATAAATAACAAAGTAAAACATTGTTTTATTCCTTTTTAACTATGTAATAATTTAATTGATTGCTCAGAAAAGCCCATATGACGAGAGGTAGAAATTAAAATACCATGATTTATTTTATCGAAAGCTTTTGTATAATCCAATAATATTATAAGTGAAATTTTACATACATCAAGTACCCTAAAATGACGTCTATTATATTTAATAATGAAGTTGTACAATTAAATCCTTTACGAAATCCGGATTGATTATTTGGTAGTAAGTTGTATTGGTCTAAGTACTCCTTATTTTGATAATTCAATATCTTTTCCAAGGCCTTATAAAGTACGGGAAGTGTACTTATAGGTCTAATATCATTAATTGATTTAGAACTTGATAGCAACGACAATATTTTACTAATTTTCCATATTTCAGGAAACTTAAATCTAATAGGCAATAATGTATTATATTTGTAATGAAAGGAAGTATTTCATTCATACACAATAACACCACGTCCAAACCAATTCCATCCGCACCAATTGCATTAGATTTAATTTCAAAAATACAATCCTTTACAATCTCCTCCGTCACTGAATGACAATTAAACACAACTTCAACATCCGAGTGCAAGTTTTGCCTATAGTAATGTCAGTGTCAACTTCAGACTGGCTCCAGTAATTATGATCATGAAAAGCAAAAAACGGAAAGAAGGAAAATAAAAATAACTGAAATAAAGGATTGTCCAATGAGAGTGTCATCATCATCAGCCTATTGAAGTCCACTGCTGGACGTAGGCCTCCTTTAAGAGCTTCCATTGTGTTCCGTTCTGAGCGACCTGCATCCAGTTTGTTTTGATGCGTTTTAGGTCATCAGTCCATCTGGCGGAGAGATGTTCTATTTGGTATCTGATCTCTGAGAGAAACTTCCAGCATTGTCCGTTCCATAGCTAGTTGTCTCACTAGAATCTTTCCAATTGTCTGCTTTGTCATTGTTGAAGTCTTTACACAATATGTGAGAACTGAAAGGACACACTGGTTGAAAAGTTTTCTCTTCAAACAAACCGACAATTCCGACTTTAATATATATCTCAGATTTCCGAAATAATCCCAGGCAACTCCAATTCTTCTGGAGATTTCACGAGTCTGATTGTCTCTGCTGATACTAATCTCGGGTCCCAAGTACTTAATAGATGTAGTTTCCTCTACTCTGATGTTACCCATTATATATTATATTATTATTAATTAATTTACTATAATTAAAATTATAATTAGTTATTAAGTAATTAATTATCATGTAGGACATCACTTAAGCTCGTAGACTTAAGCCACCAACATGAAGAAAAATTAATTCAACTTTCTTTTGATTAAATAACTGATTCATCTTAGCAACTGAATTAAAACGTTATTTTTAAACATATTCAAATACAACAGCTTTCAAATAATACAACGACAACACCAATAATGATGGCTCCTTTCAAACAATACAATTTTTGCTGATTTCCAAGGCCTACTATTGCGATGTTAGCTACTTTTAGTTCCTGCCGACTGCATATTATTTTAGTTGTTTTTGTTAACTGTTCTAAAACGGCTACTCCAATAAAGAAATATGACAACAATTTTTATTTCGAATTTTAAGATTTGTCAAATTATGTTAAAAAATTACAATGTTGCTATTTAAAAAATATTGTTTTAGTAGCTAATGAAGAAGTCGGGCAACACCGGAAATCATTGTTTGTAAATTTTTCTTAGTTAAGTTATCTCCTAGAACTTAGCCTATGTCAGGTTTTAAAAAAAATACACCGTATATATATATATATATATATATATATATATATATATATATATATATATATATATATATATGTATATATATATATATATATATATATATATATATATATATATATATATATATATATAAAACATACTAGTGTAATACGAAGATTTTTTTGCAGATTAATTCAAAATAGAAAGTGTAGAAAAACTATATACCCATTGATATGAATTCTTTTTCAGTAAATAAACCAATTGATTCGTTACACCTTTGATTGGATTTTTAACAAATAAAAAAAACATTTTATGGTCTTTAACTCTTGCATAAAAAAACTATTTTCTGGGCATTATAAATGTGTAGAGTTTAAATGAGGGAAACAACAATAAAATTAAATAGGACACGTTAATTGCCATGATTTGTACATTATGTTTTCTAAAGATAGCACATATTGAAGAAATATACCTTAATAACCAACATGATAGTATAGTATTTTTCCTAACTATCTTCCTTATATTAATAGTGAATGACTAAACTCAAAGAGATTTACCACTAAACTCCAAATCAGTTTTTTTTTGCTTACCATGTTAGCATCATCAGCAGATGATTTAATCTAATTCTAAAACTAAACTTTGTTCTATTTATATGATAACCCTAATTACTAACCAACTACCTAGGAAGCGCCTAATGAAGCGTGCAAAAAAGGAAAAAAGAAAAAAAAAGGAAAAAAAAGGTAAAAAAGAAAAAAAAGGAACGAAAGGAAAAAAGGAAAAAAAAAGAGAAAAAAAGGAAAAAAGGAAGAAAAAAATGAGCCGTGAAGTTTACAGAGCCCTATATTAATAATTGAAAAAGTTGGCTAAACGGAATATGCCCTTTATCCCGGTTCATGATTTTCTTACATTTTTCTATTTGAATGATTTCATATGCATCCAAAGCCCTATTGTAATTTACACTTTTAACGAGCTGAGCTGTTTTAAGTAGCATCGTAGTAGTAGTAATCGTTATGATGTAATAATACATAATGTTATAATGTTTCATAAATATAGAGTTCGAATTGGCTGATTCAAGCATGTTTTTTTTTTGAACGAAGTCGGGTCCCTTCGGAATAAGCCGTAACGCGACGTGTCTCATGTCTGAAACATCAACTAAAAGGGTACGAACGAATTAGTGAATTCCTGTGTCACCTTTCTTATACTGGAATAACGATGTTCCGTTACAATTTCCTTCACGTTGTGTTCTTTTTCGACAAAGTTGACTTATTGTAGGCTTTATCCAAAGATTTTTCCTTTCCAAGGATTCGAGCATAACATTTTGTTGGCAAACTTTTTTTTCAACATTTTTATCCTTTAACATAATTTGAGGCAAACCTTTTATTCAACATTTTTATCCCTTTTGAAAATCGCAGTATATGTATAGTTGATACCGATTAAACCAAGGAGATGTCAAATCCTTAATACTGCTAAGAAATCGTATTTTTATTCAGTCATTTCTTTATGTTTGGATGTTATTATTATAAGCTAATACCTTTTTTAGTACAATTGTAGCTGTTCCATATATAAAGCGACTGTTTAAATCCTTTTAGTGTGGTAGATACACATTTATATATATATTTATGGCATTTTTTCCACAATTTCTAAAATTTGTTCCTCAATCTCTACCATTTCGCGTGGAAGAGGTCTTCCAGCGTGACCTCCTTGTTGTGCCTTTAAGTAGCCTGAGTCGTGAAATCTTGTAACTAAATATACAAACATTCGTGGAGCCGGATGATTTCTGAAAGGAAACTTTTCGTCGTACAAACGACATGCTGATGCTGCATTTTGTTCGCATTCTCCATAAGTTAATATTATGTCCACTAGTTCTTTGTTTTCATAAAGGTGTAGCATTTTAATCGCAGAAAGTACCAAAAAATTACACACGCACTATTAAGTTATTATTATCAATGGCCAAATCGAACATCGCACTCAAAAGAATTATCGTACAAGAATAAAAAAAACATACCCAGTCATCAGCGGTAAACAAATACTTTATGTGTTGCAGTAGTCAAGAATATCAAAAAGTCAGATCTTTTTTAAATTTTGTAACTGTTAATAATTTAATTTTTGGTAAAATGACTTATTTTTACGAGTTCCACATCCAGTTAAAATAAATTATTAAACTTTGAAAACACCCTGATTATATATTTGGCCGACCATCCTGTCCTGATTCCTTGTGATTATTTTTTGTTTACGAAATTTAAACACTAATGAAATGGTTTCGTAACAAAAATATTCTTGAACCTGCAATACTGAAGGAGGTGTCACGGCATGAGCCGAAGAAAGTGGCATTTTTTGAGTGACATTTGCACTTCAACCAGTGTCATTGCTATAATTACGTTTCAAAGCTGTAACTTTCTTATTGGAAAACTTTATATTTATAAAAATATTGTAGTATTTTTTTCCTACAGTAACACTTATTTATGCCAAAGGATGTATTGAAAACCTATAGTCAAAGATGTACAAAGAAAATGAATCAAAAGGACAAACTTAAAGGGACTTAATCTTTAAACTAACACCTTGAAAACGAAGCGACGTCTACGAAATACAAATTGACTGACAATTACTTTAAAAGCGTCCGACCGTTTCAAGGCACCGCTCTTAATTTCGTTACAAAGAGAGAGACTAACCGAATTGTCCCGGTTCGGGATATAATAAAATCGCCATTTAATCGACTTTCATCCCCCTAATCCGAAAAGTTTTCAAGGACGCCCATGTCCGTATAACCCCGTCGCCGGGACATGACCCCCTCTCGACTCTCGGCATCCCTAGATGCGTTCACACGCTCTCCGAGGGCTCTAATCGACCAGATCGTCATTTGTTTTATGTTCCTGCATCAGCTGTCTTCGTCTATCGTTCGGCATTAAAGACGCTGACGTAGTGCGGGAGTCCAGGTTCTCATTGAACGATCGAAAACGAAAAGAATTTGGGAAAAGTCGTGTTTGCCAAATTGACCTCGTTTGTTTTGGTTTGGATGGTTCAAGAAAAGTCACATTTGTTTTCCGTACGTATTATTGGGCCATTCGAGAAGCAATTTCGATCTGCAGCCCATAGATGTCGTTAGAGGTGCTTTTGAAGATATGTGCACGTGTTTATACATATATATATATATATATATATATATATATATATATATATATATATATATATATATATATATATATATATATATAAAGAGAGAGGATGAAAACCCCTTCAGCATGATTCCAACTGATGGGGTCCTGGACTTTTCTCTGCAATCCGGGTCCAATATACTTGATGATAACATCAGTACATCTTGCTGTCGGTCTTCTTCGTCGACCTTTGTAATCAAGCGATATCCATATTAGGATTACCCTGGGCCACCTGTCGGCACTTCGCCTCGCTTATAACCTGTCCACTTGCGTAAGATATACGGGCCAACGATTAACATGGCTGGGAAATGTCATAACAATCCAAGAAACCAAAATAGTGACGTAAAATCTCAATTGACAACGAACGAATCGACACTCGGAATGATTAGATGACATTATCTGCCATATATATATATATATATATATATATATATATATATATATATATATATATATATATATATATATATAAGGAGCGTTAACAGAACCAGCAAAATAGGTCATAAGATAGATGTCTAAAAGACGAAAGAAATGAGAGTTGCCAAAAAACCTTTTTTTATATATCATCTATAGTCTATTAAAAATGAAACTCCTCCTTGTTTGTTGTATCCAGAGTTGCATCGCTTAATAGCAAATATTGCACAAACGTAAGAATGATCTTCTTCTTCTTTTTCCTGTAGTGTTACAGCCCGTCATTGAGCCTTGATCTCTTTCAACATTCGTCTGCAGCCGGATCCATTATCAGCAAATCCTTGATAATACAGTAGTAATGATGTACAGTAGTGTTTGAGCATCTCTTCTTAAATTGCCCTGTCATCGTGTCAGTGGTCTGCCTCTTTATCTATTTGGTTTTCTGGCAAGAATTCTGTGTTTTTATAACATTTGATAAAGTGATCCAAAATATCCGACCAACTATTAATGAAAACAAACACTTAATTGCCTTGTACATTAATGTTGTTTTACCATAAACATTACACTCAGAATACACTTCAGTGTACTAATTATGTTTATTAGACAAAAATATAACATGGACGCCCGGACTAAGTTTCCTATCAAATCGACTGAATCCACAGGTAAGTTGATTGTTTCGAGGATAAAATTCTCTGTTAAAATGATGGAATGACTGCTGATGGTCAGTACAGGGTTAATTAGCGTTTCTTTTGTTTCTGATGAGCTATGTTTGATTGTTTTATGCTGGAGCACAACTACTTGATTGAAAGTTATAAATGAAACTGAAGATATATTTTTTAGTTACATCAATCAAATGATAGAAATTGGAAACTATTGTTTTCTCGCTTTGAACTTCTTGATTTCTCTCCCGTTCCTCACCCGACTCACTGTTGTTTTCCTTTGCATCATTACGTAACATCAATGGGTCATAATTTATTTTGGATGTGATTCGCTACAGATAATCAAAAATAGATACTCTCCAAGAAGGTACTACGTAAAAGATTATATGGACAGAAGAACAAAAGAAAGCTGGATTTCACAATTGCCTGAGGGTAAAGGGCATGAACTCGTGACATATTACTAGTTTTAAGATTCATAAAAATATTGTTTAACTTAGTAACATACAAAATATACGTTACAACATGATGAAAAATTTCAAAAATGTTAATACACATATAAGGTATACAACTTAGCTCCCGCCGTTTTGTTTTCAAAATTCAAGGCTTTATTATGAAAAACTGGTCATACATTTATGATTTAAAGGATTGTTCATCATTGGCTACTACTTTCTCCCATCTTTCAGGCAGCATTCGAATCCCGCATTGAAAAACTGGTCATCTTTTGAAGCGATTTACGAATCGATCCAATTTTTGACTTTTTCATAAGACCGGAAATGCTGATCAGCCAGGTCGTGTGCCATCGATCGAAACAGGTAATAGTCAGAGGGAGCAACGTTTGGAGAATATGACGGGTGGGGTAGGATTTCCTATTTCAACCTTTTCAAGTATGTTTTGACCATTTTCGCAACATGGGGCCAAGAATTGTCATGCTGCAAAATCACTTTATCGCCTCTTTCGCTGTATTGCAGCCGTTTATCTTTCAATGCTCGGCTCAAACGCATTCATTGCGTTCGATAATGATCCCCTGTGATTGTTTCATATGGTTTTAATAGCTCATAATACACTACACCGAGCTGGACCCACCAAATACAAACCATGACCTAGGAGCCGTGAATATTCGGTTTGGCCGTCGGCGTGGAAACGTTGTCGGAATATCCCCATGATTTTCGACGCTTGGGATTATCGTAATAAACTCATTTTTCGTCGCCATTCACAATATGATGCAGAAATCCCTTCCGTTTTTGCGTTTCAAGCACAACTGTTCACAAGCAAACAAACGGCGTTCAACATCTCTCGGTTTCAATTCGTATGGCACCCAATATCCTCGCTTCTGGGTTTTTCCCAGGCATTTTGAAATTGATTGTTAAATCACTCCCAATGATCTTGCCAACTCTTCTTGACTTTGAGACGCGTTTTTATTAAGCAATACCTCTAATTCTTCATCTTCAAACATGTTCGTGTTTCACCATTATACTGGTCTTCGACGTGAAAATCATGGCTCTTAAAGCATTAAAACTACTCACGACAAGTTCTTTGACTCATAGCGGCCTCACCATAAGTGTCTGAGAGCACTCGATGATTATCAGCCGCAGATTTCTTCATATACAAGAAATGTATTAACACTTCCCGCAAATGACGAGAATTTGACTCATAAATTGACAGTTTTAATCGTGAATAACTTTATTATGTAAACACAAATCGACTACTGGTGCTATGGGGTTATGTTTACAAGATGTCCAAAGATATTGCATGCCGTCTACGATGTATTTATTTCGACAATTACTTACCGCTAATGCCTCCTAATCTACAGGAAAACGGCGGGAGCAAAGTTGTATACATTTTAAGATTTATTTTTTAAACCGGCTACTTTGCCCCATTTTTTACGATGGTATACCGAAAACTACAGGTAAAGGTTAAACTTGGAGAGATTTACCACTAAACACGAAATCACTTTTTTTGAACTGCTCGACGCACGTTTCGCTAACCATGTTAGCATCAGCAGGAAATGATTTAATTAATATTTCATATACATAGAACATAGTTTAGTTTTCGAATTAGATTAGATCATCTCCTGATGATGCTAACATGGTTAGCGAAACGTGCGTCAAGCAGTTTAAAAAAGTGATTTGGTGTTTAGTGGTAAATCTCTTCAAGTTTAGAAATTCACACCAAAGGTTCCAATAGAAGAATTGATCTACAGGTAAATGAGCAAAAGATGACCGAGTTATATTAAATGTTGAGTATTAAATATTCCTATGATCAAAAAGTTAGGTGACTTTTTAAATAACACACAAAGTATTTATTTATTAATCCAAATTCATTTCGTCTCCTTCAAAGTAATCTCCTCTCTGCAATGCATTTTTGGTATTTCTTTTAAAGCACAATCTATGGAGCAGGCTTCTGTGGACTTAGAACGGTAACCAGGAAGTGATTTTTTCAATGAAGGGAACAGAAAAAGTCATATAGTGTCATATCTGGTGAATATGGTGGATCTGGAACGATATTTACTTGATTTTTAGTGAATTGACGAATACATGGTGCATTATCTTGATGCAAAAACAATGAATTGTTTTGCTAAAATCTGAACTTTTTTTTTCGATGGACTATAATACTTAATTGGTCATTACTTAGTACAAGATCCTTGATATTGATAATATTTTCTTCATTGATTCACGTGAAAGATTATTTCTAGACGAGATTCACCTTCAAATATTTATCTATCATCACTAAAGTTAAACTTGAAAAGATTTACCACTAAACACCAAATCACTTTTTTTGAACTGCTCGACGCTCGTTTCGCTAACCATGTTAACATCATCAGGAGATAATTTAATCTAATTCTAAAACTAAACTATATTCTATTTATATGAAAAACTCTACCCTACGAAGAGTGTAAAAATCATGAACCGTGAAGTTTACTAAGCCTTACTTTAATAATTGAAAAAGTTGACTGAACGGGATCGGTCCTTTATCTTGGTTCATGATTTTCTTACATTTTTCTATTTTCTTACTTTTAATTAGTCTTAAATTACTAATATCTATATTGTGGTCATGTTCGATTGCATGTTGGGCAACACAAGATTTTTCATTTCTCCCATATCTAATGTGGGCAATATGTTCTTTATATCTTGTCAATATGGATCTTTTTGTTTGCCCAATATACCTTCGATCACACTCTTGACAACTAATTTCGTAAATCCTCGACTTTTCAAGTTGCTCTACTTTATCCTTTGGATTACCCAGAACTTCTCTTAATTTATTATATGGTTTGTACACAACCTTAATGTCCACTTTTTTGAAAATTTTGCTAGCCCTCTTGTTAATTGGACATCAAATTGTATTACCATGAATTTCTTTGTGTTCTAATCCTTTCGAAAAGTCGAAGATTCTTTCGACTTTAGAACATAGTTTAGTTTTAGAATTAGATTAAATCATCTCCTAATGATGCTAACATGGTTAGCGAAACGTGCCGCGATCAGTTCAAAAAAAGTGATTTGGTGTTTAGTGGTAAATCTCTTCAAGTTTAGTGTTTCACACCAAAGGTTCCAATAGAAGAATTTATTACTAAAATTCTTGTATTATTTGTAAATATTTTTTTGTTGATATAGCTTCATCGCTTCCAGCACAAAAAATGTTGCTTTTTAGACAAAATATAATTAAAATCCATTTTAAAAATTCACAGACCAATTTTTTATCAATTACAAAAGACGTAATAATTTTTAACTTAACTAGGGAAATGATATGAAGTTTCTGTCAAATATCAAGGACAATCAATTAAAAAAAAAACAAATGAGTATATCGATACGTAAACCGCGTGGTTTTTTTAAACAAAAGTCACTTTATTTTTAATAATAATAGTATATTAAATTAGGTTCGATTCTATTGAACCGAACGAATTTATTTGCCAGTCCATAGAATCTTTTTCAGGCAGGTGTGGTCAAATATCCCCATGTTAACCTTTGACCTATATCGATCTAAATCGAAGCATAGAAAATTACAGCGGAATTGGTAGTTTGGTGAGAAATACATTTAAATTTTTGACCGAAAGGAAGTTAATAAATTATGCCTAACGAAGGGTAAACTGGAGTTGAAAGTGACCTTGTAGGGCAAACTTTTAGGCCAGTTTTCCGAGAAATATTTGGTGAATTATAGGAAGTGTTATTAATCTAATATATGCTTTTGTTCTGGATATTTCACGTTTTGGGAAGTACTGCGGAATTATTTTGATTTTAAACTGCAAGAGATAACATGTTGATGTTATGCCAGGAAAATTTGATAGTAATATATCTCTACACTACTTATAGAAATACCTAAACGAAGATGATTATGATTAATGACTGTTTATGGCAATATCGCATGTACAATGTAACACCTTTATAGTCCATGTCCTTCTTTTCTATTCTTTTTAGATAATAGTAGTTCTTTGGCTGCTCTTCGTCCAAACAACCCTTCTTTACATAATCTTCGTTGAATCGTTCTTGTAGAAACATTCACGTCATCCAAATCTGCTTTTATATATGCAGCGCTTTTAAAGCGATCCGATTACTTATAGCATTTTTTCTCTACTTTCTTGTGAAAAAGTTTTTCTCGGTTTTCCCGGTTTGGTGACGTTCAGTACGATCACATGCCGAAACAAATTTTGAATAGTTCACGAAATGACCGACTTAGAGACGAATAAGCTTGTACCACTCGATTTTTGAGATACACTTATGTCTGATATGTTCACTTATGTCCGATTCTGTGCATATTTGAAACTTATTTAGCCAAAAATAATTGGTTGTTATTTATGAAATAAATTACAAATAAACTAGTGGACATTGTTAAAACAATATGTATAAAATTAAGTATCACGCCATACATCAGCCAAAATGAAAGTGGCAAAAAATATAGGGGACAAAAATTATTTCAATGTATGTATTTAAATTTTCTTTAAAACCAAAATTGTATTCTGTACGCGAATATCACGATATGCTTCTTATTTATGGATAAGCTGTTGCAAACCCGCTGCCTGCTATATTTTAAAAAAAAATTAAATATAGCAGGACTTTTTCAACGTGTTCGAGAAAATAGATTAAAACGGTGCCAGGCGTGCAAAGACTCAAATGGTGGGTATTTTAAAAATTTTATTTAATAAAACTATTAATTATGTGCTTCTTAATGTGACGTGTGAATCATTTAAAATGTGCTATGGTGTGAACAATTAGTGCTAGTAATTTCAACTTTGCCATTAAACGACAATAAAGTGTAAGCTTTTTTTAAGTATGGAAAGACTATAAAAATATTTAATTTTATTTCCAAATAATTTTCTCGAATTGGTGACGTTGCCAATTAATAGGAAATTTTCAAAAAGATATGATTTGTTTTCCACGTTTTCTCAGAGAAATAAATTTTGCAAACAAAAAAGTGGATTTTAAGTTGAGCATTAAATAAAATCACGTACAGATGGAATAATTACATATTTTCTCTCGAAATTATATATAATATTAATAAAAAAAACTTCCAGAATGATGGGTACATGCAATAAAGAAGAATAGCAGATAATTCTACCTAAAACTTTACATTATTTTAAAATCAGTTGCATCAAAATTGCCCAAAAAAATACATTGATCTGCTATCTACTACAGTAAATCTGTTGTAAGAGAACACGATGTATTTGATTAAAAGTTCCTTGGTGTTAGGCAACAATAGGTCAACACGTGTTCTTTCAGCATCTTCCCAGAATACCAACCCATTCAAAAAAATTGAATGCAAACCTCGTGCCCAACTCACCCCCTCCTTAAAAAATACCTCATTATTCGAGCCACGCGAAAATCAATTGCCACCACAAATGCAGCTACCAACAAAACCAACACAATAACCTTATCTTCGGATATAGATCACTAAATAAACCGCGCACATCCAATTCTACCAACATTTAGTTGCAGCTGATCCATCCTTAGTCAAAATACCTTCGACTACCTCCGAACCCTTTACGACGATCGAACACTGATATCAAAAAATGAAACGCCTTTTTCGTCGAATTCGATCGACGCTGATCGAAACGAAGGGTGGCCCTTATATTTTCAGCCCTTTTTTCCCCACTTAGTCGTATTGTTAGTTTTGAATGTTGACAGAATTATTAGTATTGAATTACGATTACCAGTGGGGTGGTAAATCAGGGATTTCGGTGGTTTAATTTTAAGTTAATTTGGCATAATTCGCAAACAGGTTGTACAGTGTCAAAAAGTTTATTAATCATAATGCTGATCGACATATAATCGTGTATATTTTGAATTAGATATTTTACACAAAAAATATACTATAAAATTTAAACAATATAAAACAAAAAAACAATATAACCAGTAAACAATATAAACAATATATAATTTAAAAACAATATAACCAGTGGATTTGTCAGTAATGATCAATTCTTCAATTGGACTCTTTAGAGTAAAGCACTAAACGCAAAGAAATTTACAAGCCCACACCAAATAACTACATCAGTTATTTTATTGGAGCCTTCGGTGTGGAACACTAAGCTGTACGAGATTAACTACTAAACACCAAATCATTTATTTAATTTCTAGACGCGCGTTTTGCTAACCATTTTAGCCATGGCTCCTGTTGTCTTTTTGGTTTTGCGAAAGTTTTTTAGGAATCATTTTAGCGCAGACAATTTCCATACCCAATTCATTAGTCAAAATCGAACGAACGATAGTGTGAGTCTAATTTAACTCTTTCCGTTTCACATTTTCAGAATGCACTAGATAAATCTTGCTGAACAAACTCTTACAAACTCTTACTAAAGACGCATCAGATGATGGTCTGACCCACTTCCAAAGAGCAAGCCAACAGTGTTGCTGGTTCGAGCGCTACGCCACCAGTCTAATTGCTTTGTTTACATGCATCGTACACAGCCTCTTATTGGATTGATTCAAAATATCGTTCTGGTTGAAGGAGGTCACTAATAGAATGTAGTACCACAGGAAGAAGAAGAAATAATATATACCGAAGAAGATACCAAAGAGTTCATTAACTTTTTTCATTTTTCTGTTTTTTATTACAATTTTTTCGATTTCTTAAAGTTATGCTTTCTTATTAAATTATATAAGCCGAAGTGAATGAAAATCATTAACTTCGTCTAAGTCTCTAATCAATTTTAGTTCTTTAGTTTAGAGAAAAATTAATTAATATATCTACCATACATTTTACTAGCTTCCTTATTGTGTAAGCTAGGATATAATTTTATTTTTTAACCCAATATCAAATATATTTTAATTATTTTTACTCACTAATATTTGTGTTCGTAGTATACCAGGTCTGTAAATTTGAAATTGCCCATAGATATATGGAATTTGCCCATAGATAGCCCTAGCGGTCAATGTAGTTACCATCAAACCGCGTCATTGACGCGATTTTCTTGTTGACAAGGAAAGACTGACAAAGATTTTCAACTTACAACAATACAAGTTTCATACAACAGCATAGTTTTTAATAGCGTTGAACCTGTCGAATTTTGTGTCTGGAAACTACGATTTGTAGACAGTATTGATTTTCTTTTACCATTTGAAGAAAACTGCTGCAGAATCGCTTGTCGAAGCTTACGGTTAGCATGCTCTTGGTAAATCACAGTGCTTTGAGTGGTTTAAAAAATTCAAAAATGGTGATTTTGACGTGAAAAATGAAGAACCTGGAAGACCATCGAAAAAGTTTGAAGACAACGAATTGCAAGTATTATTGGATGAGGACGACGCTCGAATGCAACAACTTGCGGATTAATTAAATGTGAAATCAGAAGCCGTCTCTATATGTTTGAAAGCCATGGGAAGCATCCAGAAGATGGGAAGATCGGAGATTGGAAATTTTGGGAATTGGAAATTCAATGAACTGAATGAAAGACCGCAGGAAAACCAAAAAACCACTTGCGAAATACTGCTCGCCAGGGACAAAAAAAAGAATCGAATTGTGAGTGGCGAAGAAAAGTGGATATATTATGAGAATCCTAAGCGTAAAAGATCATGGGTAACTCCAGGCAAACCATCGACATCGACTGCAATGCCAAATAGCTATTGGCGGAAAACATGCCCTATGTTTGGTGGGATCAGAGGGGTGTGATCTATTATGAGCTGTTAAAACCTGGCGAAACTATTAATACTGAATGTTACCGACAACAAACGATCGATCTGAATCAAGCTTTGTGTGAAAAACGACCAGAATATCAAAAAAGCAACACAAAGTTATTTTGCTTCATGATAACGCACCATCACACTCAGCAAAACTGGTTAAGGAAACGTTTGAGGCGTTTAGTTGGGAAATACTTTCGAATGCGGTTTACTCACCAGACTTGAATCCGTCCGATTACTACTTATTTGCATTGATGAGACACGCACTTGCTAAGCAGCGGTTCACTTCTTACGAAAATGGCTCAATGACTGGTTTGCCTCAAAAGAGCTACAGTTTTTTTGGCGTGGCATCCACAAATTGTCAGATAGGTGGGAAAAATGTATAGCTAGTGATGGGCAATACTTCAAATAAAATCTTTTTTATCATTTTCATACAATAAACGTGTATTTTCTATGCAAAAATTCCGGTTTCATATTTACATACCTGGTATATGAACAGATGATAGTGATTTAGAAATTGCGGGATGGCAGATAGAGCATGGCAGACAGAAAATTATAGTTAGGAAAAATCAATGGATTACCATCACGAAAACTCTCAAACCATTCAACTCTAGAATACCCATTTTTGTAAATTTTACGTATACAAAGAACAGAAGCGACAATAAAATATTGAAACAATGTCACATTCAGAGAACAGCATAATTTTGAATCAGGTCCTTCCCGCTTAAGCTGAAACTTTTTTCAAGCTGGTAAGCTGGTGAGTAAATCGGATCAGCAGTATCCATAAGAAAGGAGTGGGAAAAGACACAGAGAATCAACCATGAATACGGTGCATGAAAGATAACCGGATTCACCAAATATGACACCGTGCGACTTTTTCTGTTCACCAAATTCAAATTTCCACTTCGTGAAAGACGTTTTGACTAAATAATTATGGATGATTAAATTATTGTTTTGTGTTTTATTAAACAATTTCTGAAATGTACTTAATAGAATGCACAATTTCTGACGTAATAATTTTATTTAGCCTAGTGTATGGAATAATGAAAACAATATAACAAGAACTTTCTTAATTTTCTAAACTGATCTCTTTAGGTAGAATCATAAAATATATTTCAATTTTAGACATAAAAAGATAATAATGTTCACAATAAATCTATTATTAGCGAACTTATCTATTATTCTAATGCAAATTATCGGCGAAGATAAAAATATAATAATAATTCTTCGTCGCACAATTCGATGGCGAATCACAATGAAGGTACACCATCTCGATCCGCTTCCGAGAACCAAAAATAACCAAAACGATCAAAAGAAAAAGAGAGAAAAAAAAACAACGATTGTTACAATTCGTTGCCGGATAATTGATTCTGTACTGTAAACAACATGACCGCTAATATCAAAAAAGATGGAGCCGGACAAAAAGTTATTTTGTTATTTTGCGGTTCTGAAAAATAACGCCTTCACCCGTGCTTATATCCGATACCGTTAAAATTAAAAACTGAAAAGTCAATTTATTTTCTATAATAGAAAAAGTATACGCGTGCTATGCGCCCAATTTGTTCTAGTCCGGGCTTTTTTTCGTCACGTTCGTCAGAAATGAGAAGTTTCTCCAGAAAAAGTCGATAAGAAATTTATTAATAAGCGTGTATTAAACAAAAAAGGATGAATGCATCGACTCTGTTTAAATTATTTCTTTTTGTGGTGATTTCTGCTGAAATTACTAGATCTTCAATGAAATAACGAGTATGTTTTGCTTCAGATGTATATTTGGTAACCAAAAAGAACCAAACGAAAAATATTCTCACTCTACTAGGCTAATTAAAAAGTTCGCGAAGCGACAACTATAGAGCAGTAAAAGAACTATATAATCTACTACATCTTGAAGTTTCAACAATTTTATGAACATATGTGAAGGAAATGAAAATGAAAGGAAAAATGAAAATGAAAGGAAATGGAAATTCATAGTGAAATGGTAAATGTATTAGGGGAGTCTGCTCCTTCAAAAACAATGGTTTGTAAGTGTGCAGGTGAGTTTCAAAGTGGTCGCACAAGCCTGGATGATGATCCTCGTTCTGGACGTCCAATAAGTGCAACTACTGAACAAATAATTAATTCTATACATGATATGATCATGGATGACAGACAATTGACTTTGAGTGAAATTGCTAAGCCAATCACAGAGTGGACTGAGACAGGTTTGGCTGCTGAACCAAAGTGGTCAAAAGTGACCAAAAAGGTTATGGCATCAATTTTTTGGGATGTAAAAGGCATTTTGTTTTAGTTGTAACGTCAACGTTAAATAGCTTACGCGCGCCCGACGTCGAAAAAATTACGTGCCATGCTTTTCGTGATAGTATTTTTGGCAATAAATACAATACGATATACAATTTTCGTCTAATAAAGTTCGTATTTTTATTATTAAAAATGGCGTCAAGACAAAAAAAAGGCCCTTGACATTTTTTTTTGTTTTCTAGATATTGCAGGAATAAACGCCCTGGTAATTTTGAGGGCAAATAAAGCAGTTATAGAAAAAAGGCAAAAATATTTACGTGAATTGAAAATGCAACTGATAAAAGAGTATGTAGAGACAAGAGCTACGATATTCTCTGTACCTAAGATGGTATCTTCCGAGAAAACTCAAAAGAAAAATTAAGTGACTTAAAAATAAGTGACGGAAACTCATCTAACGAACCAAGCACGCAGCAAGTTCCAGTGTATGCAGAGGAAGCTGCAAAATATATCCTCACTTATTAAAAATAAGTGACGGAAACTCATCGAACAAACCAAGCCCGCAGCAAGTTCCAGTGTATGCAGAGGAAGCTGCAAAATATATCCTGCTAAAAAGAGGAGACAATCCAAGCAGCCAATGACAATGTACAGCTTCTCTGAGGAATATTTATCACACTATATTTCTTTGAAGTGAATGTTACCGTAATGAAGAGACTGATGATGAAGAAAACTAAACCTAAAATAGTAAATTAAATACGTGCAGATAATAAAAAAAATTGTTACTCTTTTATTGATCCCATTATCAAATTTGTTAATTTTATAAATTTGATTTTATTTTTCGTTTAAGTAAGAGTTATGCTGCTAAAATGTTTCCTAGTCCAAAGAAAACGTGTATACATATAACTAACCTTAAAATTATGGGATAAATACAGGTAAATAATAAAAACTGCTGCCTTTTATTACTTGATCTCACCAAAGTGTAATTATATAAATGATTTCCTAGTTTAAAGTTAATGTGGCTAAATATAGAGTATATATATGTATATATATATATATATATATATATATATATATATATATATATATATATATATATATATATATATATATATATATATATATTATTTGTCTTCTAAATCCCAAAAATATTTAATATTTTAATATGTCTTTAAAGGTGCGCGCGACCGCTGCCGCAACAAATTAAGGGAAAGAAGCCCGAAAATACTGAACTGGGAGCTTCTAGCATGGGAGATGTGATATAGGAAAGAGACAAAGTAATGTTGGATAAAGAAATTTAAAGTTTTAGGTTTTTTAAAATCAAAATTTATAGTGTATAAATTTATATTAAAAAAAAAATAACGAATGAACTATCTAGAACGTTCACAGTGCCAGAATCAATCGAAATATGAAAATAGTGGATGAATTCTTCCACCGTTTCGGAAATTTTAACCAAATAAAGGGTGGGGTAAGTAAAGTAAAGTAAAGTTTTGGGGTTAGAGACGCATCAGCAACTGAAAAGGTTGTTTAGCGACTGAATCTACAGCTTAACGTGGGTTCCGAACCATGGTCATCAGCTACCGAAAATCCCGGTCAATACCCCCCTCGGGCTATCAACCCTTGGTTTTGTGCTTAACCGAAAGTATCTCGAGAAGCCTACCGACTGGCGAGTGACCAACGTAGAAAACCTCTCAGAAGGCATCCGGCCTTACCCAGTCTCGAACTGGCGTGACTGAGGGGTGATTCCTTGTCAGATTTTACACTCTTACCTAGAAATATTCATAAGAATTTTAGAAAAACTTTTTTGCCTAGTACGGGATTCGAAGCCACATTAACGGCCGTATCGTAAAGCTGACGCCTTAGACACCACTGCTAATGTGGCTCCTGGTGGGGTAAGTGCCACGCATTTTATTTTGGCGCTATATTTTTTCATGATAATTGTGACCGTTCGGGGTTTGGATGTTATGTAGTACAGGCGTGCATGTTTTATTATGGATAAATATGTGCTAAAAGAACGCAGTTAAATTGTTGCAACTTCGTGATTTGTAACTTCGTAAATTCAACGTGAACGCCCTATAAAATTACAATCGTTTATTGAAGCAATTTCAAAAATTCGGAACAGTTATGAATAGGCTCCGCAGAACAGTGAGTACAGCAAATTGTGAAGGACTCTCTAATATGGTCGGTTCGACGACGTGGTGCGCGGGTTGGGAATTTCTCCACCCAGTTTACGCCGAATTTTGAAACAAGACTTGTACATGTTTCCGCATAAGGTTTAAATTGTTCAAGACCAGTTGTCCACAGACAATAATAAGTGATTAGAATACTGTAATACTATCAGATCTGCTAATTTGACGGCTCTGAATTATTTTTATGGGGATTTTTGAAGAAGTAGGTTTACATACATAAGCTCCAAGCCGTAATGAAATCGCTGCAATAATACCAGACAAATTTGACAAAACTTATGGAAAATATGTTAAAAAGGGCAAATTAGAGCATTTCTACTAATGACTCACATTTAATTAATATAATATTCAAAAATTAACTAAAACAAAATAAACATATAGAAAAAATATTTTGTTTTATTTCTTTAAACAGTTATAAATTATTAAAATGGTAGCGTAATTGAACCCCACCCATTACAAGTTGTCACAAATGATGTCTTTATTTGAATAAATATTAGGTGTACCGGAAAGTTCTGTCTATTCCGGTTGCGCAACAAGTATGCGCATATTTGGCTCTCCTTTTTTATCACTGAATGTATTCATACTGATTTAGCAAATGAACTAAAACGAAGATGATTCATGTTAGTATTAAGTGAGACGCGATCGTGTACCCATGGCTACTGATAAAGTTAATTTACGCCACAATTCCAACAAGGAAGAAATGCTACAGAAGCGTGTAGAAATTGATAGAACATGCAGAAGACTGTTCGAAAAATTTCAAATAGGTAATTTCGACCTTTCTGATAAGCCACGCTCTGGCCGACCATCTTTGATCGAAGACGATACTGTCAAAATCATGTTAGAGTAAAATCCTTTTTTGACAACATCGGGGATTGCGGAAAGGCTTAATTCATCTCAAGAAAACAGTTTGGGCCATAATCGGAAACTAAGATTGGTGTGGAAATATTCGAGATGGATGCCACATGAGTTAAGTGAGAAGAATTTAAACGATCGAGTCATCATATGCACATCTCTGCTGGCACGGAACAAAATCAACCCTTCTTGGACCGGATGATAACTGGGTATGAAAAATGGTTTACCTATAAAAACATTGTATGGAAAAGGGCATATTGTAAATCTGGAAAACCCTCCCCCTTCACCTCTAAACCGAAGTTGGGTCTGAGTAGGAGAATGTTGTGTACGTGGTGGGACATTATACCATTATACGGGGACCAATACATTTTGAGCTGTTGAAACCGAACGAAAAGCTAAATTCGGAGAGGTACTGTTAGCAATTGGATAATTTAAAAACAGCACTTCAAGAAAAGAGGCCGGCAATGTTCAATAAGAAGGACATCATACTGCTTCATGTTAACATCAGGCCACATACTGCTTTAAGGACTGGTCAGAAACTCGCAGAGTTAGGCTGGGAAATTCTGTCGAATCCTCTGTACTCCCCGCACCTAGCTCCATGCGATTATCACTTGTTTCTGTCCGGCAAAAAAATCAAAAACGAAGAAGATATCAGACAAGGTTGGTTCAATTTTTCGTCTCTAGGGCTAAGGCATGTTTTCAAAATGGGATATACAAATTGCCATCACGCGGGCAAGAAGTCATAAATAGTGATGAAAAGTATAATATTCAAGAAAGTTTATTCAAGGTATAAAAAATTATTATTTTGTTTTATTTTAAAAACGAAAAACTTTCCGGTAGACCCTAAATATTTCTTAACGGTCCCTAACCAAAGTAATATCAATATAAACTTGGAAGGACATTGTTCATCAGAATCATTAACTCAACACTATGAAATAACTATTTCAATACTCGCCTATTCGGGCAACCTTAAAATGTTATAATTAATTTAATCTAAAAGCGGAACGTGATTTTTTTTCTTATTTTTGTAATATCCTAATGGCGATTGTGGAACAAAGCTAAAGGTTAGACGTTTTTTTTTCTGCAAAATCAATCACGCAAGAAATTATATTAATGCAATCATTATAATATTCGAAGAATAAAACAAGACAATAATTTTAGAGCATGGTAAAATTGATTTAAATTATACACTGTTGTTTTTAAAGAATATTTTGTTTTTTATTTTAAATATTTTAATGAAAAGGGACAAAAAAATCAAATAAACTTAGAATATACAGGTTTAACAAAATTAATAAAGTGCTAATTATCAGGAAACCGCAAATATTCATAAGATTTCCTTTAAAGTCCGAATTTGATAATTTAATTTGTAACTCACACAACACAGACAGGTGATAAAAGTTGGAAAGAGTTTTCTTTTGCATTTTATCTGCTATATTAATTATTTAAAGATAAAATACTCCAATACTTTTCGAGTTACACCAGCGAAGAAAATTATGACAACATATCAATTATTGACGATTTGCATAGCTCTTTTTTAGAAAAACATTAGTTCTTTTGCTTATATCTGATCTTTATTATAATTAGATGTGAAATATTAAAAAAAATACCAATATCAATCTTTTGAATATCAGAATGTTTTTGTTGGATTGGACCCGATTATACACCAGGTTTTTTAAAATAGGATCCTCAGAATTGCGGTTAATATGCACTACATAAAAATTTTAAAAAAAGTTCTAAAGGGTAGCCAACATTGACGACCGAATTTAAATATAGCGTCATTATTTTTTTTGCGGTTGGTAAGTCTGTTACCTCCATAATTACAATCTATAAATTTTCCAATAAGAACCTACAGAACGCTATACGAGGGTTGCTATTTATGTATCCGGAATTAACACCAATGGTGTTGCTAGGCGCCATGTGATGTATATATCGTAAAGTTTGGCATTATTGACTGTATACGTACTTAGAACGTTTAGTCATACGGACGCTGTTTGTGTTGTTTAGTGACTTGTAAATTTTATCTCAGTTAAAAAATGGAATTAACTCGTGAGAATTCTCGTGCGATGATTTACTACGACTTTCGACGTGAATTATCTCAACAACAGTGCATCGATCAACTCACTTCGATTTTTTGCAATAAAGCAGATTTAGTGAATTTTAGTGAATTTAATAGTGGCCGTCGTTCGCTTACGTACGAATTTAAAGAAGGTCGTCCAGAATTGGTTGTTGTGCCAGAAGACATCAATCTGTGTGCGAACTGATAAAGCATTTGACATACCGTGAGATTGAGGTATCCCTGGATGTTAGTATGAAAAGCAAACATAAGATTTTACATGAACATTTAGCCGTGAAAAAGATTGGTGCGCGTTGAATTCCCCATAATATGACAATTGCTCAAAAACAGCTCGTGATGATTGATGCAAAGAAATGCTCAAAAAATACAATCTTGGTGCGTCAAAAGTCGTGCATAACATCTACATAGATGACGAATCTGAATAGTACACAACTATTTGTTTGCCAGAAATCTTTGAAAAAAATAAGAAAAAACAACCAGCGACGCAAACAACTCAATATTTGACCGGTCAAAACATCGAATTGATGGGTCATCCGACGTACAGTTCTGATTTGACACTCAATGATTTCTTTTTGCTCCCGTCCGTAAAGAATAAATTACGTGGTCAACGATTTTCGATGATATCAAGAATATTGCCGAGAAATTGCTGAACACACTGAAATATTATCTGGAGCTCAATCGATTTTCAAAAACAATTTGAACATAAAACGTGTTGCATCTCGTCTTATTCCAAAACAATTGAGTTTTTTACAAAATTTCTTGGGACAAAGTATTAATGAAAAGTATCATTACTGGTAATCAAGCCAAGCATTATGTATCCAGGTCCCTACATTAAGGTCCAGGACTAAAATATAGCACACCCTATGTTTTTGCGTATTTTGACATTATTCTTCAATATTATTGATCTCTTCTTGTACATCATAGCTGGATTTACTAAACAAAAACAACATTATTCAGTCTGTTTACGATACAGATTAATTACCTTTGAAATGTTTACAAATTACGTTAGGGCAAAAACATAAGACACTTGTTGTTTATTTTGTAAATACAGCCTGTATATATTTTTAACCTACAATTAATTTCTCGTTCTTCTGTCAAAGTGAAAATAAATACATCATGGGACGTTCAAAATGTTTAACGAACGCTTATGAGAAAGAAATAATTTTGAAAAAGCACAGGCAAAGATGTCGATTTTGGAAATCTCTCTATATACAGATAAGAGTCGATACGTAACCGTTAATGGGACCCTGAAGGCTATAGAAAGAAAAATATTACCAGAAGATCCTTTGTGTTAGCAAAAGCCCACGGTAATAGCTAGAATCATATGTTGAAATCTTGTCAGACACTGTATAAAGCCGAAACGATTATCAACATAAAAAACGTTAAAAGTGTCCTTCAATCAGCTTCATATATTCAGAGGAAGAAATAGAAGACTACTCCGCCTCTTAGAGATGCTCATAAAAAACATCGAAAGCAGTTCACTCGAGACCATGTTCGTTGGGAGAAAGAATGGGAGAAAATAAAAAAATCTCAAAGCGACAAATGGGTGGTGGTAGCGTCATGGTTTGGGCAAGTATCGGGTTTCAAAAATACGACTAAAATCGTTTTCAGTTGTGGCCGAATGAACAGTCAAGACTACTCAAAGAAGATTCATACACAACTAAGGAAATATTTGGAAACAACGCTAAATGAAAATTTTATATTTCATCAAGACAATGGCTCCCATGCATACGGATTGGGCTGTTAGTATTTTCAACGGGAGCATATCCGCATTTTAGACTGACCAAAAAGATCCTCAGATTTAAACATCATTGAAAATCTTTGGGTAGAGTTAGCCAAAGAAGTGTATAAAGGTTCGAGGTAATTTCAAAAGAAATTAAAAATGGCAATTGAGGAAGAACGAGCCAGAGACTACCTCAAAATAACATCAAGGGCCTAATTGCATGATTGCAGTTTAAAAAAAATGAGAAGGGGTTCAAGGATCAAGGGTTACAAGGAATCCCAAAACAAAGTTTCTTTTTGAAGTGAAACTTTTTAGGCGGCAATTCGATAATTGATAATTGGACGAGAATTGAGAGTGGCATTTTAAGGACGCGTCACTTTTAGGCACATTTCGTTACATGAGAGAGAAGAAAGATATAAGGTAGATAGAAGGAGAAAGAGAGCTATACATTCCAACGTTACGGGAGTGGAGCAAAAGAGAGCGACGTGTACATAACGATACAAAACGACAGAATAAGATAGGGTCGCGCATGCGCGCGTCGTAGATGTATGCGTCAGATGCTATATATGAACAGCTGAGGTACCACGCGTTGTGTTATTTAATATGTATCATTGTGTTTGGTGATTATTTACGTTTTTTGAGAAGTTTCACTTCTATCACGTGTACGGTGCTGCACGCGCAAAAGTTTTGATATAGCGATATAAATAGCAATACAAAAATAACCTTTATTAATTATTGAAAAATACATTTTAAGAAATTACTTTTTAAAAATAATGTCATTCAAATGTAAACCTTCACGCTGACGTCACTCATCTAAACGAACAGCAAAATTCCTTAAGACGACTCGGCACATAAACTTTCGATTTTAGATAGCCTACACAAGAAAAAGTCAATAGGGTTCAAGTCAGGACTACGCGGAGGCCAATTTATGCCAGCTTTCTGACGTTGCTCCGTCCTGCTAAAACCATGTTCTTTGTTTATAGCCAGCAACGTTTTGCAGTTCAGGTGCCAAAAAATTGTTGAGCATTTCCACATAATGCTCTAAATTGACGGTAACTGCGCGTCCCCTGCTGTCTTCAAAAAAGTACGGGCTGATTATTTCTCGCGCTGAAATTGCAGTCCATACAGTGACTTTAGGAGAATGTAAGGGTTTTTGATTCTTGTTTTTCGGGTTCGTTGCACTCCAGTAATGACAGTTCTGCTTATTTATATGAGGATTGAGATGAAAACGAGCGTTGAGATAAAAAATTTGTTAAATTCTCGCACACACAACGAACGGTCTCTTCCCAAGAAACGCTCCATACCGACTAAATTCCTAAACGCGGGGCTATTGATTGGCATGCGCCCCACGCCCCTCACATTTGCGTTTCGGCAGTGAGTCAATGGAATAGAAACTTTCTTATGGGACACTTTGTATAAATGTGCCCTATCTTTTTGGTCCACCTTAAAATCGATTTTCCTTCTCTGTTTATACTCAAAGATTATACTCAAAGTTCAAATAATCCCATGCTGAGCGATATTTTTCATTTATTCAAAAAATATATGAAGCTGAACCAAAATTTCAGGGATAATCTAAATGCCCTGGACTAAAAGTTAATTCATTTTTGAAATACTTCCATAGTATACTTTAAAGTTTTTTTTTTGATCCCACCTATCAAATAAAAAAAATGTACTTTTATCAATCTCTATTCAACATACAAGACCCATTGTTACATCTTCGAGAAACCAAACGGAGAATGAAATTAAAAATAGTCCAAAAAAGATTAAAATCTGTTTTCTATTCATTAAAAGACACCCCCTCGTCAAGTCGAGTGCACGACGGTGATAATAATATGGGGCCCAAGGTCGCGGGGATCAACTGATTTTTCTTCTTTCTCGCTCTCTCCTGCCAACCACACCCCTATGGCGTTCTCTTTCTTTCACCTGCGTCTGGAGCCACCTATGACTTTTCGGTGTCCGGGTTTTCTCACAGTCTGGGCTGGCAACAGCCCAGATGCTCAAATCGTAATAAATTTCAGCCTGAAAAATTAACCTCAGCAGGGTGGATGCCGACACGGTGGCTGTTTACTATTTTTACGAGTGTTTCGGGACCGCTTTGTTATTTCTCGAGGATGTTTGGGTGCTATTATTTTCATTCATTTCTAAGTGTTTTTTTTTTCGTTCCTGAATGGATTAAAGGGGATTTTTCAAACGTAACGACTTGATTTCAAGCTCAGTTTCCTCCTAGACGTAAATGCGGTTCTATTATAAAACGGGACCATAAAATCAGAAATTGCGGAACAGTCGTGATTTATGCCATCTCACAAAAAATCACTCAAATTATGTAATATAATCTTAACCCAAATTTTGAAGTATTTAATAATTATGATTTTGGAACCTTTGATGTCAAATAAAAACTTTATGAGTTTCCCACTCACGTAAAAATTGTTTTGCCAAATTCGTTGATGCATATAAAAGTATTTGTCAGTGAATGGCCCTTTGTCTTTCTTTTAATTATTTTTCTATTTCAATTTTTTCCATTTCAATTATTTCAATGCTTTCATTGTCATAGAATAATCTCCAGTTTCTAAAATCTCCAAATAATTTTAAGTTGCTTAAATATACATTGTGGTTAATTTCATAAATAGGTCGAGCAACCATAGACCTATCTGGTCTATTATATGTTAGTAGAGCTACATGTTCTTTCAATCTTTTTAGTTTTACTCTCCCTTTGACCAATATATTTATGATTACAATCATTATATTTTATTTAATAAATTCCCGACTTTTATTTTTTAGGATTTTACGAGGGTAGCAGTGAAAAGTTTCCAGCCTAACACACAAACAAGTATTTTTCTGTCATAAATTCAGTTTTATTTCGCAACATAGTCTCATGGTAATACACTTTTTCCAGGCATACTCCCATCTCTCCAATCCGTCCAAATAGTACATGACATCTTGTTCTGCAATGTGTTTATGTTTATTATATTTATTATATTAAGAGAAACCATAATTAAGAGAAACCATTGATGTTAATCACAGTTCTAATATAAGACTTTTCTTGTACACATTACTTTTTTGAAAGAGGAAAACTAAATAGACGGTGAATTAGCGGAAGGGATGGCGTAAGTGTCACGCGTTACCATCTTAATTATTTATAATTTTAAAAAGAACAAAACAGAGTTTGTTTCAATAATTGAATGTTTATTTAGTCTTTAAATTCTGTATTAATACATTTTTGAAAATTATTCCTAATACATGTGAGCCATTAGAAGCAATGAAACGTTGTACCCTTTTTAACACATTTTCCATAATTGCTGTCAACATATTTGGTGTTAATGCAGCGATTTCAGCACGGATGTTGCTCTTGAGTGTTTTATGGTTTAGGGTTTGTTTATGTAAATATTTTCCTTAAAAGATCCGCATAAAAATAATCCTTAATCAGCTTCATTGCTTATTATTAAGTTTGCATGAAAATTGTCAATTTAGTTGAAGTGGATTATAATTGCATTACAGTATTTTAATCGCTTATTGACTGTAAGCAACGGGGCTTGAACAATGTAAATCTTATAGGGAAGCATGTCCAAAGAAATTACCAATTGTGCATCATATCATTGGATCGACGTTTCCAGAGATTCATTCACACTTTGCTCCACATTGCAATATTTTCATTGCTTTACACTGTTCTTGAATATCTGATACAGGTTCACCCCCCTCTGTTCCGGCTTCTTAAAACTGATTGAAGAATCGATAAATTATCGTTTTATAAGGCGCTAGACGATTAGGATATTTTCACCTAACTTGATTGAGAATAGATTGAGTAGAAATAGTTGCTATTTCTTTAATTACAAGAATAAAAAAAATAAAACTATTGCAATAACTTCACTGTGTTCATTTAGGGTGTAATCATCTATAATAAAACTGGCACATCTCCACTACACAACATGCAGACCTAAACTATTACAAATTTTACAACAAACAATGACTGCATCACAAAATGGTAGAGTGACACTTGCCCCACTGGCAAAAAAAATTAAACTTGCCATTTTATGTTTCTTAAAACAGTATTAATAATTAGGGATGTATCTTTCAGTACTAGTCTCATATTTTTTAAAACTTTTTAAAAGTAAAGACTGGTTTTAAAATAGTAAACAATATCGTACAACAGACTGAATGATTAGAAGGAACCACATACCAAAAACTGAACGTGCTTGGCTAACATATATTTGTGTTATTCCTGTGGACTCATTTTCTGTTGTTCTAGGTGAATATTCCTTTTACCAAACGATACCGTACCCTTAAATTAGAATGTTAAAATCTGCGAGCATATTAGGAAGAGTCGAGGTAATTTTTTGTGCTGCAGTATTATATACATCAACTTACTAAGCGATAACTAGAAGCGAGGACCATTAACATAATATTGATCTTAAAATAGTAATTATACTAATATATATTTATTATTTTCTTAGTATATAAATCACATTGTAAACACCTCAATAACTACCCTATCAACTTTCGTTGCACTCCCAAATAAACTACCTGTTCTGCCCCATAACCATGATTTAAAACTCGCTTTTGAAATCGAACAATAATCGATTTGATATCCTCTTCCGCCTTATAACGACCGAGAACGAGAAAGAAAGAGACAAAGACAAGATTTGGATCATGTAAGGTCGTATGCTCGAATGAGTGTGGGGGGTGGTACACAAAAGAATAAAAAAGAAAACAAGAAGGGGAATGAAGTTCGCCAGCGTTATGAGAGCTTGCAAACTACATATGCAATCTAAGATTTTTGTGATATTTTTAATTGTTTACAGTCGCTAATAACATCTAGATCTCTAGAATTCATGAATTTATATATATATATATATATATATATATATATATATATATATATATATATATATATATATATATATATATACATATATATATATGAATAAAAAAGAAAACAAGAAGGGGAATGAAGTTCGCCAGCGTTATGAGAGCTTGCAAACTACATATGCAATCTAAGATTTTTGTGATATTTTTAATTGTTTACAGTCGCTAATAACATCTAGATCTCTAGAATTCATGAATTTATATATATATATATATATATATATATATATATATATATATATATATATATATATATATATACATATATATATATATATATATATATATATATATATATATATATATACATATATATATATATATATATACATATATATATATATATATATATATATATATATATATATATATATATATATATATATATATATATATATATATATATATATATATATATATATATATATATACGGCCAAAAGTTAGGAATATTTACAAATAGGACTAAAAATTGTGATGGATATTTATTTTAAATAAAATATTAGATTAGATAGATTTTAAATAAAAATAATAAAAGCATTGTTTTGCTGATAACAGAGGTTTATCGATTTTTGTACATTCTGTTAATACTGGTATATACACATTATTTCAATTATTTTTCAATTTTTAATCAATTCGTTTAAAAACGCCTAAGAACATGATATCTCATTTTAACAGATCAAGAGTAATTGCTCTGTTGTAACAGGACTTTAGTCAAAGGATATCGCGGAAATTGTAGGTGTTTCCCAAAGTGCAGTATCAAAAATTCATAAAAAATTCCAAGCTCTAGAACTAGAACAAAACCGGCAGATATCAATAATAGTTCAATTCCAGATATCATCTGGATTCTACAAGTGGTATATCAAGGGAGCTTGTTAGGCTTGAAAGAGTAAAATATTTCACAACTGTTAATTCGCAGATTGAAAGCGGTAAACTGTTCATGTGTTCGTAAAACTAAACATGTTCTCAAACTACTTACGTGTTTTTTACATGACTTTTACGTGTTCCCAAGCCCTTCAACAAAAAACAGTAAAATTGCAATGGGCTCAAGAAATGGTTGATCATAGTCCTAACTAGATTAATATGATGTTTGCCTATGAGACGAGAAGCTTGGTTTCTGACTCACGAAGAACATAAGTTCGGAGAGCCCCGGGTCGACAAGTCTGACTAGAAACAGCTCAATCACGTATCCCATATGAAGGTGGGAGCGTGATGTTTTGAGGTGGTATTATGAGGGGTACACGGACACCTCTACTGGTCCTTGAGAGAAGAGTCACTGGTGCTGTGTACATCAAGAAAGTTTTAAATCATGTTGTGCGTCTATTCCAAGGCACAGTGGGCGTCCCTATTTATTTTCATGGATGACAACGCATCTCATCATCAAACAGCAGTAGTACAAAATCTTCTTGAAGAGAAGGGAATAACCAAGTTACGGTGGCCAGCAAATTCCCCTGACATGAATGTTATTGAACATGCCAGAGACATTCTGAAAACATGCATCAAACAACGAAATAATCCTTCTCTTACCCTGCCTATCTAACCCTACTGCTCGTGAAGAGTGTGAGAGAATTCCACAAGCCCAAATTGATGATTTAATCGAAAGCATGCCAAATCGACTACAGGCATGCGTACAGGCTAATGGAGGAAATACTGTTTATTCGTTTTATTGAAAGTTGTTCTGTTTATTTTTAAATTATCTTTGAAGGCAATTGCTACATAGTAATTTTTTGAATTCAAAATAAAAAATCAATTTTAGGTGCATTGGTCATTTTGTGTCGAGTTTTATTTGGTACCGGTAAGAGTTGTACTAAAAGGGTGATTACGTAAACAACTAAAAGAAAAACTTAATATCAATAAAAAAAATTAAAGGTTTGAATATTCCAAACTTTTGGACATATGTGTGTGTGGTTTTTAAGTTGGTATGACTGTCTTTGATAATTAAATATTATATATATATATATATATATATATATATATATATATATATATATATATATATATATATATATATATATATATATATACCAGGTGTCCCATTAAGGATGGATCGCGGCCGTATCTTGAAAACTATTTATCCCACAGCTTTGCGGAAAAAAAAATTATACTAAAACTGACCGTGAAAAATTCACCAAAAATATTTTTAAGCTTCTAAAACGACCGCAAGAGGGCGTGACGAGCTAAACATTTTTAAAAATAATTTTTTTGTGTATTTTCAAGTGTTAACCGAGTAAGAAAAATTCTCAGTTATAATTAGCAAACTGTCTCCTACAACTTTGTTTTATGACATTTTGTCGTAACTTCGCGAATAAAGAAGTGGGGGGGGGAGTTTTACCTATTTAGATAAAAAGTCGTCTAATGTCCGTTTGCCTAAACCGATTTTCCTCAATTTGGATTCATTTAAAAGGCAATTGCTGGGACAATCAGATAATCTGGGAGATAAATTATTTAGTTTATAAATGAAACCGCGAGGTGGCGTTACATTCAACAATAGCTTTTTTGAAGTTTTCTTCAGTTTTTTCAAATGGAATGGTACAGCTTTTATTACATGGTTAGAAAGGTAATTTAAAGAGGAATCATCCAGTGAAAACCCGAAATCGATATCTCTGACATATCAAGAGATATTCCAATTTTTCTGAAAAAATCAGTTAGTTTTAATTTTTACCGTAATATTAAGTTAAAAATTGGTCTTAATATGGTACAGCTTTTATTACATGGCTAGAAAGGTAATTTAAAGAGGAATCATCCAGTGAAAACCCGAAATCGATATCCCTGACATGTCAAGAGATATTTCGATTTTTCGTAAAGTGTGAAGGAAGGCAAACATTAGGTTAATATTTTTTTAACTTAATGCAGGTAGTAGTGAAATAATAACTGATTTTTTTCAGAAAAATCGAAATATCTCTTGACATGTCAGAGATATCGATTTCGGGTTTTCACTGGATGATTCCTCTTTAAATTACCTTTCTAGCCATGTAATAAAAGCTGTACCATATTAAGACCAATTTTAAATTTAATATTACGGTAAAAATTAAAACTAACTGATTTTTTCAGAAAAATCGAAATATCTCTTGACATGTCAGAGATATCGATTTCGGGTTTTCACTGGATGATTCCTCTTTAAATTACTTTTCTAGCCATGTAATAAAAGCTGTACCATTCCATTTGAAAAAACTGAACAAAACTTCAAAAAATCTATTGTTGAATGTAACGCCACCTCGAGGTTTCATTTATAAACTAAATAATTTATCTCCCAGATTATCTGATTGTCCCAGCAATTGCCTTTTAAATGAATCCAAATTGAGGAAAATCGGTTTAGGCAAACGGACATTAGACGACTTTTTATCTAAATAGGAAAAACTCCCCCCACTTCTTTATTCGCGAAGTTATGCCAAATGTCATAAAACAAAGTTGTAGGAGGCAGTTTGCTAATTATAACTGAGAATTTTTCTTACTCGGTTAACACTTGAAAATACACAAAAAAAAATTATTTTTAAAAATGTTTAGCTAGTCACGCCCTCTTGCGGTCGTTTTAGAAGCTTAAAAATCTTTTTGGTGAATTTTTCACGGTCAGTTTTAGTATAATATTTTTTTCCCCAAAGCGGTGGGATAAATAGTTTTCAAGATACGGCCGCGATCCATCCTTAATGGGACACCTGGTATATATATATATTTATATATATATATATATATACATATATATATATATATATATATATATATATATATATATATATATATATATATATATATTCTTGGGTTGATGCATTCAAAAAAGAAATACATGAAGATATGTATAACGAAATTGTATTTATTGTATTCAAATTTTTTTAGTTTATAATTATGAATAAAGAGCGTCTATTTATAGACATAGATATTGATATTGATATATATATATATATATATATATATATATATATATATATATATATATATATATATAATATTGATATTGATTCAATTATTTTATCTATATTAAATATAAAAAAATAGATTTAAATAATAAAAAGTAAAAGTCTACAAATTATTATATTTTATCAATCTGTCTTATATAAATATTTTAATATTATTTTTTAATATAATTATGTTATGAAGTATTCTAAATATATAGTTGGTCTATCGTGTAATATAAATAATTTATATTACCCGATAGACCTATATATATATATATATATATATATATATATATATATATATATATATATATATATATATATATATATAGATATTTAAACTTATTTTTTGTTATTTTTATTGTTAATATTTAATTATTATTAATAATAATTAAATAATAATATTAAATTAATATTAATTATTTATTATCAATATATATATAGTTCTTGTTTAATTCATTTAAAATTTCAGTTACTTTCGGTTAAATTAGCGTTCCTGGAAAGATTAATTTTAAATATATTGATTATTTAGCTTCTATTTTTTCAATATTTCATAATGCCCCATTAAAGTTGTGTAGACAAATTTCCATACCCCAATCAGGATTCGAATCCGGGAAGATTGGATTGACAGTCGGGTGACTAGCCCACCGACCACCTTGGTCGGTTTTCCTGGTTCGAAAAATTTCTACTGTAAGGAATTTGGTTATAGGTGTTCCAAGTTCCATATTGGACATTTGACGCTTTATGAGTTTCGAAAGCATAATAATGCTACAAATGCCATTAATGCTGTTTATTCGGTGTTGGTTTAATAATTTCTGAAATTGGAAGACTGGACTGAAAACTGGAAAATCTGGAAGACCTGTCGAAACTCATAAAGATCTGTTGTCGGCTGAAATTGAAGTTGATCTAAAACAAACTATCCAGGAATTCGCCACATAGCTTAAAACTTCACAATAACAACTTCTACAATATGAACTTTTTATGATGTTTAAAACATCTGAAGAAATTAGAAAGAGAAGAAATGTGGGTGCCATGGCAACTTTCAGTTGAAAACAAAATTCAACATGTAGTCATATGCCGTACACTTTTATCCAAGTTAGGCAGAGATTCTTTTCACACTTTTCATTCTTTCATCGAAAAAAGTAGTAGTCCGAACGGGCTAAGTCTGCTGAACACGGCGCGTGGGGTAACCTTTTCCAAATAGTTTTTTTTACACATTTTGGGTCTGAGCACTGTCATGGGACTGAGCACTGTCAAATTAAACAATGACTTTATCGTGTCATTGGGTTTATTCTGGTTGCTTTTTGTATCAGATTTCAGAAGTTCTTAATACACGGCTCCCCTACTATCCCACCAAATACAAAGCAAATCCTTATTTCCGGGTATATCGCGCACTACTTGTGATGTTGAAGGCTGGCCTGGGCCTACCCATGATTTTTTGCACTTTGGGTTCTCAAAATAGATCAACTTTTTACCTGTCATCAACTCGATGCAAAAAACCATTTCTTTTCTGTCTGGCAAGCAAAATTTAACAAATGGGTTTTCGTCTTTCAATATCTCTTTCCTTCGATTCATATGGAACCCATTTTCGTTCCTTTTGGATCTCTCCCAATGCACGAAGACGTTTGGAAATGGTAGACTGGGCAACATTCAATGCTTTTGCCAATTGTTTCAACGTATGAGTTGAGTCTTCATCCAATAATACTTGGAAATCTGCATCTTCAAACTACTTCGACTGCCCTGGACGCTCCTTGTCTTTTATATTAAAATCGACACTTTTAAAGCTTTTAAACCATCGTTCGCAAATTTTTTTGGGTTAGAACATGTTCACCATAAGCTTCAATTAACAGTCGAGAATTTTCAGAAGCAGATTTCTTCAAATGAAAGAAGGTTATTATTAAACTTCACATACATAATTCGATATATCCAAAGTTACGAAAAACTATGTTTTTTTGCACAAAGCAATGGACAAATCAATTAATTATTAAAAAGTAAATAGTCGCAACTCTTTCCTGTTTTATTTTTATATATCTATATCAATTCAATAAATAGCAGGTTACCATTAGGAAATTATGTTTCTAGCCAGGACTCAATATAATAAACATCGTGAGACAACTGATGGGTTCTTGTTTCGTTCGATCGTTATTTACGCCCTTCACCCAATATTGTAGTAGCTGATGGGTCTTCATTAAAGTGAAGTCAAGTGTACGATGGCCTTTTTTATTCCTTTTTTGTGTTTTTACCTTTTTCTTCTTCTGAGCTGAATCGGGTCGGCTGTCCCCCAGGGCACCCTTAGATCAAATTATATGACGTGGTAGTTTTCGATCTTCGAAAGCCATCGTTTGCACCTGGTTGCAAAACTACGGATATGCGTTGCTTTTTTTCTTGTTGTTTCGTTATTACAGCAAACTAAAGCTGGGATTACGTTAAGATAAAAGATAAGGAACGATTATTATTAAAGGTGCTTTCATTATATACTTTAAATGTTTTAAAATAAATGATATATAAAGAAGGGAAACTGTTTCTTAAAAAAAATACAGAAAAACCCTTCAAAATAATGTATCACGAATAATTTGCAGGAACACGATATTTAAGATATTTTTATAGATAACACAGGCCAACAGTTGTTTTGATGCTGGGGTATTTGGACCTGATTTCATAGGAATTTGATGCCCTGAATTTTTGCTTAGGAGCTTAAATTTCTAAGATATAACATATTAGTGAAATATACGTTACACTATCTTAAATTAAATCCATGGATCAAATAATCATAACTAAGCACCGAATTTTTATAATTATATTATACAAATATTATTATATGCAAAGATAGAGGAAACAGTCATCGATGAAACCAACTAGTCACTGAACACTTTAGGAGCTACTTTTCCGTGACATTCTTGAATGTATTTTGGAACAGGCCCTCTTTTAACTCCAGTAGTAATCTGCCATTATGTGTGTATACCATCTTCCTTGGTAGCGGTCCTCCATAGTTTTAAAATTCTGGAGAAATCTTTCACCTTGTTCCTCACTGGTGCCTCCTAAATTTTGAGGAAAACGGTCTAAGAGACTGTGTAAACAGTGCACCTTAATGCTTATGACCCAAGAGATCTAAAACTGTTAAGCATCTTGTTTACCAGTTCAACATAGTTTCTAGCTTTGTGTTTGTCCAGAAAAGTTCCGACAACTGCAATAAATGACGTCCAGGCTTTTCGCTCAGCCTTATTCATCGAATTTACGAATGCAGGATTCTTAATGAGTTGTTTTATTTGCGAGCCGTCAAATATTCCTGCTTTATTTTTTCCGTATTCAATTGGGAATTTTTTTCCTATATATGCAAAGCATGATTCATTCTTATCAAGAGCCTTTACAAATTGCGTGATTAAGTCCAGCTTGATATGCAGTGGAGGAAAGATGATTTTCTCTAGTCTAACTAAGGAGTTATTAATGACATTTTTTCCCTAACGTCCATGTTTTCTCTTTTAGGCCACTATTTTCTAATCCACTGGTGTATTTGATATTGGACTGAGAATATGGCAAATATACAGCAACCAATCCTGGGGTGATAATTTTAGAATATCCATAGATAGATAAGTGGATGTATCTAAAAAAGTAATGCAGATAGAGAAAAACTTATTTTAGATTTAGTGCCCGAAATTAGACAATTGTTATTAGACAATTTTGCTGTGTGAATTGTAAAATATGGCCTAAATTGAACGCTACATTCGTTCCTACTCTTCCCATCTAGCTTCTCATATCCTTTTCATCAGATTGTCTTCGTTCACTCTCTGCATCGGCTGAATCAAGTAAGTTGTCTTTCTTCGGCTCTCTTTAGAATCGATTCTACTTCTGATCTTGCTTTAATTTCTGAACTTCGTTATTCGCTCAAGTTTTGATACTCGTTCGATTTTTTTAGACCTTTCATCTTCATTGTTGTTAAACTCGAAGAGATTTACCACTAAACATCAAATCACTTTTTGAAAACTTCTCGAAGCACGTTTCACTAACCATGTTAGTATCATCAGAAGATGATTTAATCTAATTCTTAAATCTAAACTATGTTCTATTAATATGATAACCATGATACATTTATATGATGCTTACACATTTTGTTGTGTACCCACATTAGATATAGGAGAAATGAAAAATCTTGTGTTGCCCAACGTGCAATCGAACATGACCACAATACAGATATTAGAAATTTAAGACTGGTAAAAAGTGTAAGTAACAATAAAGCTCTGAAAGCATATGAAAGCATTCAAATAGAAAAATGTAAAAAAATCATGAACCGAGATAAAGGACCTATTCCGTTCAGTCAACTTTTTCAATTATTAATGAAAGGTAATGTAAACTTAACGGTTCATGATTTTTACCCGCTTCATTAGGTAGGGTTATCATAGTGGTATCTGTGGATCATAATTTTTCATATTTAAACGAAGAATTTGTATTTTAATATTTAATAAAAATCCAATTATAAAATCAACAAAAAGTCGCTCTAAAATTAGAGACACGTTTTATAATAGATGGGGGGAATGGAATAATCGTATTATCAAAATGCAAGACTCAATCAGTTGTCAAAATGGAATGAGATTACTTTCAGGCCATACTAAGACCAACAAGCTGTTTAAAGAAAAGATGAAATGCCATGCTATAACCGTCCCTAATTACGAGAATAGAAAGAAGAAGAATTTAAGAGACTTTAGTGTCTTATTTATATGAATACATTTTATTTGAAGAAACAGTGGGAAACGTTGTTTAGTTAATTAATGTGTTCGATATTCAAAATAATGAACGTCTGGGTAATTACAGTTAAAAAGGAGAAAAAATATAGTTGTTTCACTGCGGTAATTACAGTTGATTCTATATTTATCAAGTCGTTATTCGAAATTGCGAGAGAAAAATGATCTCCCCAGTCTACAATCAACAGCGCATTAGTCTTCTCGGACATAGAAATTATCAAATAGAAAAATCTAACCTACGCCGTCGCCTCCGTGTGTCCGCATCCCCCATTCTAACGAATCTAATTCAATAATTATTGGTTTTCGGATTTTAATGGCCTTGATGTCTTCTGAACGCTGTCTTGCATGATACGTGGAACGGAATAAAATTCTCGTTTTCGACGATGTGGATGTGCTGCGCGGCTAATGCACGCGGATTAAACTTACACACGCGAATGCGAATCGTTAATAGATATTTATTAAAATACGAATGCAGGATGTTGCTCGAAACGGGCCGCTGATATTTCATTAGGGGAAACGATTAATGACTAAAAAAATATATTTAAATAAGCTACACGGGTTGCCAATTTAATAACCAACTGCCAACACATTTTAAATAATAAACGTATAAACTTAGGAGCCTTTCAACGGTGGTGTCATCTGATCGTTCTCAACGTTGTAATTTTGTAAAATGACTGAAGAAAAAGCAGTTAAATTAAAAAAATATATATCTTTAGCGATGAGGCATTTTCATTTAAACGAGTACGATCACAACTGCTGAATATCAAACTATTGGGTCCTCAACTTAATTATTTTCTTTTTTTTTTGGTATTTCGCCGGGATCTAAACCTCAAAAAAAAAATCACTGGGTAAACAACAAAACGGATACTAATTCCTCAGGAATTCTTATTCCTGTAATAAATCTACCAAACGAATAAAATTTTAAAAAGTACAAAATTTTCTAAAATAAATACAAACTTTCGAACGGTAACGTTTCGGGAGGTCTCTTCCAGTTTTCTAAACGAATCTAAAAATAATTTATATTAACTTCTATATATTACTCTAAAGATAGCAAGTAAATATATTTTGTATATGTCAATGATACTTACATTGACAATAATGTTTTTTACTGACGGTGATTATTGTGTATTGAAATAATTAAACCTTTTTAATTGTATTCTTTAGAATCGGGGCACATATTGAATTTAAATCTACCGAAGACATAGCAATACAGATATTTTTATTTAAATTAATTATAGCGGTATATTTTAATCTTCTGCATTTAGTTACCGATTTTTTTAATACCGTTTTTGAATTATTTCAATTGATTTTATGTCCCGATTCCCATGCGCGTTGGCAAATAATATATTTATTAAAATCACTAAAATCACCCTTTTTAAGAAGGTTTTTATGTTTTTTTTATCTCATCATCTAGCGGCCTAGATATTTCACCTATATAAAATTTGCCACATTCGCAGGGATTTTTATAAACTACAATTTTGGTTTTCTCTTGTATGTTGTTTATTACAGAAAAAGAATCACCGATAAATCGATCTCCGTCCTGTTTTTCACCAAGTAATTTTTTTATTTACATAGGAACAGATATTCTTGATATATTTTTAGTTTTAGATCGCGTCGAAATACCTAAAAAAAAAAGACAAAAATATATGACCACGCCACAACCATTTAGACAAATTTAATTCTTGTCTCCTAAGTTTCATCGACTTCAGAATCTATTAAAATCAGAATATCCCCAATACAATTTTTTTGTATTATAGTTATGCAATACAGTTATTTTAAAGTGTAGTATACAGTGAATTTTGATGAATAAATTTTAAAAAAGTTTCGGGACTATTCAGAAATAGTCCGAGACACAGTTTTCATCCGAAATGGCAAACACCATACAATGTTGTGCAGTATTCAGAACAGTTCGTGAAGCCCACGCTCCCAAACAAGTGTCGGTAATCAGGTGAAATCGTTTGTCTTAAATTAGTGTTTAGTTTTAAAATTACATTTTAAATCAATTGTCGGCATCCTCAAGAAATTTTGACAATCTGAGCCGTCTTCCAGCTTTAATACATACAAAAGATTTTTTTAATATTATGTACCTACGCCAAAAAAAATGTCTATTTTGTGTGAAATTACTTAACATTGCTTTTTTACAAAAAAAAATATCAATGAAAATTATGTTTTTAATCATTAATTTATCTGTCTATTTGTTAATTTTATCGATTTTATAGAAAATGAATAAAAAAAGAAGTGTTTCGAAACAATAAAGCATCGAAACTAATTATTCAATATTTTTTTGCGTCAAATTTCATTATTATTCATTTATTTGGCGCAGCAAAATGTATTTGCCGAAAAAAACAATATCATTTTTATCGTTCTCTGAGCGTTTTTAACGGTTTTCAGACAGATAATTGACGGTCATTAATATCGTCTCGTTTCAAAGGGTCTTTTTGGCCCGTTTTTTCCATCCCACGAACGAAATGGTTCTTTATCTTAAAGTAGTGTGACTCTGCGCGATATTTCAAAATTTCGTTTAAACCATTAAATGCGCCAGTTTTGAATCTTTTTTCGCCCGGATATGATAAATGATCACAAACGAAATTGCTAAAAATTATCCTTAGAATTAACAGAATCTAAAGATATAAATATTAGGTCCACAATTTGGCATTCGTCTTTTTTTACTTCTTTCGACATTTCTACTTTTTCATACATTTTTCCCATCTCTCAGACAACTCTTGAATCTCAAATCCAAAAGAACTTTTGATAAAGGCTTTTTTCAACTTCCTAAGAGATCAAAGTGGCTCTGAACTAGGTGATGCTGCAAAGATCGCAATAAATAAAAATCCGAAAGACCCAAGTCTGTAGAATACGCTAGGTGCGATAAAATCTCCCAACCCAACTCGGCAGTGGAGACTCGTGAGGGAGAGCGTTGGCGGCCCTTCGAGCATTTATCACAGTAAACAATTTTTCAGAGGAAAACACCATATTTTATTTCCGTTCAGTTTCTTTCCTTTAACTCCTTTATTTTCTTGGTTCCCTCCTGTATAGGGTTTCAATAGCACGAAAAGTAAAAAGGAGGAAGGGAAAAGCAAAAAAAAATTCTTCAGCAGCACTATTTCTTCTACACCATCCCACTTTCAAAGCCAACGAGCCGCCACTGCAACTCGGTGATCGTTTTCAGAGTGATTTTTGCTTTATGTGGCCGTGCGTTGTCCTGAAGTTAAATAATTGCTTCTTTCCTAGCAATTATAAGACTTTTTTCTCCAGAGCGTCATTAACATGAATCAGTTAGTAATGATAACGATCAGCAGAGACCGATTGACCATATTAGAACAACCCATAATGCACGACATCCAACTGATCGCTCCATATATATTAAAACTTATTTTTGGCGTGGATATTTGGTTTTTTCGGTATTAAACCACGATTTTCCCTCTTTGAACTATCGAAAGATATTCATTTAAAAATCATTTAAAAGTGGAAACAAGTCGAACTTATGTTTCTGTAAATTTGATTTCCATAATTTGTGATTTTTGTATTAATGTTTTCAAAAATGTCAACCAAATAGGCAAGTTTAACAATAAAATTACATAGGTCTAGAAAAAAAATGGTGCCTCCGAGACTTAAACATAATTTTAAAGTATAGTGTCCAGTAACACTCTCAGTTATATTAGATTGTCAAAAGTGCGTACAATTTTTAATCAACTCACAGTGATAATATTTTCTTCTCAGTAGCCATTTCACTTGTTTATTTTTGTTGTTTCTTCAATTAAAAAAGTTAGTAAATAAAACCTGGAAGATGTTATTGTCAAAACGATCCTGTTTAAACGACCTAAACACTTTTGGTTACGTTTATGGCGAATATACGGTGAAAAAGTTTTGAAAACCGATATCTGAACTTGTTTAAAATGGGTATTTTTCTTGCTTTAACTTGAAAATCAAAGACGTTGATAAACCATGGATTCCAAACAATATTTTCAAAATATGTAGTGAACATTTTAGGCAATGGACGAATGGTTAAAGAAGTAAAATGAAGCTTGGTGTGCCTATGATTTGGAGATAACCAAAAAATCATTATGATCGCTGTTATGTTTGCTTAATCAAGGTACATGGTATTAACGAAAAATAAATGACCTATCCCGATCTGGTACGTACTAAAATACTTGGTTTCTCATTCAGAAGACGTTCCTGTTCCAACTTTTCGTGGGCTGTAGGACCTTTCAGATGCAGTATGTAGTACATCCGAAGATAGGCAAGCTTATACAAGCACAGAAAGTAATCATTTTGAAGCCGTCAAACCCTCTACTTTTTAGTCAAGACACTAAGTGATTTTATCCGATACCTCGACCTTTCAAAAAAAGTATCAGAATTGTTGGCATTCAGGCTCAAAGAAAGGAACTTACTTTCTCTAGGTACTAAAATTACATGTTATCGTACTACAGAAAAAGATCTGTTTCCGCTTTTTTGGTCAGAAAATGGGGTTTTTGTTAGTGATGTCGGTGGTTTTTTATTAAAAATGGGTTTCTTGAACTACCAGCTAAATGAATAGAGACATCTTATAGACAGTTCCAAGCGGAGTTTGAAATGTGTTTTGCTACATAATAAAAGGACATAAACATAAATTAAAGGAGTTTGAAACCATATCTCTTGTACTGCAAAACTCAAGTACCATGATCACACGTGGGTTATATGCGTTGATTTAACAAAGGTACACTTTTTATTGGGTCAACACAGCGGCTACACGAAACTTCCATGTTTTCTCTGTTTGTGCGTACAAGCGAACATTTGATTAAAACAAACCTGCCTGAAAGAAAAAACTTGACAGTTGAGAAACAAAATATTATAAATACAGCGTTAGTTAATAGAGAGAAAATAATTTTGCCTCCATTGCACATACAATTGTGACTAATGAAACAGTATGTCAAAGCAATGGATAAAACTCGAAGAGATGAATAGATCATCTCCTGATGATGCTAACATGGTTAGCGAAACGTGCGTCGAGAATTTCAAAAAAGTGATTTGGTGTTTGGTGGTAAATCTATTCGAGTTTAGTATTTAGTGTTTCACATCAATATAAAATTGAGCAGTTGAAAGAACATATTCCAGAAAGGAGCATCAACATAGTAGAAAATATTTCAACTCAGACATTCGACAATCCAGAACTAGATCTTTTAAATAAAGGCCTCAATTTTGCTCTGTTGGCATCCCGTAGTGCTTTGGAGGATATGGTAGCCGGCATTGAAACTGATATTAATCACTTACCGGAGTCTTCCAAAGCTTCCATCAGAGAATCATGTGAGAATCGTGTGAATCATGCTAACATGATTAGCGAAACGTGCGTCGAGAAGTTCAAAAAAGTGATTTGGTATTGAGTGGAAAATCTCTTCGAGTTTAGTGTTTCCACACCAAAGGTTCCAATAGAAGAATTGATTTGAATTGATACTTCTTGATTTGAGCAGGGATAAACTTAAAGTTGGCATTTTCAATGGACTGTAAATTAGACTTTTGATGAAAGATAACAATTTCGTGCATTCAATGAATGATATAAAATCATTAGCATGGTTTTCTTTCGTCAATGTTGTAAAAAAAATTTCTAGGTAATTATAAGTTCGAAAATTATCGCGAATTGGTGTAAAACATGCTAGAAAATTTCAGAAAGCTTGGATGTAACATTAGCATCAAAGTTCACTGCCTCCACAATCATTTGGACAAATTTCCGGACAACCTTGGCTCTTACAGTGAGGAACAAGGAGAGCGATTTCATCGGAAGAAAGGTGCCAAGGTCGATGGGATGAACACATGATGACTAATTACTACTTGAGTATCATGCGTGAGTGCCTGGAAGCTTTTCTCCATCTTCAATGATGTAATAAAAGGTAAAAAATATGAAATAATCGTATTTTTTCGACACCTACCATATCTCGCAAAGTACACGTATATTTTAAAAATATGTGTACCGTTAGCACCAAATCCACTGTAGACCTGTGTTATCATTCCTCAAACAAATGCCACTTACGTGGCAGTTCAAATACCTTTGAATCACTTTTGCACGAGATAACCATCGCACTTCCCAATAGTATTGAAGTGAGGTATAATTAACATCCATATCTTCCTTCATACAACTTTGCAAACAACTTAACTTTTAAAGGACTATTTTATATGTAGTTTATAACTTTCGTAATTTTTGTAAAAATATTAAGTTCCTCGCTAATATTTTTTGACGCAAGAGCTGCTCTTTGAAGCACACAGTGTATCCAGATACTTTCGTGTGCTTTCTTTTTAACTAATACTTGAATGCTATCAATCCATTTTAGCAAAATATATTTTTTTAATAAGTGTTCTTATTATAAATAAGTGTTATATCTCCCACTTATATAGCAGTTAGAGTGACTTAGGTGTCAGTAAAGGCGTTAAAATTGTTTATAAAATATAATGTTATGTTATGAAAGTATATTTATATTTTTTATTTATATATGTTATGTGTCTAAAGTAGTTTTTATTAACATTATTTTTTCTTAAGATATTTATTATATCATTTAAGTGTATTAAAGTTAAAAGCTCAAAACCTTCTTGTGCACACACAATATATATTATTCATTATATTCATAATATTTCAATATATAATTCAATAATATTCATTTTTATGTAATTATTAAATTAAATATATTCACATTATCAATAAAAACTAAAAGGGGAAAAAATTATTTAACTATTTCGTAGACCCAAAAACACTAAAATCTATCAAAATCAACGGTTTACGTTTACGAACCATACGATTCAAAAACTGACTATCATCAATGAGCATCGGAAAACCAGGTAAAAAAATCAGAACCAGATCTTGACCCTCCTAACCCGTGTGGGAGAAAAAAATGTGTTGACGGTGTTTGGCCATGCGACCGGAATTTTTTTGTGTGTGTTCTAATCGGCAGTTTTTTTTTCGACTTATTTGGGGATGTTTGTGTGCAGTGGAGTGCCTGGTAATTGTCGAATTATCGATTATAGAGTGTCAGAATGACCGCCGATGTTTAGGATGAGTGAAATTTATGATAGGCTGGGTGTCGTTTTTGTATTTAAGTTGTGACAGAGATATGTCACGATGATCAATTGTTATTAATTGGGTCAAAAGATGATATCCGAAAAAGTTATTACAGATTGACGTGTGTATTTATGAAAAAATCCAACCTTTGACGAAAAATATTACTGTTAATGCATACAAGGGTAGATCATAAATTAGCGTTCTTAATATTTCTCAATTTTTGTTTTACCAATCATTGATTGTGAGAAAAATAATTTCCTCGTAAATATTTCTTTCTATATTTCTAAAGTGATAAAAAATAATGGCTGGAGTCAAATCTGGCGAATAAAGAGGACGTACAAAAATGTCAAAACAATGCTATGTAGGATAATTATAGTTAGGTTGATATCCTACGGCTCGATTTAACAAGAATCTTTGAATTTTGTCGATTTGAACCAACAGAAAAAGTAATTTTCTTCGCGGTGGATCCTTATGCTATCATTCTTGGTGGGTCCTTATGCTATCATTGTTTCCAAAACATCTCCTGATGATGCTAACATGGTTAGCGAAACGTGCGTCGAGAAGTTCAAAAAAGTGATTTTTGAACTATTTGACATATGTAAGATGAAATACGATGAAAATGGGAACAGCGGCACACCCACAATTCATTTTACAACTACAAGATCTAAGGTTTTAAAGCAGTGTCCAGCCAATTTAATGAAGTGTCGATGTTAATGCCCTTAGTTCTTTTATTCACTTTGCCCTTCTAGGTAAATTAAATATTTGGCCTTAATAATCTTAAGGATGTATCGGAATATTAATAAAACTGTGCAAAATTGGTTTCAAATAGTTTAAGTTAAATAACATGAAAGTTTGGAAAGCTTGACAGTTTTTCTTTGTATATTTGTAACATATTTAACTTATTATGTTAGTGAATCTCCATAAGATCACATATAAAATTACGATAATTTTAAATTGCAATAACTTTTGAACAGCCTAGTCAATCAATTTCTCAGTGGTTTAAGGATTGAGTAAAGAATATTCTGTTTTTAAACATTTTGTACCATTTTGACATGCCTCTGATAAATCCTTAAAGTTTAAAATATTTATCATTAATAATTATCAAAAATGAATATTTAGAAGTTTTAATTAATATTTAAGTGATATTAAAAATACCGTGCTCTAAAGATTTAAATTAAAAATATTTTTGCTAAAAAGTTAAATTTAAGGTATATTCACTACCAAAAGCTGGTTACAATTTTTTCACATTATATTTTATTGTTAATTTAATTCTCGATTATAGATGAAATTTGATCTTTCTTTTTTTATTATACGTTATTTTCTAGCATTTTCTGTATTAATTTACCCTTTCTATGTTCTGTAAAGCAAATATATTTATGAATGTATGATTTTCAGTACTTTTGCTTCCGATTATACCTCCGATACATCCTTAATCAGAAGTTGACAAAGCTTTATAATATCTGATACGATAGCAATTTTGAAATTCCAAAGATTAAAGATTAAAATTGTGGGGGCATATTTTTAGAATGCGAGAGAGTCGAATTCCAAAAAAGATTCTTGAACATATTATAGCAAGCAAAAAGGGAACAAAAAAGTCGATTAAAATCAAGATGAGAAAGAAATATGAAAGCTAATGACTGGACTGACTTAGGTCTGTAGTATTCAATATATATATATATATATATATATATATATATATATATATATATATATATATATATATATATATATATATATATATATATATATATATATATATATACATATATATATATATATATATATATATATACATATATATATATATATATATATATATATATATATATATATATATATATATATATATATATATATATATATATATATATATATACATATATATATATATATATATACATATATATATATATATATATATATATATATATATATATATATATATATATATATATATATATATATATTTATATCGCCTCATTGTCTCGCTATATGGCGATATATCCATATAGAGAGGCGATATGACGACAGAGGGACCAAAGCAATCCTGGGATGGATACCCGCTTGATCATAAACGTCCACGGAGAAAACCGAAAACACGATGGACGGATAACATCATCAGGTATATTGGACCCGAATGGCAGAGAAGAACTTGGAACCGCGCGAGTTGGAAGTATGCTGGGGAGGCCTTCATCCTGCAGTGGATCGACAATGGTTGAATGATTAAAAATGATGATGCAAAATTACTGTTATAATTAACTTATAATAAAAAAAATCATTTTTAAAAATGATAACTATTTACCCAAGAGAGAAAAACAGCTGTCAAATATATACTAAATTAGCTGTCAAAATATGCTTAATAATCTCGTTGTTATATATTAATGTAATATAAAATAGATTTAAGATCAGAGTCTCAAGTCAGAAGTCTTTATCAGCGAATATATAAATAATATTGAATTGTTCTACTTAAAATGCAGAAAAAAGTATGCTGCTTAAGATGTTTACATAACAAATCTTCTAAATTGATTACTTCGTCCTCTCCGTGAAATATTTTTAACGACAACCGCATTTTTTTGAAAAAAACTATAACGATGTCTGTCTAAAATTAGAGCAAGATGTCCCCGGTATGTTATGTGAGCTTTAGATTGTGGGAAGCATCGAAAGATTTTCAAGGTGATCAGTGGAACAGGTGTAAACTTGGGGTGGCTGGATTTGGTCTACGACCTATTATACTATATTCTTTAATGTAGGCCGGAAACAGCAAAAATAATCTCTTTTTATAATGTAATATGTATTTCTTCTGATAACTAAATTAGTGAACGTTTAACGGCAATATTTTTTCATCTTGGCATTTAAGAAAATGAATATTCATCATTTATGATAAACCTTTTGATTTTGGTAATAAGGTAATAAGGCAAAATAGCATTATGAACCCACCACTACATTGACAAAAAGTTATAAATAATAATGGTGATAACCTAAATAAATATAAATTATCTAATAAACTAAATAAATATTATCAAAATAATACACTTTGTATTTGTTTCATAATATATTCTAGATATTCTCTGACATGTTTCGGCCTAGCGACCATTCTCAAAGAGAGTTATGTATAAACTGTTAGTTATGTTAGTTAGTTATCTTGAATATATTGTGAAACAAATACGAAGTGTTTTAATTATAATAATTGTTATTATGTTTCACCAAGAGTCAACGGCGCAATCAATCGAAATTATCAAGTAAATATTTATATAAAATATTGGCGTTTCATTTTCTCTTAAAAAAATCTCTATAAAGTTTTCCGCCAACCCAGAATATTGCACAAATTAAATTATGTAACATATTTCAGACATAAGAAAAAGTAATGTACTGTACACTGTGTGTGGTATTTTACGTAGGGTACTTTGCTTTTTATAAAGATTCTTTAAAAGAAACAATGGAAATGGTGAGTGTGGTGAGTGGAATGAAGAGTGTGAGTGCGTTATAAATCACACTAAACAGAACATTGAACAAATAGATAAATATTATTTAGTTCATATTAATAGCTAAATACATACACAAATACACAAGTTGCCCATAAGGAAGTTTCTATTTCATTGGCTCACTGTGCAAATGCAACAACTGTGAGGAGCGCGGGGCTCATGTCAATCGATAGCCCCACGTTTGGGAATTTAGTCGGTATGCAGCGTTTCTCGGAAGTAGACCGTGCGTTGTGTGTGCGTGAATTTTACAAAAACAATGATTTGAGGCTTATTTTCATCTTAATGGTCATGTAAATAAGCAGAACTGTCATTACTGGAGTGCAACGAACCCAAAACACAAGCATCAAAAACCCCTACATTCGCCTAAAGTCACTGTATGGGCTGCAATGTCAGCGCGAAGAATAATTGGTTTGTACTTTTTTTGAAGGCAGCAGGGGACGCGCTGTTAGCGTCAATTCAGAGTGTTAAGTGATAATGTTGGACATTTTTTTGATACATGAACTTCAAAATGCTGCTGGATATAATCAAAAAACATGGTATCAGCCGGACAGTACAGTGTCACACACTTCCAACACGTATATATATATATATATATATATATATATATATATATATATATATATATATATATATATATATATATATATATATATACCAGCAATTTTCTTGCCCAAAAAAAGTTTATAGAAACGAATTCAAGTATTGCTTTTTTGATACTGTAGTTTAATAAGATTCTGAACAATTCTTACGAGTCCATACATTTGATTGATTATCCTAACATCACCGTAGTCATCATTTCAAATAAACAGATTTAAAAAATCTAAACTTGGAACAAATCGTAAATAGTTATAAATTTCAATTAACACAATTTGAAATTGTATTTCATTTTTATATACATGTAATCTGTTTGGTGTTCTTCTGTTGATTTTAAGGGTTCCGAAATATTTTGACCACAAAAGCAGGAAGCTTGTATACCCATTTGTATCTTATACTACTATACATACATTTTGTTCCTGACTGTGAAGACGCGGTAGAATGTTTTCAAGTACTACTCGTGTTTGTTTTTTAAAAAGATATATATATATATATATATATATATATATATATATATATATATATATATATATATATATATATATTCATCATCATTCAGCCATTGTCAATTTACTGCAGGATGAAGGCCTTCCCAGCATAATTCCAACTCGCGCGGCCCTGAGCTTTCCTCTACCATTCGGGTCCAATATACTTGATGATGTCAATCCATCGTGTTTTAGGTCTTCTTCGTGAACGCTTATGATCAAGTGGTATCATCCCAGGATTGCTTTGGTCCATCTGTCGTGACATCGCCACGCTATATGGCCTACACACATCCATTTCAATTCGTTCACTTTTGCAATGATGTTACATACTTTCGTCTGTTCTCTAATCCATGTGCAGGTCTTTCTGTCCCGCTTTGTGATGCCAAGCAAACACCTTTCCATTCCTGTCTGTACTACTCGAAGCTTTTAAATTGATTGTGATGTGAGTGTCAATGTTTCAGTTCCATATGTCAGAATAGGCAGCACGTACTGATCAAACTCTTTTCTTTTCAGACTTTTCAAAATGTTCTCTTCAGGCAAAGTGGGAGTTTGTTCTTAAACTCTATGTTGAGCCTGCCAAATATCTGCCAACCACATTTAACGCGCCGTTCCACTTCACGGGTGGTATCATCCTCCACTGCAATCCTTTTCCCAATATATATGTAGTGTTCCACCACCTAATAAATCGCTTCCTAAAATAGATATTCTTCCGTTTCAGCAAATTTGTTGAACATAACCTGACTCTTCTTCAGGTTTATTTTCAAGCCAAATGGTTCTCCCGCCCTTTGCAGCTCTTTTATATGTTTTTGTAGTTCATCTGGGTCTTGTGACAGGAGAACGATATTATCTGCAAATCTAAGGTGACTTAAATATGCACCATTTATTTTTATTCCATCCTGTTCCCAATCCAGATTACGGAATACCTCTTCAAGGCAGGCTGAGAAAAAACAGGCGATATTGAGTCACCCTGCCGTACGCCCCGTTCTATATTGATTTTAACTTCAAGATCACCCATGTAAACTCCGCTGTAGCTTCATCATACATGGATCTTAGTAGTTTTATATAAGCTCTGTCTATCCCTTGGTTAAACAATGCATCAATTATGGCTTGCTTTGATATTGAGTCAAATGCCTTTTCATAGTCAATAAAAGCCAAGCATGGTGTATTCATTGTATCTTTCTATGGTCTGTTGGACAACCTGGATATGATCCATTGTATCGAATCCACTTCTAAATCCTGCTTGTTCTCTTGGCTCTACGTCATTCAGTGTTCTCAATATTCTTCTAGATATTATCTTGGTGAAAACTTTGTACAATACTGACAGGAGGCTTATTGGGTGGTAGTTTTTTAAATCTCTATGAGTTCCTTTTTTATGAAGAAGAATCACGTCAGCATTTTTCCATAGGTTACATTGTCCTTTCCTGGAGCCTTTCCATTCGTCATCGCTTCTATAGCATTTATGACTTCATCCAATAGGATATCTGGCATTTTCTCTTTCGTGGGCACTGCTCTCTTTGACTCGTTCTGATCTTCATATAACTTGGAATAAAATCTTCTGATAACTTTAACATTTCCATACGTTCCCTGCACACTGTGCAATCTTCACGCATTAAGGCATACATTTCTGTTCTTTTATTTCTCAGCTTGTGTTTTGCTTTGTTTTCTTAGTTTTGTTTTGCTTAGCTTAGTTTTGCGAAGTTCAACGTACTCGACTCTGCCAAAAAGACTCCCTGCATTCCGCATTAAACGCCGTTTTTTCATAAAATCAATTGTCTCATTGGAGATTTTTGTATGTTTGAAACCTTTTTCTGCTGGTGCTATTGCAGCAGCCATTTCAAGCACATTATCGATGATTTTTTCATACTGATCTGTTATTTCCATCTATCTCCTATATATATATATATATATATATATATATATATATATATATATATATATATATATATATATATATATATATATATATATATATATATAATTAACCAAAACCAATTCAATAACCAGGCCCAATATATTTAACGATGTCACCAGTCATCGTGCATTCGGTCTTCGCAGACGTTTGAGCGACGTCCGTAGGTTGGGACAGTACTATTTTTCAATTTTTCTGTACTATCGACATCAATGTTTTTACTGTCAAGTTGTTTATTCATTACGAGCAAACTTATCATAGGAGTAAGATTTGCTAGCTTGCGTTCCTTGTGTATGAGCCTTATATAGCAAGTTACAAATTTGTAATTTTTTTTTTCAAAAATTTCCCATAATTGAGAGAAGTGCATTGGTAAAAGCATTTGCAGAAGTGCATTGGTAAAAAAAGGTGGATATAATATTTGTATCATAGTTTTCTGTCTCTTTTATAGTCCTGAATAAATTTCGAACATATCTTGCATAGGAAAAAATCATGTTATTTCAAAATAGCTACAATGTACGTAAGTTGGGACAGTGGGAAAGTCATCGTTATCATCGTCGATTCTTGATTTTTGTATGATTTGCACGAGAAACTTGCCAGCCAAATTAACTCGCGACAATTCCATTGAATGTAATAAGTGCCAGCGACCATTTTGTTTGAAGTGCTTAAATATGAACACTCTATCTGCCAAAATTGCGACTCTGACGAAGTCTAGCATGTATTGGATTTTCATTATTCTGTTTTTCATGGGCTTTTGAATAAATAAATCGACTATAAATCTTAAAAATCTTGCGTATATTGTTTGACTTTTTGAACCCTTTTGTGCATTTCTATAAATGTCCCAACCGACAGACCACAAATTGTTTTGGCCAAAATTCACGTGTTGAAAAAATGTACTATAACTTTTTTATTTTTGAAGCTCTAAAATAATTTTCTTCAGCAAAAGTGTAGCCAAGAATATAACCTTTCCAACGGTATATAGAATTCCGAGAAAAATTTATGTAGTCGAATGCCATCGCCAAAAAACAAAACCTGTCCCAACCTACGATATATATATATATATATATATATATATATATATATATATATATATATATATATATATATATATATATATAGATATATGTCCTAGATATATGTCCCTATATATATATATATATATATATATATATATATATATATATATATATATATATATATATATATATATATATATACCTTGTGATACAAGGATGAACACTTGTTCAAGCAGGGGCTGCAAAAATTTGGAGAAATCCTCTCCGAACAGAAAATCAAAGCTCGAAAGACGATAATACCCCTGAGAATCACGTCGCGCATTAATAAACATGATCTAGGGTTTGAAGATTATCGACGATCTATCGGGCAGCAATTGACGGCAGCTCTACGTAACATAGGAGCCACGAGAGCGAAAGCGCTAATTGGGCGACGGCATGCGAACGAAAAACGAAGAAAATTAATTTAATTGGCTAAATCATAGAAATTACATTTACAGTTCTCGGGAAGCTTTTGAAAAAATTGGAAAAATGGAAAGAGATCCTCATCCGGTTTCGATGATGAATTGGTGGGGAGTGATGTCAATAACAGCCTTTCTGCGAGCGAGCGGACAAAACGGGTGCAGCAAATTACCAAAACCATGATTTGAAGAATGTAGTTAAGCCGCTTTCATCTTGTTTGCAGTAATTATTGGATCTTCCATCAAAATTCCGCGCTACTCCATTAGATGCGATTCACACAGCATTTGTAGAAAGCTAATTTAATACCTGCTAAAAATTGTCCCTAAGAAAATTCGGGCCTCAATCCACCAGACAATCGTCTGTGAAATAATTTATAAAAGAAAGCCTGCTCTAGATTTCAATATCAAGGCTTTAAAATATCCAATATCAATATCAAGGCTTTAAAAGCTGATTTGGTGCATGGGGCGATAGACGAGTGGACGGACGACTCGGTTTGAAGAAGTATGTAAATGAAAAAGGTAGAATTTTAAAATAAGTTTTACATTTTTGAATTTTCTCTTAAGTAAGAAATAAAATAAAGTAAACCAAATTCCTCTTTGTTTTTCTATAAACTACACACTGATGTAAAAGGAACATAACTTATAGCAGGACTACGTATATTTTTCTTGCTTGTTTAATATTCTTAAATAAAGTGAAACATGTCGTAAAATTTACTGAGGTTATTATGCTTTGCGGAAATTTTATCGATAATAATTCAACGTAGTGAAATGGAAAACATTCAACTGGTTGATAGCATAGTAGGCCCAAAAAAACTCACCGTTTCGCAGCCGCCTCGATTTTCCCATAACACCCGTAGATTGAATCTGACGCAGCGATATTCGACGGCGTCCGCGGGGGCGCTAGAGACGGAGACGCGAGACGGGTACCGCCAACTTATACGCCACATTAGGACTTTTTAAAGATCGGTCTTTCTCTCTTACGCTCGCACCCCTGCTCTTAAAAATATCTCGTTTCAAGTGAACGAAAAGAAGAAGTAAAAAAAAACTAATTTCGTACCCTCTTTTTAAACAGGAAACGTTTTTGGCGGAAACGATCAGATCGTGAAACATTTCGAGTTTGTTTCGGATGTGTGAGAGAGGGATCCCGTGGAAGGAATTGTTACATTTTCGGATTTTTACGCGAGATCCTGGGAAGGTGACGAAAAGGAAGTGATTGGACGCGGTTCACATAGGAAATCGTATATTTCGGACACCAGTGGCATTAAAACTTTTATTCAGTAATTAAGATAATGATTCCGATAAGAATTCATTATTGAGATTAATTACAGTTACAAACTGATCATGTTGCAATGGGTTGAAAGAATATTTATACTGAGAAAAAAGTGATATGGGTAAAATGGGACCATTTCCGAGATAAAGTAAATTAATTAAAAACAAAAAAAAAAATGACAAAAAAGTGATAATTAAAAAGAAACCGAACTTTTGGTTTAAAAATAGTGCTAGTAGCCCCATCTAGTTATTGTAATTATAGTTTTATATTTGGTACGATATACGAGAAAACTTCTTCGAACCTTACCTATGTTGCAATTCAATACATTTAGACCAACGACAGCAATTTACATCTTATAAAAATAGAAGAAAAATCAGGGGTCTAATCTTATGCAACGACAATTTTGATGAAGAAAATTTATTGAAATAGTATCTTGGAACCCTTTAAACACCAACATTTGGCTATAACGATCTTCGAAATTGGGTTTTTATGAAAATGTTTTGATAAGTCTTTCGATTTTGATTTACAAAAGTCAAACTATATATTGAAAAAACCTCAAGATTTTTTTTTTATTTATCAATGTAGTCGCATTGCAATTCAATATATTTAAAAAAATGATATATCTCTTTTTAAATACCTTTAGTATAATGTAATTTGTCCAACTCTGCAAAATAAACGGTTGTCTAAGCTTTGACCTCAACATTTAAGTGAAACTTCGCTCAACTAACCATTTCTTCAGGTTTGGGAAGGTAAAGTAATCACTAGGAACCAAATATGCCAAATAAGGCGCATGTGAAAGCGCTTCAAAACGTGGGTTTTTTGATCAAAAAGTGAAGCTAAATACTCGCCGATCACGGCTATAAGCAATCTTCAGGCGTCGAACTCATAATCGTTATAAATGAAATATTGTACGTCGAAAACGTGCTTCCATTATTGCATCAGACAAGTTTCGATAGCTCTCTCTATTTGAATATTATTAAAGTAGCTCAATTCATTGAAATGGTTTGGTTCCCTGCTCTAATCATTAATTGGGTACAATAATGTCAGAATAGTTTTTGGGTGGCGTAAAATGTAACGGTTGTTTCGTGACCTTGGCAAGAGAAATAGGCTGGACCAAACGCAGCATTATTCGATGTCAGCTTCGATGACAAAGAAAACGTTCACAGAAATTTTTAAATTATTGAAACAAGTCTAGAAATATACTACTTATTATATGAATTACTATTATATAAGCCGAAGAGATTTACCACTAAACACCAAATTACTTTTTAGTAAGCATCATCAGGAGATGATTTAATCTGAAAAATTTTCAAAAAGTGATCTGGTGGGTTTATTTATATTTATATATATATATATATATATATATATATATATATATATATATATATATATATATATATATATATATATCATCATCATCATCATCATCATCAGCCCGTATCGATCCACTGCAGGATGAAGGCCTCTTCAGCATGCTTCCAACCTTCACGGTCCTGGGCTTTCCTCTGCCACTCGGGTCCAATATACTTAACGATGTCATCAGTCCATCGTGCTTTCGGTCTTCTTCGCGGACGTTTGCGATCAAGCGGTATCCACTCCAGGATTGCCTTGGTCCATCTGTCGTCCCATCGCCTCGCTATATGGCCTGCCCATCTCCATTTCAACTGTTTTACTCTTCCAATGATGTCACAGACTTTTGTTTGTTCCCTGATCCATGCGCAGGACTTTCTGTCTCGTCTTGTAATGCCAAGCATACATCTTTCCATTCCCCTCTGTGCCACCCGAAGTTTTTGAATTGATTGCGATGTGAGTGTCCAGGTTTCACTTCCGTATGTCATAACGGGTAGAACGCACTGATCGAATACTTTTCTTTTCAGGCAAGGTGGGAGTCTGCTCTTAAACACTATGTTGAGCCTACCAAATGCCTGCCAGCCACATTTAACACGCCGTTCCACCTCCCGGGCGGTATTCCCCTCCATGGAAATCCTCTGCCCAAGATATACAAAGCTGTCCACAATCTCTAAATCTCTTCCTAAAACTGAAATTCTTCTGTCCTGAGCGAAGTTATTGAACATAACCTGACTCTTTTTCAGGTTTATTTTCAAGCCAAATGGTTCGCCAGCCCTTTGCAGTTCTTGTATGCGTCTTTGCAGCTCCTCTGGGTCTTGTGAAATGAGAATAATATCATCTGCAAATCTAAGATGGTTTAAGTTTGCACCATTGATCTTTACCCCATCCTGTTCCCAATCCAGTTTACGGAATACTTCTTCAAGGCCAGCCGAGAAAAGAATAGGCGATATTGCGTCACCCTGCCGTACACCTCGGTCTATATTAATTCCCACTTCAAGATCATCAAGGTGAATTGTGGCTGTAGCTCCATCATATATCGATTCTAATAGGTTTACATAGGCTCTCTCTACACCTTGGCTAAGCAGTGCATCCATTATCGCATGCTTTGAGATGGAATCAAATGCTTTTTCGTAGTCGATAAAAGCCAAGCACAGTGGCATGGTGTATTCGTTGTGCCTTTCTATGACCTGCTGTACAACCTGGATGTGATCCATTGTACTGAATCCACTTCTGAATCCTGCTTGTTCTCTTGGTTGTGCGTCATTCAGTTTTTTTAATATTCTTTTAGAAATTATCTTAGTGAAAACTTTGTACATCACTGATAGGAGGCTTATTGGACGGTAGTTCTTTAAATCTTCCTGTGCTCCTTTTTTATGTAAAAGGATCACTTCTGCATTTTTCCATAAGTCAGATACTTTTTGTTCTTTGAGGCATTTTGAGTATAATTTTGCCAGTGTTTTATGTAACGTCCGACCACCAGCTTTTAGCATTTCGACAGTCACACTATCCTTTCCTGGAGCCTTGCCGTTCTTCATCAATTCTATAGCATTTGTTACTTCCTCCACTAAGATATCTGGTATTATATATATACCCACCAGATTGGCATTACAAGACGAGACAGAAAGTCCTGCGCATGAATCAAGGAACAAACGAAAGTCTGTGCCATCATTGGAAGAGTAAAGCAATTGAAATGGAGATGGGCAGGCCATATAGCGAGGCGATGGGATGACAGATGGACCAATGCAATTCTGGAGTGGATACCGCTTGATCGCAAACGTCCGCAAAGAAGACCGAAAGCACGATGGATTGATGACATCGTTAAGTATACTGGACTACAGTGGCAGAGGAAAGCCCAGGACCATGAAAGTTGGAAGCATGCTGAAGAGGCCTTCATCCTGCAGTGGATCGACACGGGCTGATGATGATGATGAATTGATGGATACAATTTTTTATAATGATCTATGTCATTCATCCAATTCTTCACAGCAATAGTGACATGATAACAAAAGCAAAAGAAGGCGTTCGATGTATTGTTTCTTTTTTCGTCTTCTTGATTTTTCAGAGCTCCTTACCATATGACAAAATTTACGATGGGTTCATAAAGAAAATGTCTAAATCATCAGAAATATCCGGTTGCAGAAACTTGTACAGCGACCTAGATATTTCAATTCCTTTTAAACCGGTTGATTTTAGCTCAAATAAAACTTTATTGGAACTTTGAAATATAAAAGAAACCGTGTGAAATTCTAAGACGGTATAAAGTATATGAACTACGATATATGTACGGATAAAGTTCTCGAACTTGTTAAAGATAATTTGAGTTGCGCCTTTTTCATTAGTAAAAATATTTATGCAGAGTGTCCAAAAAAATGTACATAAAATCTATATTTTTAAAACTGTACAGCACTTAGTACGTATCTTTATATTTTACTTCTTTATTTCCAAATATTTTCAACGAGCAGCAAACAAAAGATTATATAGGCATTTCTTGTTTTATTTGAGAGCAAAAAACAATTTCTATCTACAAGTACAAGAAAAAATATTTGTTGACTTCAAACTAGCCAATAATGTAAAATATTTCAGCAAGAAGAACACAAACTATGGATGTTAACATCAATGTTATATTACAACATAGTTTTTGAAACAAAACATTGATTAATTTAATCCAAATGATATTCAAGTAATATCTACAATGTATAATACTTGATCGGCGATTACTTAACGCAAGATCTTTGATTTGGATAATGTTTTCTTCATTGGTTGACATGGAAGGCCTTTTAGAACTCGGTTCGTTTTATCTTCAACTGCTTCTCTACTGTCATTAAAGTACTTTTACGACTTGCATTTAGTACTTTAGTTCATTATAAAAAGATGCATCTATCTAGTCAGCCTTAAAACTTCATCTCTGAATAGTCTCCACTATAACATCGTTTCTTTCCACCTTTAATTTTTCTATTTTACAATGTGGTAGGCAAAATTCCGTTTAACATTCTCTATTCGTGCTGAGACATCATTTCTGAGACGAGAACGAAGAAAAAGCAGACAAAAAGAACAGTTTAAAAGAATATTTTATTTGCGATACTTTGGGAACCGACTTAGAAATAAATGAGTAAAATCTTATTTGGGATTCCCTGTAGAAATACGTCATGATTAAACAATGTGCAATTCAAAGTAATAATTGACATGTCCCTGTTTTTTTCTTGCGAAAAAATCTATATTGCATACAGTTAATTTATTCCAGGATTTATTAGTACGTGGACATAATAAACATAAAAATTATAAGAAGTAATGGTAGACATAAAAAAGTAGACTTACCTGGTGGAGCGTTGAGGAGTGCTAAAAACATATCTTTATTTTTTACGCACAATTATCAATTGTTCATTCTGTATATACGATATAGTACAAAACCATAAGTATATACATGATATATTCGAATATTAAATAGATGAAATTCGTCCTTTAACAGTGAAAGAATGCTACGTTTTTTGCAGATAGACAAAAGTTTTGACTTTTTTTTTGTAAAAGTAAGAAAATTTTGGATTAGAAAGTTTCCTTTCACTGTTTTTGACGACAATGTATAGAACAATTAACCTACCTGTGGACACATTTTGCATTGGTACTTCCTGGGCTGAACCCCACCATTTTGCATACCGCCCATTTTAGTAGCGTTGATCGGTTGAGGAACCACTAGAAGCGCAGGACTCGAACCTGCTACGCCTGGACTCGAGCTGCTCGAAGTTGATCTGCCTGATGTGTAAAGACCCGGTGTACCGGCCATATGATGATCTTCCATACCCGCATAAACTGCAAAATAAAATAACGCACTAATAACATAATTATTTCAGTATAAACATCATCAATTGAAGTGAAAGTTCGTATAATGAGCCATTTTTTTAGCTTCTGAAAGCTGAAGAAATCGCTGAGTGCCAAATCCGGCGAATGTGGAATCATTTCGAAGCGTAGCTCATGGAGTCTTGCAGCAATAAGTCGAGGCGTGTGTACGTATTATAGTGATTAAAAATACTTCAATTTTGACCAGATGTAGCTTGATAGTACCCTTCAGTTGGTTAATTAGTAAAGACTAACACTCCAGGGTAATGGAGCTAATTTGCTAGGTAAGACAAAAAAACAAAAACAAAGAACTTTACGTTCCAAAGAAAATATCGCCGCTATTTCGGGCAGTGTTGATTAAGAATCAAATTTATTAATTCATTAATGAGGATCATTACAGAGCCATGATCAAGGATTATTTAATTCCGAATTTGAATGGTATTGATCTGGAAGAGATGTGGTTTCAGCAGGACGGCCGCTATAGCCAAAGCAACAATCGATTTATTGAGGGAACAATTCGGTGAGAAAATTTCGTTTCTCGTGTTGTATCGGTGGTCCACCCTAAATTCTTTTTCCTATGAGACTGTTCAATTTGGCGTTTTCTGCAAGTCTATTGTCTTCCATTCTAATTATGTGTTTAATCCAGCATTTTCTTCACTGTCTTACCCAGCTTTCTGTCTTTCTGTAGTAGAATGTTTTCGCGGTTGGTCTGGTCTTGTTTTAACCAGGTATGTTATGATCGGTCTAATTGCTGATTTATAGATTCTTATTTTACTGTCCATGTTAAGGTATTTGTTCCTTCATATGCAGAGAGTACGGAGTAGCAGAGAGTATTTTTATTTCAAATACCATTTCCAAAAGTATCTTGTATCTTGTATTCTAGATACTTTTTATGACATGACATGTACATCTTTGTTCATTCGACGTATCTTACAACATCCTTCGAGTTGCTTTCATCGTTTGCCCTCTGACTTAATTCTGTAGATTTCCAAAAAAGAGTCACACCATGAGAATCCCAGAAACCGTACCCATGACTTTTCCAGTTTTTGGATGGAAACTTGGATTGCTGTTTCGTCACTGCCAAGTTTAAATATTACTGAGAAATCTTCACTCTAATACATCTTTAGTTCAATATTAACAAATTGGGTACCATGATGCAAAAAGCTTTTCTATACCCAAAATATAGTCTAAAATGTTTTGGACATTCCCACATTAATAAACTGCGTACCTTCAGTTGGTGATGAATTGTGGATTTTTGTGACGATTTTATCAGTCGTAGTGGTTTTGGACGTTCATCATCTCCAATGTATGTATGACTACGTTTAAATTCAGCAGCTCACATTTCTATCAATCGAAAATAAAGAGGAAGAACCCCTAAAAGTGTAATCTAACTTTTATCTACTTGTCAGAAATTGTGAAATGTTGTTTGTTTTACTCGAACGCCACAAGCAAACAACTAAGGGCACGCACTTGAAGCGCGCAGTACGATATCTAACGAATCATACTTAACAAGTATAAAGCCAGTTGGTCTTATTTACGCCATCTCTGTGTCAGGTCGAGAAAATATCGAATAATCCTTGTATTATTATTATTACTATTAAATTATTTAAATTTCTCATAAATCATAAAATTTGTATTAAAGTTAGTCATAAATATATCAAAATTATTCATAAATACATTAAAAGTCACAAAAATTCAAATGAGGACTGAGGAGTTCTAATTAATTATCGAAAAAACTTTATTTTAAAGCCCTTGATGTTAAACACATTATTGATATTAAGAAAAATCTTGTTTTATCACAGTTGATTGATAAATAATGCTAAGGATTGAATTATTGACTGAATATAAATAGTTTTAACAAGTTTGAATATGTAAAAATTGTAGTTCTTATACAAGGGTTGATATTTATGTATCCGGAAAGATAAATAAAAACAAATATTTATTATTGAAAATGATATTATTGTTTTTTAAAATATTCTCCGCGATGATCGATACACTTTTGCATACTTTTGAATTTTTTTGCATTCTTTTGAAAAGTACCAATTTTCATAGCACTTTTTCGATTCAAATTAAATTATTTCCACATGTATTTTGAACGGGTCAACCGCTTCTTCCACCGTGTCAAAAATCGTTGAACACGTGGTTTAGTCTTCATAGACGACAACAAAAATAAATTATTGATGACTCATGAATTCGATGTTTTGACCGGTCAAATATTGAGTTGTTTGGTCCAATAAGCGAGGGCTCGCGTTGTCATGGTGAAGAATGATCCCGCGTCGGTGGTTGTTTTTTCTTATTTATTCAAAAACTTCTGGCAAACAAATGGTTATGTACCATTACCAGATTCGCCATCTGTGTAGATATTATACACGGCTCTTGATGAACCACGATTGTATTTTTTAAGCATTTTTTTGTGCCAATCGACACGAGCCTTTTTTTGAGCGAATGTCAAATTGTATGGATTCCAATCCGCAAGAATCCTTTTCACGGTGAAATGTTCATGTAAAATCTTGTGTGTGCTTGTTATACTATTACCCAGGGATGTCTCAATTGCTTTATCAATTCGAGCCCAGTATCGATATTTTCTGATAAAACAACCGATTTTGGACAATTTTTCTTTAAATTCGCCCGTGAGCGAACGACGGCCACGATTGAATTCACTAAACCAGTAATATACAGTGGTTTTAGATGGCTCTTCATCGTCAAAAGTCGAAGTGAGTTGATGGATGCGCTGTTTTTGAGATAATTCACGTCGAAAGTCGTAGTAAATCATTGATCACCAATCATTTTTGACTGAGATGAAATTTTCAAGTTACTAAATAAAACAAATAGCGTCCGTATGACAAAACATTCTGAATACTTATACAGTCAACAATGTCAAACTTGACGATAGATATGTCAGATGGCGTCTAGCAACACCATTGTTGCCAATTCCAGATACCTAAATAGCAACCCTCGTACTACAACCTTTGATAGGCAAATAAACAGATTTGGCAATCTATTAGGTAATCCTGAGGAATAAAGTGAAATTCTTTATTTACAAAGGAAAAAACGCATATACTTTTCTTACACCCTAGTAAATATATTTTATTATGTTTCCAAAAATATATAGCCTTCACAGTAGTAAATGTATGTTTTTACTTGCTCCATATCTGGTTCCCGGAGATTTTTATTTTTATGTATTCCCTAACCTCAAGAAACATTTACGAGAAACTGATTTTTCTGACGACGAAAATCCACCCGTTGTGAAAAATTTTTCTTATATGTATCAAACCCCTCGTCAGTGATACACGATATTAATATATTCAAACATTAAAATTGTTTCTTATTCTCTGCACCAGAAACATTTTAAAGTAATCGTATAGACTAGAGTTAAGTTTCGATTTTAAGCCTTCTATTAACAGGCTACGAAGATAAAAACAAGATTTTATTGTCGCAATAATTCATAGTGCTCAAAAGCAATTAACGAACATTTTTTCTTTGTAAATTGTTTCAGAACGATCGTAGCCTGGTGCAGCGTCACCACAGCCAGGCCTTCGACGGATTTATCATCGACAACTACGTCGTGCCGCATTAACAAAGTCACATTTGGCAATCTCCAATCTCAACACATTACACACAAAGGAGAACAGATATTCGGGTCCATGCCATTGCCACATGATTAGGATTAATATTTCGGTACCAGTCAAACAGGAAATTTTTCAAGCTGTTCACGGCCCGAGGCTACTCGAGAACTTAGACAAGGCGAATACGAAGATCTTTGCCACGGTTGTTTAGATTAGATACGAATGCTGTTTCGCGCTACGTCCTTCTAGTTTTTGTTTAAGTTTGATGTGGAGGACCCAACCCGGAGTCGTTTATTGATATTATTAATGTTCATATTATTATTTTCGTGTTTTAACATTACATTTCGATATATTACTTTTTTCGTAAATTTAAACAGAATATTGATACATTTTTTTATTCAATCTCATCAATATCATATACAGAGTCTATGGGAAAGTACTTTCGTAAATTTAATCAACGATTCTTCATGCAATTTGAAAGATCTATTGATAGAATTGAAAATTGATAATTTTTTTTCAATTAAAATGCACCTCATACATCATCCAATACTGATAGGTAAAAAAGGAATAAAACTACATTTACGAAACTATAGTCACACAAATTTTGTTTAAAAATAAAAGTGATATATAACAATGTAAACATTTGTTTTATTTCTTTTTAAAAAATGAACTATCACAAAGTAGTAAAAAATTATATTTTGTAGTCGAATATTACGATATGCTTCGTATTTACGGATAAGCTGATCAAAATTCCAAAGGAGTCAGGGGCTCTTTACAGGCAACGATATCCAGGAAGATCGCTTCCAACTCGGTAAACATTTGTCCAAGTTTCTCAAAGACTTTTCTAAATGGGTAGAGAAGCTCCAAAATGTCAAGAATGTAGAAGACGAAGAACAAATTATTCATCTTGTTGCAGATGATTCTATCTTAAGTATCCAAAGTGTTGCGGACAAGTTGGAGGTTCCCATTGGATTGTACATTAACACTAAAAAAGTAATCTCTTTACCCTCATTAAGGGTACAAGCACTCTTACTAGCTGAGATTTCATACAGACAAAAATACTGTGAATAGTTTATTGGCCAAGACCAACGGAATCTAAATTTGTTGTTCTATATTTTATTAATCGACGAAGTTTCTTTCATCAGTAATGGGATGGTGGACACTTTGAACACTTAATTTAATAACATTATTAATCACGAGTTTTTTAATAGGACGTAGATAGTTTAAAACGTGATCTAATGTGAAAAATTAGTGCTAGTAATTTCAACCTTGACATTACATTACAATAATGTGTAAGTTTTCATTTTAGTGGCACAACAAACCAAATTTATATTGAAACGTATGGAATACATGGCTCTATTGTACAATTCCGAAAATACCAAAACCAAGTGACTTTAGTTCAATTAATTAATTATCTGTTGTTGATAAAATCATCGATAATGTTGTATGTGCAGAGTTGAGAACTTATTTTGAAACCAATGAGTTTATATTATCTGCTCAATCATGGTTTAGGACAAAACACTCTTGTGAGACGACTATTCAGTATGCATGCGCAATATGGAGAAACGATTAGAAGCACTGGAAAACTGTGCTTATAAATTTAAAGAAAGCATTCGAAACTATTGACCGGGATATATTGTGTAAAAAAATATTAAGTTGTGGTCTAAGATCAAAAGCCTTGAAATGGATCAAAAGTTACTTTACAGACAGACATCATAGAACGAGGGTTGAGGGAAACGTATCGGCAAAGAGGGAAAGTGCTTGGGGAGTTCCTCAGGGTAGTGTTTTGGGCCCGTTGCTGTTTTTGATATATGTCAACGATATTTCTACAATATTGGATAAGTGCTTTATTAGTCTTTTTGCGGTTGATACTCTCATATGGTTATGAGAGTATGGTTGAAACATGGCAATACTACTTAGATGGCTATGTAAAAATAAACTTAAACTAAACGAACTGAAAACAAGGTGCATGGTGATAGAGTCTAAAGCAAACTACAAAAGATTTAATAAATTAGGGTTAAATATATATATATATATATATATATATATATATATATATATATATATATAAACAATTGTCATATTAAAGTTGTAAATTAAATTACATTATTAAAGTTTTTTTAGTCGTATATCGTCACTTTTATCACCATGGTCGAAGGGCCTTGTGTATAATACTATATTGATTGATTTGTCCGTTACTTTGTAATATTATGTAATAAGGAGAGTATTTGTAGACTTCAAATACGACAAGACAAGGCAATGCGTGTACTATTGAACTGTAATAGGTATACACCGATAGAGGTAATGTTGCGGTCATTGGACTGGTTTTCTGTTGCATGGCCATTGAAGGTACTAACATTCAATTGATATATAAAATAAAACATAATTTGTTGCCCCATTATTTGAATACTTCTTTGATGCAAAGAGTAAACATGTATTCTTACGATATCCGTTCTAAGAACAATTATGATGTACCAATTGTGAGAACTACTGGTCTCCAGAAGACATTGTTTTTTTAGAAGGTGTTTGCCTTTTCAATGCTTTCGCCGCTCACATAAAGGGAGCTCCTAATGTGCATGTATTTAATAGACTGTTAAATTAATATTTGAAGCAATAGGGCCTTTTATCATTTGAACAGTGTTAATTATTGCCTTTCATTGTATTTTCTTTTGTTATGATTTCTTACAATTTTTCTTACTTTTTTTTTCTTGTATATTAATTTTATTTTGTTACTATTAGCTGCATATGCTAAATAAAGTGGGTATTTATTTATTTATTTATAAAAATATTACATTATACTTTCAAACCTAAAAACCCCATGAAGCCAATGTGACAAAAACTAAATTATTTAGATCCAAATAAACAAGACAATTAAAATAACATTTGGCTACATTGCCAACTGAAAATGTCTGACATTTTCTGAAAAGTTCTGACTTGTTTCTTGCGAAAATGGTTGCATTTTGGATGATTTATGCAAGCTTTTTGCTCAACAAAATTTTGGTTGATTTAAATTTACTTTCCCTTGAATACTGTGATATCATCAATATCAAAACTCATCAATAACTTCTTAACATATAATGGGCAGACGCTTTTCAATTCGGGAACATATAGAATGAAGATAGCTAATTTACTCTTGGCCAAATGGCCTAATGTACTCTTATTTCATTTATTTTAATCGAATCAAAAAAAATTAAACATTTTATGCAATTAACCCAATATTCATTATAAGAGTATATAAGCACTAGACATTGCTATATTAGTTTATTTTTAGTGAAAATATATCTTAAAAGCCCTATAACTTATGTAAAGTCCTATGTAAATATTTTGATTTTCTTTTAGTATTGCTGACAAAGTAGAAGAGGAACGTGTTAACAAATGCACGTATATAAATTCTTCTTTTGGAACCAATGGCGTGCAACACTAAGACTTAAAGAGATTTGCCATTGAACACCAAATCATTTCTTTTAATTTCTCGACGCGCGTTTCGCTAACCACGTCAACATCATCAGGAGCTGATGATTCGATCTTTTATCCTACTTTGTTTACATTATTAACGGAAGAGTAATTTTATATTTCAGTGAATTCTTTAGGCGTTCAATTTAATTCGCGACTTCTATGTTTTGGTCGACTGCAGAACATGTTCAAATCAAGATTTTTTCCCGCTAAAAAGTTATTTTAAAGAGCTATTTGTCAGCTTTAAAACAATATACTGTGAACATAACTTGAAAAATTACTGAAATAGAAATATGGAAATGGTGCAGAATGTCCAGGACAGCGAAAAAGCGCGGAGAATGAAGAATAGGAAGCATTGCTGGAAAAAAATCTTTGTCGAACACTGCTGGAGCTCGGACAGCAACTCGGAGTAACACCGCAAACCATTTCTAAACGTTTACACAAGCCAGAAAAATTTAAAAAGGAGGGTCGTTAGGTCCCCTACGAATTCGTAGGTGTGAATAAGAGCAGACCAAGTTCCTTTCGATCTGGGATCCAACAATTGCGCAAAAAGTGGTGAAAGTGTATTGAAAGTGAGGGAGATTACTTCTAAATTTAAGTTTATATTACTTTCTCCATAAATATTTGTCAAAGGCAGTCAAAAAAGGCCTAAAATTAAGTTGAGGACCTAATAATACTCTTCCCCACCGTAGCTTTAGATATAAATTATAAAACAAGATACGTTAAGCCGTAGTTTTAATTATGCCCTGATGATGGTAACATAGTTAGCCAAACGCGCGCGAGAAATTAAATACAAGTGATTTAGTGTTTATGGTACATTCTTTTCTAGTTTAATATATGAGTAGAATATTTAACTAAAAGCTAGAGTCTCAGAGTATTTTTTCGGTATCTTTATCTTTAATCAGGTTTTTAAGCTGACCCTTAGTGGAACCGTTAATGCCCAATACATTCTGCTCTCGTAAATCGGCCGAAGTTTACTCGATAAGCACTAAAGGTTCCGATGAGAAGAAAACACTTGTCAAGTACCAACAATATATTTCATATTCCAAATGTTCTTCACAACTTGAATCATATCTGAATTTGTAATTAAGACCATAACAAAATTCATATAATCTGATTGTTAATCGATATGATCATTAATACAATTGTATGTTGTCTAATTTGATTCGATATTGTAACGTAATACATTTAACTCGAAACTAACTTAACTCGAAAACTTTCTATGAAAATATTTCATTACTTTTTTTTTAATCTGATAAATAGAATACGGCAACGCCGATACACGACAGGAAACGTCTTGTATTTCAGCTTGTCAGAATCACTAACGCAGCAATTTTCGAGTTCTTGCATCGCATTAAACTACGACCTACGGTCATCATTTCGGCTTAGCGTTCCACTCTGCGATTGATGTTTCCATTGTGGTGGATTTTTTTACCAGCTGAATATGCATATAAAATTAATATAGAAATATGTTGTTTTGTTGTTTTGTACATTCATGGAATTTAATATTGTGTATATATATTAGGGTGGTCCTCATTTATACAATAAAACTTTTTTTTAATTTTCTCTGCTCACCTTTGCCATCCGCTATAATTTTTTTGAGTTTATCGAAAAAAGTCTCAAGGTTTCCCATTTTTTATTTCTTTCCCAAATAAATACATTCATTCTACGTTTGATGCCGCAAGTCGCATCGTGGGCCACTTTTCTACCTATTTTTTTTTATACGGCAAATTTTGAAACAAATAATGTTTTTCTCTGAAAAACTCAAACATTTTATAGAAGATGAATTCAAATATTTAAAAAAGTAATTTTTTGAAAAGTTTATTCAAAAACGGATAATCTAACAAAGAAAACGTTTTATTTGGTCAATTTTTGACATTTTTCGTATGAAAGTAATTAGTCCTACCTGAAATTGTGGTGGCTACTTTTGAAATGAAAACGCTGTATATATATATATATATATATATATATATATATATATATATATATATATATATATATATATATATATATATATAGGCAATTCCATGCTAAATTGACCATATATATATATATTAGGGTGATCCTCATTTATACAATAAAAACTTTTTTAAAATTTTCTTTGCTCTCACCTCCTAGTTTTATGACAATACCAATAAGACGTTTCTCCTCCTAATTTGGGTTTGCTGGGTTAATATTAACAGGTGTCTACAAAACTACAAGGTTGTTTTACACATAGTCCGCCTCCGAGAAAAATATTAGTTCATATGGCAAATTTCTTTTTTGGATTTTTAAGAAAATAATTTTATTTTTAACATTTTTTGCTTGACGAAGAATTATTTTTGACATGATATTTATTTTGACAAATCGATGTCTCAAAAATGTAAAAAAAATGTCTGACGCATTTGGACGAAACGCATCAAACATTAATACCATAAAGTGGACATTTTAAACATTAAAGCCAGTACAATGCAAAAGAATAGTTAACAGAAAAAAGTTAAAACCAAATTCGAAAAGTTAGGACTAAAAGTTTCTTTCTTTTTTTTCTTCCATTTTAAAATGTAAATTTTCTTATTTAACATGTCTAGTTGATTTTCTTATTTAACATGGTGATCATGATGTAGAGTTGATGTTAAAATGTGCCTCCGAACTTTGTATAAGTAGCTTATCTGGTCCAAATGTACTTTTGTTTAAGCGCTTCCAATAAGCTTCGTTTCAAATAAATTTAGATCAGTATGCTGTATATGAAGTGTACATTTTTTAACACTCGGCGTTTTCTTCAGACTTAGTCCATTCCATTTCTGCAACATCACCTGACTGATAAATACCACACATCTTTGTCACATTAAGACCATGAAATATTTCTCAATTTGGGATTTGACAGTTGCCTGAAAGGCGGTGAAAGTTTATAGAATGTGACGGAGAATATTTTGAAGATTCCGTTTGTATTACTTTTTCATAAATATATATCAAATGTAGTCAAAAAAGCTCCAAAATTAATTTTGGGGGATTAATATAATCATTGAACATTTCTCGGGAAGAAATTATACTAATTTCATCAACGATTAACAACAGATGGTGCCACATGTCTTCCCAGATATCTCAATCAGATTATTTGAGCTTGAAGAATGCATGTTAACTAATTAAAATGGTTGAAGCAGTGCTTTGTTTTAGAGCAGAAGTGGGAAACGAGACTATAGAAAAACGAATGAAGGAGCAAAAGATCGAATGAATGCGAAAGAAACAGGCGAAATGATTAAGACACCGTTTACGAATGTCGGGTGTCATTTATCATCAGGTCATCTATGTATTTTTCATACTTGCACCATTCCTGAATCAGACCAAGAACTTTTCGAGCGATCTTTGTATATTAATTTATAATATGCTCTTAAAAGTGAACATGTAAGAAATTAGTTTTATCTGCAATTTCACTTAGATATTTACAGAAATAGTTATAGGCTTATATGATTATTTCCACCATTCGTAATCTAAGCGGAGTTATAGCGGCAGCCTATAATTAAAGGTTTAATGACAATAATCTAGCCTTTTCAATTCTTGTATCCTCCTAAGATAAACGTCTTAATTACGCTACAAGAAATGAACAGTGTATTATGCCAAATTAACGTCAACTGCTTCAGATAAAATCGGAATTGCTTTCGAAAAACGCCCTAAGTATGATTGCCACAATCGATTAGCCCAGGCTTCAGTTTAGCATGTGTGACCCTGAATCAACTGTATATTTTATGTGTAATTCAACCATTTTTTTTCTGTATTTTTAAAACCGAACTTTAAGGCTTCACATAAAGAGTTGATTATTAAATCTGCTTGATAGATTTTCTTAATTCTACATGGAAATGTATTTCGTCATTTAATGAGACTCTTTTACACATAGTAGAATAGTGACTTGTTGGTACAATGGAATGTTGTTAATTGTGGTTCGTTATTTTTTGCTGTTGTTCGGAACGTGAAGAACTTAATTAGTTAAATCATTTTTTTTTGTTGAACATTGATGAATGATAAATATAAAATGTAATATTAATAAATGAATATCCCATTCACGTCTTTTAATATTTAAAACACTATATATATATATATATATATATATATATATATATATATATATATATATATATATATATATATATATATATATATATATATATATATATATATATAGACAGGGTGTTTTCAAAGTTGAGTCATCTATTTTAACAGGTTGTAGAACTGGTAAAAATGAACTGGTAATTTTGACCATTGCGTTGTAAGCAAATAAAGTATTTGTTTAGTGCTGCTACTGGGTATGATTGGTTTTTTGTATTCTTGTACGATATTTCTTTTGAGTGTGATGTTCGACTTGACCGGGGCTAATAATTCCTTAGTAGTACGTGTTTAATTTTGGGTACTTTCTCCGATTAAGATGCCACACGTTTATGAAAACAATGAACCAGTGGACATAAACCGACGGAGAGTGCCAACAAAATGCAGCCGCAGCATTTCGTTTGTACACGAAAAGGTTTTCTTTAAGAAATCACCCGGCTCCGCGGATGTTTGTAAATTTAGTTATAAGACTTCGCGACACAGGGTACTTAAAGGCACAACCTGCGTCCTGCACGCAAAATGGTACAGATTGAGGAGGACATTTTAGAAATTGTCGAAAACGAGCCAACAACGAGTACTAGGTCTATAGCAAGTCAAGTTGAAGTTTTTCATAGTAAAGTGTGGATGATATACGACAAGCACACTTTTATCCCTATCATTATCAACGGGTATAAGCGTTACAATCCGAAGATTATCCTAGAAAAGTTGAATTTTGTTCGTGGCTTTTACATCGGTACAGTAATGAAAATTTACTAAATCTATTTTGGATAGCGACGAGGTTACATTTATAAGAAATGGACTAAATGATTTTTGTTAAAAGTACTTCTTTTCGAGTTCTGCAATCTGTTAAAATAAATTACAACAACACCCCGTGTATATATATATATATATATATATATATATATATATATATATATATATATATAGATGTATATATAAATATATATATATATATATATGTATATATATATATGTATATATATATATATATATATATATATATATATATATATATATATATATATATATATATATATATATATATTGCGTCTACCCTTTTCATCAAGTCTATTATTTCCTTCTCTGAGTTTCCATGCAATGTTGTGTCATCCGCCTATCGGAGATTTGATATTCTCTTTCCGCCGAACATACACCGCCATCCCAATAGTAAGTTGCTTTTCGAATAATCCATTCTCCCTACAGATTGAATAGTATAGGATAGAGAATGCATCCTTGTCGCAATCCTCTATACACCCCAAAACGATTGCTCACCTGGTGCAGTATTTTCATTTGTACTTCAGCTGATCTGTACAGATTAGCAACAAGATGACTAAGGTGCTGGAGTATCCCCATTTCTGTCATTATACTCCATAAGCTACGCCATTTTATTTGACCAAAAGCTGTCTGGTAGTCTATGAAGCACAAGTAACCAGGTTTATTGCATTCTCTAAGCTTTTCGATTATCTATCTAATGTTCAATATGTGTTTCCGTTTCCCTCCACTGGGTATCCGCTTGTTCCGCTTGTTCTTGGGGGATTTCAAGGTGAGTGTATGCTTTCAGTCTTTCATGGATTATATGGAATAGCACTTTGCTTGAGTATAAAAATTAGATCTTTATATATATATATATATATATATATATATATATATATATATATATATATATATATATATAGAGGGTAAGAGTAAAGGAATTGAAATGGAGGTGGGCAAGCCATATAGTGAGGCGATGGAATAACAAATAGACTAAGGCATCCTGCAGTTGATATCGTTTGATGGCAAACATTGACGAAGAAGGCCGAAAGCACGATGGACTGCTTAGATCGTTAAATATATACTAGATAAAAAGCATGCGTAAGAGGCCTTCATCCTGCAGTGGATGGATACAGGCCGATGATGATGATAATGATTCACAAATAGAGTATAATGTTTCATGATTTTGCAGATAGGAAATAATGTTTAGGTTGGGGTGTTAAAGAATCAAGCATTTCGAGAAATAAAGATCACGTGTTACAATAATTATCTTTAACATTACCTTTTTATTACGGTGCCGAGATATTGATCTTCAACCATCAATATAAGTGCAATTTACAACAAAAAAACACAAGAATAAACTGCAAAAATTAACGGAATAAACGAACGGATAACACCTGGAAAAAAAACCCTAATATAATATACCTAATATTACTACATAGTTAAAAAATTTCGAACAAGGTAGCTATGGTATAAAGATGAAAATTACTCTCCGAGATTTTTGAATATTATATTTATTGCTTAAGCTTGATACTCAAGACACTCATTGTAATTCTTACTAAATAATGGCCTTGAATATTACCGAAAGTAATAAATGCAGAATAACGGGTCTTTTAAATTGAACGGTTTTGTAATTCTTCAATAAAACACAGATGGCGTTGCGAATTTGCCTAGGCCTTGTCTCATTTCAGAAGTGTAACGTATGACATATAGAAATGAGTTATAAGCATAGGAACTAAAGTCACTGGATCATTTAAAACGTCGTGCATTTGTCAAATGGATCAAACAACAAACAGATGATTTTTCTCAAAAATCTTCTTTTCAGATGAAGCACGTTTTGAAATAGATGGCTACGTTAATAAACAAAGTTGCCCCATTTGGGGTGAGGAATTCCACGAATGATTCGTGAGAAACCTTTACATCCTAATTGAGTCACTATTTGGTGTGCATTATGGTTAGGAGATGTAATTGGGCCGTATTTATCAGAATCCTGCTCGTGAAGCTGTAGCTGTGAATGGTGTTCCACATCGTGAGATGATAACTGGATTTTTGTGGGCTGAATTGAATAATATTGATCTGGAGGATATGTGGTTTCGACAGGATGGCGCTATACCTCACTCTGCCAATGAAACAAATGATTTATTGAAAGAAAAATTCTCTGGACGAGTTATTGCAAGAAACGGTGACGTTATTTGGCCATGAAGATCATTTGATTTGACACCATTGGACTATTTTCTTTGGGGTTACGTGAAAAGCCAGGTCTATAAGAACAATCCACAATCGATTCCTGAACTAAAGGTTAAAATTAATCGAATCATTGGTGCGCTAAAGCCACGGTTATATCAAAATGTCATCCAAAATTTCGAAAAAGAGTGGACATCTGTGGAGCTGCTACCTCTTGCATCAGATATTGTTCATTAGACAGATATTGTTTTTCGTATTTAAAATGGTGTAAAATAAAATTCGGAATAAAACGTACAATTTATGATTTTACCGTTCTGTCCACAATTAAATTTTGTTTAAAATATTATTTAAGGTATTTCATTTAAGCAATTATTTTCTTACCAAGTGGAAACTTATTACAATGAGTAAAAAAGTGATAAGCGAGACTTAATAGAAATAATAAGCTAATACCTGTGTGTTGAAGTAGGAAGTTGTGACTCTGGTATTCCGTTGAGTGCGTGTATATTAGTTAATATGCGCTTCATCCGCTATATCGGTAGTAGCAAGGATAATTTGAATATTTACATGAAAGCTCCAAGGCGTCCAAGCTATTTTTTCATAATAAACTTATAACGATACCTTTTTTATTCAGTTCTATCACGTTATCCTCGCCCCTTAGATTTAATCGTTAGTTGATTGCATTAGACTTATTATAATGGTGTATTCAGGTAACAGAATACATGCAATGAATAATATCTAAGTTACTGAAATTTTCTCCCAAGTGTATACTTCCTTAATCCTTCAAACACTTGTTATATATAATGTTGAATAAACACCGTGAATTGACCAACGAGACACAAAATATTGATTTAATTATCGAAATTTTATCACTTTCAAAATAATAATTCGTTTGATGCCAGTCGTCGAAAGACTTCTTAAGGCCCTGTCCGAGATGTAAATTGTCTTATATGATTTTAATGAACTCAAAACTCCTTCCACGAAGTTATAACATCTCCTAAGTTGATTTAGGAGAACAAAAAGGCACGTGGAGTCATGAGTGGGGTACCAGAATATCTATGAAATGAAAGCTTCTTAGTTTTCTCAGTTTCGTTCATGTATTAGTTCGGGGTAGATGTCGAAATACCATTAACTAAAAAAAAATTGCGCCCTTCGCAATACTCTAATATGCCGTAACTGAGCTATTCTCGCTCCAGAATCCTCAGCGCGGGTACAAAATTCCGACAATCGCCGGAGAACAAAGAAAGAACCCCATGAGTCTACATGAAATATGTCTCTCATATGTCACTCATTCTCGCCTAGGCTGGTGTGTTCTCAGCGCAATTGTAAGAATTGTTCTTCATTCAAACATTCACTTTCAAACGTGTTATCACGTCCATATGAATTATTGGTTGACTGTTTGCCCAGAGTTCAGAATGAACGTTCAAATGGGCAATACGCTCTTCTTCTGCATATGGTGCTACAGCCGGTCAGTGAAGCCTTAACCTCGATGAACCTTCGCTTCCAATCTGATCGATCTCTAGCAGCCCTTTACCAGTTTTTTATGTGCAGCAGTTCTTCAGCATTTCTTCTTACTACTCCCTCTTTTTCTGTTACTCCCATTTCTCTCCTCCATGATTTTCCTTGGTATTCAGTTTTGTGTCCATATGTCCAGTGGTATTGTATCCAGCCGATCTGGTGTTTCTCGCATAGTCTTCGAATATAAAGATTTTTGTTCAATTGCTTCAGTTTGAAGTTATACCTGATCCTCCAAATTCCATTGGCATTCACAACACCAAACATTCTCCTGTGTTTCAAATAATGAAAACTCCTTTTCTGGACCGTTTGTGAGGATCCACGTCTCGCAGCCCTAAGTGACTATATTCCATACGAAACAAAAACCGTTGCATGTCATCGATGACGCTGTTGAAGAACAGCAGAAATACCACTACACAAATTAATTAATAAAAGAATCAAATGGAATGTATTCAATAAATTTCAAATTTAGCGGCCGTATTCGGTTGGTAGCAGTTATCAAGTGTTACTTGTTGATATTTATTGACACGTTTGAGGTTATCGCTTTCACTAAAGGTGAAAAACAATACTGCAGCTTTGGATACAAGTTTTATTCGTAATACCATTTATATCATGTAGGAACACAGTAAATATTCGTAACCTAAGAATTGCAGAATAGACTGTCCTTAATCCCGTATGTAGTTTATATGTAGGCACTCACAATTTAATTTTCATTTTCAGGATGGCATGTAACTTTGAATTCTTTTCAGCAGCAATTAAAAAAGAAATAACTGTTTGATGGAGGCCGTATATCATTGTGCAAAGTATTGAAAGAAATGGGTTTTAAATGGAAATAAGATTATCTTCGATGAGGCTTATGCTACAACAAGATAATAAGTAGATTCATGAAAAGAAGATAATAATAAGAGAAGTGTAAAAACTATCAAAGGTGGTGGATAAAGATAAGTTATATAACTATACAAAAAATATGATTTTTTTTTGCAGAAAATATATTTCCCTCAGAAACCGATGTCATTGATTACAATGGTAAAACGAATCAAAAAAATTTCTTAAAATGGTGTGAAAATCAATTATTAAAAACTTAAGTGGGCCATCTTTAATTTTTTGGATAATGCTCCTTATCATAGCATGTTATCAACCATAATATCAAACAGCTCATGGACTACAGCTGCCATTCAAGATTGGTTAACCAATAATAACATAGCATTTTCAATCGAAAGGCTTAAACCTGAGCTTTACATACTACCCATACCTCACCGCATTGTCAACCCAACTGAAGTTATATAGGGAATTGTAAAAAATTACTATAACAGATGAAAATGGTAATACACAACAAGACTGTATAAACATGTGGGGCGAAACATTTCACATTGTTACTCCTGAGATATAGAAGAATACAATGAAGCATACAGAAAATGAAATACTGAAATAGTATGACAGAGACCATATACTTGATCGAAAAGACGCAATTATAAATACTGCCGAATATTATAGCAGTGATTCCAGCCAGTATATTTCAGATTCCCATTAATAAAAAGTGCATGTACATATTTCATTGTTTTTTTTCTGTTTTGTACTTTCATGTTTTATATCAATAAATGTCATTGGTAATTATATAATCTTTATATTTTAATAACCATTCAATTATTAAAAAATGTTGACGATGGTGTTTGAACGGAGCATTTTGAAATGTTCTGAATCTATCTAGAGGTACTAAATCGACGACACTAAGACACGAAGATTTTCAACATTTATTATATTTTTTTAGTTACTTAGTAATTTGCGTATAATTTAGAGTTGATTTTTTAAATTCATATTAAAGTTTAAATTGCAAAAATGATTAACTAAAGTAAGGTTATGATGTTTAATCACAATCTCGCGACAAGGCAATCTAAATGTTGATCATGTGCTTAATGACGTGCATCGGTTTATTTTGTACAAGCTATACCGGCCGAATGAGTGTTCTATAGATCCCAATTTTCGTGTTCTTTTGAATGAGTTTAGTATTAACTTTATTCCCCTATAATACGATTTCTATTATCTCCTGTGATGTTTTTTTCGTCAAGTTTGTTTCCCAGATACGTAAATTCCTTCACAACTTCAATATTGTTGTCGCCGATTATCCAGATCTGTTCTCTTCTAGGATCGATACTTCTTTCCATAACCTTTTTTGTCTATATTTATGTAATACTACGATAGTCAAAAAAAATAGTGAATAGAAACGTGATATTGATTTTCGAACGACTTTAACCTGGATTTTTCGGTTTCGGCTCATTATCCAAGCGCCCTTCCGAAACTTGTTGGTAGGTTGCGTTGGTTATCCGTCTCATACTTGAAACATCAACCACAATGGTATGAATTGATTCGTAAATCATATTTAGATCGTGAACCACTTTTCTTACGCTTCTTTCATCACCTTGGCGAAATTTTCGTCAGTCGAAGACTTTGAAAGACATTTGAAAATTGGCTAACTAAACTAGGCTAATTAAAAAGTTCCCGAAGCGACACCTATACAGTAGTAAAAGAACTATGTAATCTATTATATTTTGAAGTTTCATCCTTCATATGAACATACGTAAAGTTTCAAGTCGATCTGTCAATTCATTCGTATAAAAACAGCAGCTTAAATTAAACGTATCAGTGTTATTTTCTAAAATGGAAAATATTTAAAATCGCGCAGTCATTAAATTATTTGTAAATAAAATATTTAAAGGCAATGGAACTTCATAGTGAAGTGGTAAATGTATTAGGGCTGTCTGCTCCTTTAAAAACAATGGTTTGTAAGTAGGACAGGAGAGTTTCAACGTGGTCGTACAAGCGTGGATGGTGATCCTTATTCTGGACGTCCAATAAGTGTAACTACTAAACAAATAATTATTTCTATACATGATATGGTTATGGATGACAGACAATTTACTTTCAGTGAAATTGCTAAAGCCATGGACATCTCAACTGATGGGGTGTTTCATATTTTAAAAAGAGGCTTGAGAAAGCTATGTGCAATATGAGTGTCGCATTTGTTAAATTCTGATCAAAAATGACTTTGAATCTTTATCGAAATAATAAAATAGATTTTGAACGTCGTTTTGTAACTATGGATGAGACTTTATATGGGTTTATCACTATGATCCTGAATTGTGACAACAAACCACAGAGTGGACTGAGCCCGGTTGTTCAAGCCAAAGTGGTCAAAATCGACTAAAAAGGATATGGCATCAATTTTAAAACCGGTAAAACAAGACAGTATTGTTCAAAGCTGTTGGATTAATTGGATGCAAAAATTCGTGAGAAAACTCCTGGTTTTGCGAAGAAAAATATTATTTTTCATCAAGACATAGGAGTTACACTACGAATTGTTGGATCCACCATATTCTCCAGATCTGGCCCCCTCTGAGTTTCATCTGTTCCCAAACCTCAAAAAATTCCTATGTGATAAGCGTATTTCACCAAATGAAGAAGTTATAACAGCCGCAGATGAGTATTTTGAAGGACTTCCAGAAAATCACTTCAGAGATGGAAATGATTGTTTTCGAATAAATTGTTTTTAAAATTTTGAAAATTCTTTGAAAAATTTGTCGATCTGGGATGATTCTGGTTGGGTAGAGCTCTGCATACCTTTGAACTGCAGAGGGACTATTGTAATTTACTTGAGCATAAAAGCAAAGCATATCCCTTAAATCACGGTTAGGAAACTGGTTAAGTAACAGCACCAGATGAGTATTTTGAAGGACTTCCAGAAAATCACTTCAGAGATGGAAATAATTGTATTTCGAATTAATTTTTTCGAATGAATTTGTTTTTGGAATACATTTTTTTTTTAATTTTGAAAATTCTTTATAAAATTTGTCGATCTGGGATGATTCTGGTTGGGTAGAGCTATGCATACCTTTTAACTGCAGCGCGACTATTGTAATTTACTTGACCATAAAGGAAAAAGCATATCCCTTAAATCACGGTGAGGAAACTGATTAAGTAACAGCCGCAGATGAGTATTTTGAAGGACTTCAGAAAATCAGACAGAAAATCACTTCAGAGATGGAAATAATTGTATTGAAGAACCACTGGAAATAAAGTTTTGAGCTTAAGGAGGAATATACTGAAGAATAGTCATTTTTTCCACTATAAACTTGTTTTATCATTTCCGCTTCGCGAACTTTTCAATTAGTCCAGTACATCTCCAACATTTCTAATGATTCAGCACAAGAAATTTCATTGGCAAACTGTTTGATGGTTATTTTCATCATCTTAAAAATCGCAGAACGCACTTAAACTGATCTATAGATGGTGACAAAACTTTACGTGACAATTAGGTACACTGGCACCAACTTTCAGCAAAAAAAATTCCTACGCGCCCTATTTAGATGAATAAATTCTCGGTATTTATTTCTTAGAATGTAAGCAGACTCGGTGCTTCAGTGCTCAATTAAACATTTAATGACAACAATCTGATTTTTTCAATTCTCATATCATCTGGAGATAAAGGCCTTAATTACCTGACGAGAAATTAGCAACATATTATGCCAAATTAACATCAACTGCTTTAGATAAAATCGAAACGGTTTTTGAAAAACGACCTAAGTATGACTGCCAGTACTTATTAGCGATGTAAATACTTATTAATCGAGAATCTTTGCATGTGAAGTGCCATGTCTTAGTGATATTAACGGTTATACATATATGCGCAAAATTAACTGTAGATTCAATATCTGGTTTTGCAATTTTATTTTGCATTTTTAAAGCCAGTTGATCTTCCAGAACTTCTAATAATCATTTAATAATTTCATTAAGTTAATACGAGCCTTTTTTGCATATATCGAAAAGTATATTTTCTGATACAAAGGAATGTCGTTAGTTGTGGATCGTTAATTTTTTGATGTTGGAAATTGAAAACGCAGAGACCTTTATCAGATTAATTATAATAGATATTTTTTGTTGCGCATTAATAATTGCGCTTTCATATTCTTCAGCATTAATATTCGTTCATGATTTTAATGTTATAGTTTATAATAATTTTAATAAAGAAAAAATACACGGTGGTTCACTGGAAACGCATGATTTTGAAATGGGTAGTCATGCGGTACGTGTCTATCGACTCCTCTTACGATGTGCTTTAGTATCCATCATGCCACTGTGGACTCGAGAGTACTGAATGTTTGCTTACGATACGTAAGTCGGAAATTATTTGAGTGAATGATTTCACTCGTATAAGTTGACAATTGTTCAAGAGTTGAATGAAAGGGACTATCAACAACTTGCTCAAACAATACTTGACACATTTGAAGCAAACGAGTGAAGCTCATTTCATGAGGTAGTCACTTAACAAAACAAAACTCGATTTTAGGCTTCAGAAAATTCTCGTGGATTGCACCAGAAATCACAATACATGTGATGCGGAATTAACAAGTGCACAATTTTCGGTTCATTTTTTTGAAGATGGGAGCACAATAGTCGTAAATTTAGCTTGCTAAGTCGCTGTTTGCAAGCCTTTTCAAACGCGGAGTTCGAAGAAAAGAAACCAATAGAAGAGATGTGTAGTTTAAACCAGATGAAGACACTGGTCATACGAGCTTTATTCCTTAATCAAGTTATTTTTCGCTTTGGCGATAACCCGTGGCCTCCTCGGTCACCGGACTTTTTCACATGTAATTTTTCTCTTTGTAGTTATTTTAAATCACAAACGCGTGAAGAGGTAAACCTTGAAAATCATTATATGCGATTCAATTAAAAAAATCGGTGAAGAAACGTTGGCAAGACTGGAGGTAAATTTTCGAAAATTTCTTATTTGGTATTTTGTGATAAATCTCTTTGAGTTTAGCCTGTGTGTTCAAGGTCCTCTTCTATTGTTTCTGTTAATCGTTATAGCTGGCTGTATATTGAAAGTTCATATCTGAAACCGCATTGGAATGTAGTTATTACATTTGTTGTTTAGCTGCTTACGTTATCTCTTCTCTTATCTTAACAGATGCAATAAAATATACAGGGAGCATTACAATAATCTAGAGTATTAACTTATCGGCCATAGAGCAACTGGTGATATTAGAGATCAAAATAAGAAAATTTAGTCAATAGGTGTGTTGGCAAATGTTATTCATTAAAAACATACAGGGTGTTGAAAGTGGCAGTAAATTTTCTAAAAATTGAAATAATTTAAAAACGGTTGAAGATATTAGGTTCAAACCCGGAGTAATTGTGTTTTCAAAGGGGACAAATCCGAATTTGGTACTAGCTTCAAGCTAGTTGAAGCTGCGAATATTTTGACTTCAAAATATAGAAAATTCATAATTCCCACGTAAAAAAGGTACTCTTAGTCAATATCGATATATCACGTCGTTTGAGAGATATTCGTGTTTGAATATTCCATTGCAATTCCAACTTCCATTCTAACTTTATCGATGACCGAAAAATCTGCAATTCGCAGTGTGCCTTGGATACGAGGAAAAAGACATTAAGGTGTCAAAAATACAACGGACTTTATTTAAAATAACAATTTTTTGAAATCAATAGGTGTTGAAATTGTCTATCGTTTACCTCAATACACTTTCGCAGGTTCTTTGTTAAGTGACGCCTCACATTTCAAAAGACATTTTCTTCATGTCTAATAACATTGGCCGATTGTTGATTTTTTTAAAATTTCGTCTCTAGTATTGTTTTCATCATGGTAAACTAAATATTTCATATGACCCTACAAATAAGCGTCTAACGAATTAATGTCTGGGCTACGAGATGGCCAAGGAAACTCACCAACGCGCCCAACCCATCGATGTGGAAAACGTTAATTCAAATGATTTCGCACTGCAACAGTAAAATACCGGGGCACCCCATCTTGCATGAACCATATATATTGTCTTAAGTTTAAAGGTATACCGTCCAAAAGGTCTAATAAATCATTTTCTAAAAATTGCACATATTGACCTCCATTCAATCTTTGCCGAAACTCAAATGGGCCGATTACAAAAATTGTCGATAATGCCATCCCACATGTTAATTGAAAATCCGTGCTGGAAATGGCGATCTCTTGGTAGCTGTGGATTTTCCAGGGCTTTTCCAGGGATTTTTAACTGGCGAAATAATCATTATTACGATTATTTCCCAGTTAAAAATTCCGCGTCTGGTAAAAGTTGCCTCGTCGGTAAACAATATATTTTTCAGGAACATGGGGTCTTTGTTTTTTTTATGTAGTAGATTTTGATAAAATTCTGATCTAGCCGGCAAATCTTGTGGTAATAAATTTTGAACAGGCGAAAAATGGTAGGATTTTTCTTTATGGAGAACTCTTGAAACGGTAGATTTGCTAATTCCTGTAAATGTCTCCAAATGTCTAGTACTTAGTGCACGATTTTCTACTATACTAACCAAAATGTCCTCTTCTTGTTCTACCATTATATGTTTCGGTCGTCCACCATTGTTGTAATAAAATGAACCTGTTTCGCCTAACTGACTGAAAATTATTTAAAAATTAGTCGATCTGGGATGATTCTGGTTGGGTAGAGCTTTTCATACCTTTTAACTGTAGCACGACTATTGTAATTTACTTGTGCATAAACGCAAAGCATATCCCTTAAATTATTCGAACACGAATATCTCGCAAACGGCGTGAGATATCGATATTGACCAAGGGCACCTTTTTTACGTGGTAATTATGACTCTTCTCTATTTTGAACTCAAAATATTCCCAGCTAAATAGGGTAAAAAAATATAAGCGAGTTAATTCCCCACAAAATAAGTAGCAAGCGTCCTCTAGGAACTAGGCCTAAACTACTACCAAATTCGGATTTAACACTTTTAAAAACCCAACTACTCTGATTTTGAACCTGATATCTTCAACCTTTTTGAAATTATTTCAATTTTTCGAAAAACACCCTGTATTTTTTTATAACTAACACCTGTTGCTGTATGGTGGATAAATTATGCGATACCCTGTATATGTATCAGAGCGTAATATCAATATGGGCGGAATATTAAGATACAGTGTAGAATATAACTGAAGAGCGGCTATAACTGAAAGCCTCTGCTCTGGATGGTTGATGATTGAAATAATTCAAATCTTCGGGCCATTGAGATCGGCAGTTTTCGACATACGAGATATACGGCTGTATTTTTAAATTTTATATTTAAAACAATTAAAGAAGGCTCCGACCAAACCTAACCTGGAAAGAAAGAACTATCGCACTTTCATAGGACTGGAACAATCTTTGCAAAAAAATCATGCAATTTTCACCACAATATTTGGTGTAAGCAAATTGTCCATGCCTCCAATTGCAGAAAACAATCCACGCTACAAGTCGTATATAATTAAGATACAACAATGATGTCTGAAACTGTTAGGACAATGCAAGTTTCTTGCCCCAACTTGCTTTTGTGTTTAATGAAAAACGAAGCCGCCGAACGGGTCAGGATCTTTTCTGATTACGCACTAGATGTTGTGTCAGGTGAGATCGATGTCATACCGTATGAGAAAACCTCAATAACAGAGGTTTATATACGCATTTTGAGAAATTTTGTGGCATCTTGCAAATACACTATGATATTTGGAATGCTATACATTTTTCAGCAGGACGCTGCAACAGTTGCACACAGGACGCTGCAGGACCACATAAACTACGTGGTCCAAAACTGGCTGCCGTACGTAGTCCCAGAATTACCCGACCTTACAAAGAAAACACAATAAATTTGAGAAAAAATATCTTCTCTATACTCTATACATAGTCTCATTTTAGCACAATGCACTTTTCCCCGCGATGTTCAATAGCTTCGATTTACTGTTTATACTGAGAATCGGCGAGCTCCCCAAAATAACCATCAACCGCAGACTTCACTTTATTGTTGGCAAATCTTTAACCACCGAGCCATTTTTTCAAGTTTGGAAATAGAAAATAATCCGACAGAGCTAAATCTGGTGAATATAAGACTGATGCATTGTCTTGATGAAACAAAACTTTCTTTTTCGACCAATGCAGCCTTTTTCCTGATTTCCTGTGATTTCATCACTCAAACGCTGTAACAAGTTGGCATAATACTCGCCGTTGATTGTTTTTTATTTCTGAAGATAATCAATGAAAATTATCCCACACGCATCCCAAAAAATTGACGCCATGATCTTGCCTGCAGACGGAACTGTCTTTGTCGTCTTTGGAATTGATTGTCCCCTTTCAGTCCATTGTTTTGACTGTTTCTTCGTCTCAGGTGTGAACCAATAAATCCATGTTTCATTCATGATTATGAATTAACACAAACTCATCTTATTCCTGTAAAACTTCGCCAAACACTCGATTAAAATATCCTCACGACGCTGTTTTTGTTCCATTGTGAGTAATGGCGACACCCATTTTGCGCACAGCTTTTGTAAGTCCAAATTTTCAATCAACATGCGATGTACAGCACCTTTTGAAATGCCTACCATATTTGCTAACAAGCACACTTTCAGTCGACAGTCATTCAATACCATTTTGTGGATTTTCTTCACCATTTTTGGCGTGGTCACCTCATTTGGTAGCGATGTTCATGTTGGTACCTCGTATGGCCTCGTTTTAACTCTGCCGCCCAATATTTTAGGTTGTAAACAAACGGACAGACTCCCCCAGAGTAGAATTTAGCTCCGCTCTGGTATCGGCTCTGGTATTACATAACGATGACCAATATTTTCCATGTATATAAATTCACTGAGAGCGTTCACTATTAGTGGCAGTCAAACAAATACTAAATAACGTAGCGTCGTCAAACTTCAAACTTAAGCTTTATAAGGTTGGCACTTTCTACCATAGTCATTCTTTTGAAACAACAACCGCCATCTATATGTCAGGTCGGGTACTCCTGAAACTATTCTTGCATATGATGGATCCACAGAATTGTGGTCTCTTAATAGGTCAGATGTGAACCCCTGGACTATTATACAGGGTGCAAGAGAAATAACGCTCGTAAATATAAGCAATAATTATTTTCATCATTTGGAAGAAAAAGTTCCTTACAACAAGGGTTAAAACCCTAAGAGTTTTCGCAAAAATGCAAAATTATTAAATAAACAATCAAAAAGCTATGATAATAATTAATATTTTAAGCAAATATGTGTAAAAGGATATTTGACAAATATTAATTGGTTATTATTTAACGAATAAACTACAAATAAAATAATGAACGCTGTTTACACAATTTTTAAAAAATTAATAATCACGCCATACATAGCCCAAATTGGCAAACAGGTTAAAACGAGTCAGGTTTGAATAGACTCAAATGTTAACATTTTGAACATTTAATTTCATAAAATAATTAATCGTGTGTTCTTTAATATGACGTGAATCCTTTAAAAAGTATTATGGTGTGAAAAATTAGTGCTAGTAATCTCAACTTTGAGATTATATGACAATAATGTGTAACTTTTCCTTTTTCTTTGTAACAAAATGAACCAAATTTATGCTGAAACATATGGAATAAATAACTATCAAAATATTTTATTGTGAAATAACACCTTAAGAGGCTAGTTAAATTGCCAAATGTTAAGAAATTTCTCAAAAATCTGACCTGTTTTCCACAAAAATGGTTTCTGTTCATAATTATGTAAAAAATCGTTAATTAAATTTACGAAAGTACTTTCCCTTACGTATATCGAGTGTGGTGGAAAGACTCACCAATAAGTCGAGATATCTCGACGTAATGGTGGGGTCCCTTATCTAGTCCAGTAGGATCTTCCTAAAGTCATTCGAAAGGATCTTTTTCCAATTGTTAATTTTAACAAATAAACTTGTTTAAAACAAATCGTTTTTTTCAAATTTTGGTAACGCACCATTTATTTAAGTTATTAAAATTGTATTAAAAATGAAGATATTATAGGCTCAATATTATACTACTATTAAATAATATTAATATACAAGTACGATAATTTTCAAGAATCGTAATCTAAGAGGAGTTATAGTTTCAGTGTCTAATTAAACGTTTTACGGCCGCCATAACAATCTAACCTTTTCAATTCTTGAATCGTGCCTAGATTAACGTCTTAATTACCCGACGAGAAATTAGCAACATATTATGCCAAATTAACATCAACTGCTTTAGATAAAATCGAAACGGTTTTTGAAAAACGGCCTAAGTATGATTGCCACGACTGATTAGCGATGCAAATACTTACTAAACAAGTATCTTCGCATGTGGAGTACCACGTCGTGGTCATTTTAACGTTTTTACTTGTACGGTCAAAATTAACTGTACATTTTATGTGTGGTTTTGAGATTTTTTTGCATTATTAATGCTGCTTGATAGATTTTCCTGTAATTTGAATAGATATTTATTTATTTTCTAAAGTTAATGTGAGCCTTTTGCACATATAGAAAACGAGATTTTTCTACTACAATGGAATGTCGTTAGTTGTGGGTCGTTAATTTTTTGTTGTTGGAAACTGGAAATGTTAAAAACTTTATCAGTTTAATTAGTTTTTTTTATTAAACATTAATGAGCCGCGAAACTGTAAATATTAATTTATAATCTCTTACTGTTTATAAAATTTTTAATAAAGTTATAAAATATATATAACAATATCAATTATAAGATTAATTAAGATAAAACAGAAGTTGCAATAAAACAAGACCACTTTAGTGTTTTAAATGTTTTTGTATGTGTATTTTCATCCAATAAATTTACTATTTGATGCTTAGTTTAGTAAATGGGGTGAGTACAGTGATAAATCTCAGTTATTAAGTTTAAAATTTTCAACGAATTAAAAAAAAGTGAGAATAAATTTGTCTTCAAACTTTTTAATATATCGTTGATATACTTTATATATAAGAAATGCGAAGTAAAATTTATTTGGTGCTTAGGTACAAATCTCTTTGAGTTTAGTTTTATGGTTATTTTACTTAATATTCCAGATATATGGAAACAACATCTAGCTTAAGCCTCCATTTGCTTTATTGAACCAAATGACCAAATCAATGTAAAAAAAATACAGTGTAACAATTGCCTTCCAAAGTAATTTAAAAATTAAAAAAAACAACTTTCAATAAAACTAATAAGTAGTAGTTCTTCAATGGGACTGCATGAATGCCTGTAGGCGATTTGACGTGCTGTCGATTAAATTATCAATTTGGTTTGTGGAATTCTCTCCCATTCTCCACGAGCAGTATCTTTTAGTTCTTGCAGGGTAAGAGGAGGATTATTTCGTTTCTTGATGAGTGTTTTCAGAATGCCCCAAGAATGTTCAATGAGATTCATGTCAGGGAAATTTACTGGCCACCTTAACATGGTTAATCTCTCCTCTTCAAGAAATTTTTGTACTGCTCTTTTTCGATAAGGAAGTGCATTGTCTTCCATGAAAACAAATCCGTCTCACTACGTAGACGATGTATACAGCATCAGTGACTCTTTTCTCCAGGACCAGTAGAGGTATACGTGTATCCATCATAATTCCACCTCAAAACATCACGCTCCTATCTTCAAAAGGGATAGGTGGTTGAGCTATTTCTAGTCGGGCTTGTCGACCTGGAGTTCTTCAAACTAATGTTCTTTGTGATTCAAAAACCAAGCCAATTCTAGTCTCATCGGAGAACATCAGTTATTCCAGTCAGGATTATGATCCACCATTTCTCGAGCCCATTGCAATCTTAATTTTTTTTTGTTGAAGAGTTAGTTTGGGAACACATAAAAGTCTTCTGCGATGCAAATTTACCGCTTTCAGTCTCGGTATTATCGTTAGTCGTGAGACTTTTACTCCTTCAAGCCTGCCAAGCCCCCTTGATATACCACTTGTAGATTCTTCGAGCTGTCATTGATATATGCCGGTCTTGTGCAGCTGTTGTAGATCGTTGTCTAGAATTTCTGGGACGATACTTTACGTCATTGGCCAGCACTTTGGGTAACAAAGCAATTACTCTTGATTTTTTAAAATGTGTGATATCAGATTTCTAGGTATTTTTAAACGGACTGATTGAAAATTGAAAAAGAACAGAAATAATGTGTAAATATCAGTATCAATGGAATGGGCAAAAATCGAAAAACCTGTGTTATCAGCAAAACAATGCTTGAATGCAACAGTTTTTAACATTTCCAGTTTCCAACAAAAATATATATATATATATATATATATATATATATATATATATATATATATATATATATATATATATATATATATATATATATATATATATATATATATATATATATATATATATATATGCACGTTTCCAACAAACGGGACACAATCCGGATCGGATTGGATGTACTCCCGGACTAATAGTCTAATACATACATATATATATATATATATATATATATATATATATATATATATATATATATATATATATATATATATATATATTACAGAGTAACAAAAGACCATAAAAGAAAGAGACCATAAAAAAAAGTCTTCCAATTCCTCAGTGTTTACGTGTCTAAGATCCGGAAACTACTGCTACTCCTAATAAGAAGAAGCGGAATTTCAGGTCGATGGAAACATTATTTTATTTATTCCTATGCTTATCAGCCTTCTGGTGTAGGGCTTTTTATTTAAACTAATTGTCCTGCCATATATTTCTTTCTTTATCTCTTCATATTCTGTGTAATATGCTAATACCTTCCCAGTCTATTAGTCTACATTTTGCTGCTTCTTCAATCCCTTCAATCGACCTTTTTCTCGGGTTTCCTCTATATTTTTCCCGGTTGATCTCGTTTCGTACCCTGCCATCATGAGCCTGTTATCTATCTGTCATTCTACACATGTGTCTGAACCATCTCTGAAGTTATACCTCAATTATGCTTTCATTCATTGACTTTATTTGTTGGTTCTGTCTGTGTATTTCAATTCTTATTCTGTCTCTTCTTATTTTATTTTCGATATTATACTTTTCGGCCCCATTACTATATAATATTGTTGGTTTACAATTTCTTTATTACTTCTGTTTTTATATTCGTTGGTATTTCTCTTTGGTAAATGAAAAATGTATTTGTTTTTTTATTGTGCCATTTCTTTCAAATTATCGTTCCCAAATAATTTTTAACCTATTATATTTTTTTTGTTTTTCAATCATATTTTATGCCTTTTCCGTTGTTTGTTTTTTCTTATCCCACGCCTTGTTAAGCGCTTTTCTAGGTCTATAAAACATACATTTACACCTTTATTTTTAGTTTCTTGTTGGCTAGTCTATGAATATTGTATTTGTACTTGTGTGCTAAATCCACATTGGGTTTCCTCCATGGTTTTTTTCTTCTATTTGATTCCTTATCCCCTTTTTGTAATATTCTAGCCAGTATCTTTGTCGATGGAAACTATTTCTGGAAGAACACTTAGGGTTCCTCTCGCATCAAATCGAGGCATTTGATGATATATTTCAATTGAAAACGATTGGTGATTTGTCTACTCGAACTGCAGTGGATAAATTTCGTATGGATGTCCGAGCTGATAGTGCAAGTAACTTTAGATGTTTATCATATTTATTAATATTATATATTACTAAACTACAGAAGCTTATTAAAAATCATTTTGTTATAATTATTAAGGCCTAAAATTAACTACTGTTTTTTTCTTCATGGACTTTTGTATCATCTGCGAAAACTCGCTAGAGAATGGACTTCGCGACGATCAGTAATTGTACCTGCATGTAGTCGTCTCCTGCTTCATTATTGACGATGATTGCGATAGATATACCGAACATATTTATATGAAGACATAAAATTAAGATTTTAATTAAGACGAGACACTTAATGTCCGGTTTATCGATATTAATTATGATGATAACGCAAGATGGCCCAGTGCGCTAAAAATTAAATCTTATTTATACTGGCGGGGTTTTCTTGTGTGTGTTTTTTTTTAAAGCGAAGCAGCGGAATTTATTCGTACCTCGGCCGTTTTGAATATTTTACGGTAATTGTCGATAATCGTTTTTATGTCAGTTATTTCCTTTCGGAAACATGACATTTATTGCCGAACAAATTGGAATAAATACGACGCCGTATGTTACAATGTTCGATTTGGCATGTAGAGTAACACTGTTACGTCGCTCGCTGACTGACCAGGCCGCATGTGATGAAGAATATTTTCGCCGCAATTAAAATATCCCATGAATTTTAAATCAGTCCGAAACCTATAAAAGATAATTATAGTGATGCAAATTTGTTTTAGAGGTATTACCGTCCGGTTTATTACCTAACATCATAGAATCCTAATGCGTTTTTGCCTTTCCATCAAAGATTATGATTAGTATAAACCAGTTTTGATTAAGTTTTATATTTACATAGATAATTTAATAATTACTGTCTGATTGCAGAAATTATTAAGTTGGCCTGAAAGTTCATTCGGTTTATTGTTTCGATCCGGTTAACACAAAATCGTTCCTTTCTTTGGCAGCTGTTCTGTAGCTGTTATATCTAAAAAACCAGTTTTACATAATTGCCTAGAAAAAGGCATAACTGTTGATGCAGAAATGATCCACCTCAGATTTGAAGACGGCGTCAATCTCCTTCCAGACGACAATTTAGATGAAGTCAGAGATATGCTCAAAGATTTGCGTGAAGCTGCAAATAATGTCGATCTGCAAATACATTATGAAAAAACAAAGACAATGACTAACTTAGTTCTGATTAACTTAATAAGAGGTTGGAGGAAAGCATATACAACTTGCTGAAAAGTCTATAGACCTAGGACATTTTTTATTTAATTCAAATCTGAATCCGCCCAGTGGGCAATACGTTTTTGATATAATACAGATATGCCATACCAAATACAATTATTAAATTGATTCAGCAGTCAACATAAGCTTCTGGTATAATACAGGTGAATTGTGTGTAGAGTATCACTCCAGAGAGTGATCTTTACCATTTAATCTCAATCTAAGTCAACGTTTATTGATCTATGTGAGTTTATATGAATTTGTTTTAAAGTCTAGGCTCATATGAGTCCTGTAGATAGGCCGCAAGGCGTTTCAATCTGCGCACTTCATTGATGTCTGTCACACAACTCATTAGAATGTACTGACACACTTTCACTGTACTTAACTCTAAGTTGATGAATAGTTTCTTTGACATATTCCAGGGGAGGTGTCACATTGGACGACTTCATTGACGACGTGGTAAGGAGCATCAACGATGGTTCACAGAACCTTAAAATTTTTATATAACTACTATGAAAAATAAAGTGAATTTTTAAAAAAGACCTCCAGTATTTTTTACCATATTCATTCAAATGTATTTTGCCAGCTTTAAAGTAATCTCCTCTTACTACAATACAATTATTCCAAAATTTTTTCCAGCCTTAGAAACATTTTTTATAGTTGATTTTAGGTATTTTCTTCAAAGCGCTCCGCGGACTCCCTTGAATGGCTTCTGTGGGCTCAAAACGACATCCACGAAGTCGTTTCTTCAATCAAAGAAACAGAAAAATATATATAAACAAATATAAAAACATATCTGGTGAATACAGTCCTTGTGGAATGGTATTTATTTGATTTTTAGTGAAAAATTAACGAATAATTATTGCGGTGTGCGATGGTGTGTTATAGTAATGCTAAAATCATGTTTTACCACAAATCTGGACGAATATCTACAATATCTCTAATTGTAATTGGCGATTACTCAGTAGAAAATTGTTGATTTTCATAATGTTTTCGTCACTGGTTCACGTGGAAGGTCTTTCTGAACGAGGTTCATCTTCACCTGCTTCTTTATTAGCACTAAAGTCTTTGTATTATTTATAAACATATTTATTTCACATAGCTTTATCGCCATATCATTTCTTCAATATTTTTAATGCAGCAATACAAGAGTTTTCTAACAATTTCTTTTGTGAGACAAAATTTTATGGAAATAATTTAGATATTATAAAAACTTGCCAATAAAAGTTTTTAACAATAGCCAAAGACGCATTAATTTTTTACTTAATAACCCATTCAAATGAAAGTTATGTCAGATGTCGAGGATGGTCATGCCACTTAAAAAAGAAATAGTTCTATCGATACATAAAGCGCGCGATTTTTAAAACAATTGTCTACTTACCTTTTGATCGTAGTAGTATTTATATCTAGGAAATGAGGACATGACTCCAGAGTTAATAAAATAACTCCAGAGTTAATAAAACGCCCCGCGCCCTCTTCAAATCAAATATACCTACCACCCGAAGAGAAAAGCATTCAGTCCATGCAGCCTGCCCGTTCCCATCTATGGAGTCGAAACTCTTACAAAAGTGACGAAACTATAGAGAACGCACGGAAAACGATTAGTCTGAAAGATACAGTTAAAAATGAAGAAAATCATAGAAGATATTATGGACAGAATAGCGAAATGGAGATGAGCAAGACATTTTACAAAATTGAGTGAAGGGAGTGAGAAAACAAGAGAAGCTGGGGGAGACCCACTATAAGATGGATAAATGGCATACAAAAATTGTGCCAACTGGGTAGCAACTGCCCAAAACAGAAATCAATGGAAACCTCTAGAAAGATGAGGTCTCTGTCCAACAATGTACAGAATATAATAACCGCGCAATGATGAATGATGATGCAGGTCAACCCGAAGAAGATATATGTGATTAATTTCTCCAGGAATTGCAATATATGTGAAGTTAGGCTGCTGGTCGACAACATTCCAATTTAATGGTTGCCAAACCTCCCTCCAACTTTATAGGTCATTCAAATGGTTACCCCAAATCTAGCAATGACAATTTGTAACAAATAAGATATCATAAATTTAATGTATCCAACAACTAAGTTTTCTCGTAGAATAAAAATTCTGATCTATCAGGCTCTCTGTATCTGCAGATAAGGACTATCACAGTATTTATGAACTTAAACTGAATCATTTTACCGGTTGAATATCTCTTGAAAAGTGAAAATATTTTCATCTCTGAAAATAATTGTTTTATGATATCAGTTTGCATGCCACTCAAGTGCATGCCGCTTCATCTTTTAGGCTACGACTTTCTATAAGAACTAGTGTTATTTTTGAAAATGGAAAATATTGAAAATTGTGCGATGATTAAATTCTTTGTAAAAAAAGGTTTAAAGGCAATGGAAATTCATAGTAAAATGGAAGATGTATTAAGGGAGTCTGTTCCTTCAAAAACAATGTTTTGTAACTGGACAGGTGAGTTTCAACGTGGTCGTATAAGCCTGGATGATGATCCTTGTTCTGGACGTCCAATAAGTGCACTACAGAACAAATAACTAATTCTATACATGATGTGGTAAGGATGACAGACAATCGACTTTGAGTGAAATTGCTAAGGCCATGGACATCTCAACTGCACGAGTGTTTCATATTTTGAAAAAGGAATTGAACTTAAGAAAGCTATGTGTAAGATGGGTGCATCATTTGTTAAATTTTGATCAAAAACGACTTCGAGAAAAACTTTCTAACGAACATTTGGATCTTTTTCGAAAAAATAAAATAGATTTTTAAAAGTCGTTTTGTAAGAATGAATGAGACAAAGTGGTCAAAATCAACTAAAAATGTTATGACATCAATTTTTTGGGATACAAAAGGCATTTTATGAATGGATTACCTTCATACCGGTAAAACAATAATAGGGCAGTATTACTCAAAACTTTTGGATCAGTCGGATGCAAAAACTGGTGAGAAAAGACCTGGTTTAGAGAAAAAAAAATTTTGTTCATCGAGACAATGTACCGGCTCACAGAGGTATTCTTGAAATTGCCAAACTGAAAGAGTCACATTACGAATTGCTGGAGCATCCACCATATTCACCAGATCTGGATCCCTCTGACTTTTATCTGTTCCCAAACCTCAAAAAATCCCTCCGTGACAAGCGTTTTTCATCATATAAAGAAGTTATAGCACGCGTAGATGAGTATTTTGAAGGACTTCCAAAAGATCACTTCAGAGATGGTATAAATGAATTGGAGAGCGGCTGGAAAAAATGTATTGAGCTTAAGGGAGAATATATGGAAGGGTAAAGTTATTTTTTCAGCTATAAACTTATTTTATCATTTCCGCTCCGCGAACTTTTCAAATAGCCTAGTACAACGCGATAAACATTTATTCAATATTTTTAGAATCTGAATGAGTAAAAAATTTCTGTCGTAGCTTTATTGTATTTTATAACATTATAGTAGCGATACGATTCTCTTTGCTACCCCATTCTATGTTTACTGCTTGACGTATTGGTACGAACTGATTTATTTACATTAGTTTAATAATTTAATTAGTCTTATTAGTACTTATTAGTTAGTCTTATTAGGAAATAAATGCACCAGTGGTACTTGAAAACATTCAATGCCCCTCCATAGCTGCGGATAGAATTTATAGCATGACTGCGTGTATTATAACATTAAAAACAATTCTTCAATCTCTTTTTTTTCAGACAGTAAATAGGTTCTAATATTTTACATCCTTTTTAACAAAATTGCCCAGTAAAGCCTGATCTCCCGAATTTAACCATCTGAAATGATATTATTCCGAACCTGTACGACGCATTCTATATAAGGAAGAAAAAAAATTGATACTACCGGGTAACGACAAAAGTAATTTCATGCATGTTCTTATATTTTCTACTTTAATTCATAAGTTTTCGATTAAATCGTTTTTTTCCACGATCATCCTTCGTCATTCCGTTTTCTATTAGACCATTGATAATATGCTTAGCGGTGCGTTGAGACGTTGAACGTGTTAGATCGAGCGCTGTTGCAACACTTCATTTTACGAAAAAAAAAAATTTTTTGTCGTTGTTGTTTTGTTTTGGATGATGTGCCGGAATCTGATTCTCGATTGTTTTCAACTTTGACGTAATTAATAGGAATGGTTGGTTCGAAAGTACATTGACAAGGGGATTTAAGTGAGATAAAAACATGAAAACTACTAATGGTACATCACTTTATCACCAGTTATACACGCAACCCAAAAGTGGGTAATTTTCTTTGTCATCTGATAAGATATTATAGATGATCAATAAATATGATTACCTCAAAGCATAGAGAACCTACACATTTCAACAACAAATGTATCCTAACGTTGCTTCTGGTCACACGTGAGGAATATCATCAGAACATAAAACAATGTCCCTCACATGTTTTGTCTAAACAAATAGAGCGTTGAATACCCGGCGGTTAATAATTCTAAATTTTCCTTAAACAATATGTTTAATTTGGGGGAAGATTAAAAAGTGGTTTATTGAAATTACGCGCCATTTTCAGCCACTAGCTGCACATTTTTCCCATCACTCTGGCAATTTGTAAATGCCCTTCCAGAAAAGTCGTACATTTTTGTGTGTTGTGGTTCTTGCGATGTGTTGGGACATTGTCACCGTAAGTTTCCACAAGTATACGATGGTTTTCACTCGGGTTTTCCTTTTGATTAAACAAGAAAAGCCATACGTGCTGCAAAGGCTCTCTATTTGGCTCGAAACTCGACATATTTACCACACGAAAAAAATATTACGTTAACTCAAAATCTTTTAAACATCAATGACAGTTTGAAAGGTACTGTCGTAGCAACAAAACGACATAAGAGATTAGACTGTGAACGACACTTGTTTCCAGCACCATCTCTTAAAAAAATTAACAATTATCTTGAGCCGTTTCAAAAATATTTTTTTTTAAAGAAATTTGGCAAGAATTTGGCCTATCTAGACATTCCGATTCCTTAATAGGTTGCTTTATGATAATTTGACATGATAATTAATTTATCGCATACAGGGTGTTTACAAAATAGTGCGATTTTGATAGAACTTAAAAATTCATGTTATGTAGGAATTTTAAATGGAACACCCTGTATTTTAAAGTAGAGCACAAAAGAGCAATACATTTTGTATCTATTAGTGTTAACTAATTACCTATTTTTAGCGATTTTCGACTTATAAGCAAAAAACCAAAATAATGCAATTAATGCAAAGATCATTATTTATTTCAGTAGTGGGCCACGGCCGGCCAGGATGATATTACTTCTGAACAAATATGAAAATGAATCTATTTGACATTATTAGTTTGATAATTCATTATTAACTTATTTTAGTAATTGTCTCAGTAAAGAATGGAAAGAATTAACTATTCGAATGCAGTGATCATGAAATTATTTATTTTATACGGACAGTGTGACAAAATTATCGACCGCGCCTACACACAGTTTAACGCAATGTATCCTAATTTAGCATGAATGGATAAAAGAAAATTTAGACAGATTCAAACAAATTTTATAAATTTAGGTTTTTCGAAGGCACTCCGGAATTTGATGAAGCCAGTAACATCTATGAACTATTCCTAGATAGGCGGTTTAGTCATTTGGGTCCGTGGAATTAGCCACCGAGAATACCCGACTTAACTCCTCTTGATTTCTATCTTTGGGGTACTGTAATAGATATTATCTATTATCTATTACGCCAGTAAATACTAGAGAGGACTTAGAATATCGGGTGGATCAAGCATTCGCAACCTTAGATCTTATATGTGAGATGAGTCGTCACGGAAGGGGTCCATATTAGAATGTTGAAGTGTTTGGAGGTAAACGGTCAGCGTTTCGAACGTTTGCTATAAAAGTAGTTTTTGACATAGTGTTATGTTTCTAATTTTAATTTTGTTTTATTGTTTACTAAAATAATATAACCCGTTATCTTTCCTTTAATTGCATTATTTTGGTTTTTTGTTTATAAGTCGAAAACCGTTTGAAATAGGTAGATCATCACATCATCATATTTTTAGATATATAATATAGTGCTCTTTTGTGCTGCACTATAAAATAAGGGTGTTCCATTTAACATTCCTACAAAACATGAATTTTTATGTTCTATCTAAAGGGCATTATTTTGTAAATGCCCTGTATGCAATAAATTAATTCTCATGTCATATTTGTCATAAAGCAACCTATTAAGGAACCGTATTCAAAAATTCAGGTATCTAGCAATGCTGGTTGTAAAAAAAAATATTTTTTTATTCAGAGATGTTTGTTAACAAATTTCTTAAAAAGTATTTTTAATTTCCGAAACGGCTCGATAGGTATCAAAAAATTTCAAAATGCTTCACAGAATCTAGAAATGTAATTACATATAGGGTATTCGATTTAAAAAAAAAAACGAAGTTGGAATCATCTTCGAGTAGATCTGGTAGTTCATGTTCATTTACATAAGTACATAAAATTTAAAATCATTACCCATATACATAATCATATATCTATAATCGTATATATATATATATATATATATATATATATATATATATATATATATATATATATATATATATATATATATATATATATATATATATATATATACAAGTATATAAATATTTGTTAGATATAATAGATAACAGATAACAATATTTTAGAACTGGAGGTTTCATACAAAACCGCATGAATATAGTTATGAATATAGTTAATACCGCATGAATATAGTTAATATGGCAAGCGCATTGAAAATTAACAACTTCAGAATGCAAATATCCCTTTCCTGAAAAAAAAACACAAAACAAGGAAATTTATTTTCTGTGCTCCTCGTAGTAAATGGCCATTTCTTCAGTCGGCCCCCAAACGTCAGCAAGCGTCACTCGAGACCGGTTTCTGGTCTTAAGACGTCATCAGTTGGGTTTCGTGTCTTGTTTTGTTTATGTTTATTTAAATTTTTCATTTTCATGTTTATTTCATTAAATACCAAAGTTTTAAATTCTGTAGTATTAAGACTACTTTTCTATTTTCGTGTATTTCCTTTTTGGTTCTAACATCCCAAAAGAAAAAAAATCTATTGGGGTGAGGTATGGTGATCATGATGGCCATTATATATCTGCCAGCCCACATTGGAGCAGCGTGGCAGATTAGGGTCTATACCTTTAACATGGTATTTTAATATGACAGTACAACTTTAAACACGGCCCTCATTCCCGGAGGCTAAGGGACAACTACCTACGGCAGCGGGAAGATCTGCCCCAAGGCACTAAGAATCACTGGGTTAGATCAGGCTGCTATTGGACTTTTGACATTGTTACGTTTAATATACGGACGATGAAAATGGAGACCCGATTACAAGAACTGTTAATCGAACTTGACAACATACATTGGGATATTATTGGGCTCTGTAAAACACGAAGAAAGGGCGAAGAGTTAATTAAACTGGAACCAACTGGACACGTACTCTACACCCGAGTTACGGAGAATGGACGATGTAGGGGAATTGGATTTCTTATCAATCGAAAGCTGATGGACAAAGTAGTAAAATTTGAAGGTACATCTGACCGACTAGCCCAATGCGTCGTTCAGCTGAATAAAAAGTTTAGGCTTCAAATCGTCCAAGCTTATGCACCAACTATAAGCCATAGGGATGAAGAAATTGAGGAGCTTTATGATGATGTGGCCCAGCTTTTATACAAGGAGAAATGTAGGTACAGAATCCTGAGGGTGATTTTAATACCAGAATTGGAACAACACGATTTGGTGAAAATACAACTGGCCCATATGGAACTGGTGAACGAGACAATAGAGGTGAGAGATTGGTTGATTTTGCTGAAGGACAAGAAATTTATATTATCAATTCGTTCTATAAGAAAAATATTAGCAGAAAATGGACATGGAAAAGTCTATCTGGACTCACAAGTTAAATTGATTACATCATAACCAACGATAAAACAATATTTTGTCATAATGTATGCATTGCTTAGCCAGGGGGTAGACAAAACATATGTAAACCTGTTAAGATCCATATAAGATGGAGCTACAGCGACAATTCACCTTCATGATCGAGGTGGGAATTAATGTAGAGTGAGGTGTACGGCAGGGTAGCGCAATATCGCCTATTCTTTTCTCGGCTTACCTTGAAGAAGTATTCCGTAAACTGGATTGGGAACAGGATGGTGTAAAGATCAATGGTGCAAACTTAAACCATCTTAGATTTGCAGATGATATCGTTCTCCTTTCACAAGACACAGAAGAGCTGCAAGAACGCATACAAGAGCTGCAAAGAGCTGGCGAACCATTTGGCTTGAGACTAAACCTGAAAAAGAGTCAGGTTATGTTCAATAAACTGATGACTTCACTGATTTCACTTCAATTTCAGTTTTAGGAAGAAATTTGGAGATTGTGGACCACTTTATATATCTTGGGCAGAGAATTTCAATGAAGGGGGATACCGCCCGGGAGGTGGAATGGCGTGTTAACTATGCCTGACAGGCATTTGGCAGGCTCAACATAGTGTTTAAGAGCAGACCTCCACTTTACCTGAAAAGACAAGTCTTCGATCAGTGCGTCCTACTCGTTATGATATACGGAAGTGAAACCTGGGCTCACATCGCAATCAATTCAAAAACTTCGGGTAGCATAGAGGGGAATGGAAAGATTTGTGCTTGGCATTACAAGACGAGACAGAAAGCCCTGCGCATGGATCAGGAAACAAACGAAAGTGTGTGACGTCATTGGAAGAGTAAAGCAAATGAAATGAAAATGGCCAGGCCATATAGCGAGGCGATGGGACGACAGATGGACCAAGGCAATCCTGGAGTGGATACCGCTTAATCGCAAATGTCCGCGAAGAAGAGCAAAAACACGATGGACTGATGTCATCGTTAAGTATATGGCACCCGAGTGGCAGAGGAAAGCCCAGGACCGTGAAAGTTGGAAGCATGCTGAAGAGGCCTTCATTCTGCAGTGGATCGACACGCTCTGATGATGATGATGATGATGATGATGATTTGGTTGGTTTAAAAATTTAAACTTGCAGTGAGTTTAAAGACGTCACTGGTCACCTTCGAAGTTACCTGATAATGAGTACGTATTCTGAAAACATTGGTCAGAATTGTATGAACTGAGTTGCGAGACAAAATATAGATCATTTATCACTACTGTCGTGTGATCATAATCATACATACTTGTGTGAAGATATTTATGACAGTGTATCATGTATTTATGACATCATGAAATAAAACAAATCTTTACATAATTCTTTCAAAACCTTTACATAATTCAAAACCTTTTCATAATTCAAAACCTTTATATAATTCTTTTAAGCCAAACCTCGTGAAAATTTGAATACGATTCGGTTATATTAAGAATCATTCCGACAAAAATCAACTCACGACACGACTACCTTGAACTTGATATATTTTTTACATTTTTACCCAGTGGACAACCAGTAACGCCAGTCATTTTTATTATCATAAAAAAAATGTTATTTATAGGACATTAATGATACCAAAACGATGTTTTATTTAACCTGTTGTTTTCGATAAATTGCAGCCATTTAAATTGAACACTATGAATTAGCTTTAGAATAATTATTACTTCTTAGTTAGTAATAAATTGATAATTTATTGATCCTCGTCAAGATCTTATATAATAATTGATTGATTGAAATATTCATAAAATATTTTCGATTTAGTTTTCTGTTCTTTTAGCTTTCTGATCCTCCAGTGCATCAGAAGGGTCGGGTAAATTGAAAAATCGCCCACTGATAATATCCAACTCATATCCAAGCTCAATTGCCAAAAGAAACTTTTCGAATTTTGTAAATTTATGTTTTCAAGAAAGTTCATTAAATGCGAATAAACTGATGGTAAAATAGCATTCAATGAATGCCAAAATAACTTGAAAAATGCAAAAAAACTCACTATTCCTGATAAACCTTCCACAAAAATGTATTTTAATATTCCCAAAATAGACTGGATGTTCATATTTTTATGTTAGTCGGTATATACATGGCTAGTTCAATAAATATCTGGACTGATTTATTTCTGCCAAGGTGAAGGGGTGGACGATGGTTTTTTAAAGTGATATCAAAGGTGGCTGATATCAGGCAACCTAGGAAACCTGGCTCAGATGTCTCCGAAATTTTGGAGTGCGTAGATCGTGTAAGAGGTGAACGTGTATATTTAGTTTGCTTCAAGAGTCAAATACATCGAACAGCGATTTGCCATCAAATTTTGCTTGGAATTGAATAAATCCGCTACGGAGATTTTTCACATGATCCGTTAGGCTTACAAGGACAAAGCCATGTTCAGAGTTCGTGTTTTTGAGTGGCATAAAAGATTCAAAGGAGGCCGGAAAAACGTTGAAGACGAACAATGCTCTGGATGTACGATCTCGGCCCGAACCCATGAGAATGTGGCCAATGTGAGACAATTCTTGAACTGCGATCATCGGTTAAGTGTTCATTTGATGGCACAAGAGTTGAATTTACAGAAATCAACTGTGCATTCAATTGTAACATGTGATTTGCAAATGCGAAAGGTGTGCGCGAAGTTGGTGCCAAAAATTTTGTCAGAGGAGCAGAAGGAACACGTGTGACGATTTGACGTGAACTGTTGGAATGCTTGGAGGTCGATCCAAATGTTCTGAATAGAATGATAAGCGGTGACGAAACTTGGATCTTCGTGTACGATCCAGAGACCAAAAGTTAAAGTTCTATGTGGTACACAAATAGCATCTCCTCGACCAAAAAAAAAACGCGTGCCAAAAAAAAATCAAAAGTGAAATCGATGCTCATTATCTTCTTTTATGGAAAAGATGTGGTCCACAAGGAGTTTGTTCCCGCTGATCAAACAGTGAACGGCAAATTTTACGTAAAAGTGCTCAAACGTTTGAGAATGGCGGTCCGCCGCGTCCGAAGAGAGATCGCCGATTCCTGGATACTGCGTTATGACAACGCGCCCAATCACACGTCGCTAATTTTGAGGGAGAAACTGGCCAAATACAACGCGACAACGTGACAACGTTACCCCAACCACCTTATAGCCCAGATGTGGGTCCCAAAGGTTTTTTTTTCTTCCCTCGGATTAAGAAGAGTCTGAACGGACATCGATTCGGGATAATTGAGGCAGTCTAAAAGCCTTCGACGCAGTGCGTGAATAGCCTTGCAGTTGCAGAATTCCAAGGGCACAAGACTGGAAAAACCGCTGGCAGCGGTGTATTGATGCAGGAGAGTCACATTTTCAAAATTATTAAGTTACTTTACATATTTTTTCAATAAATGTTTTTATGACCTCAGTCGATTCTTTCCCGATTCTTACTGGACAAACCCTGTATTAAACTTGAAGAGATTTACCACTAAACACCAAATCACTTTTTTCAATTTCTCGACGCACGTTTCGCTAACCATGTTAGCATCATCAGGAAATGATTTAATCTCTTTGATGCTAACATAATTAGCAAAACGTGCGTCGAGAAGTCCAAAAAAGTGATTTGATGTTTAGTGGTAAACCTCTTCAAGTTTAGTGTTTCACTCAAAAGGTTCCAATAAAAGAATTAAACCCTGTATTATTCAACAGAACAGAATTATTTCTAGAATTTTCAGAATTTAAACACAAGCATACTCTAAAAACCGTATTAATTAAAAGTACGTTCTTTCACTATTTCTTTTGTAGTTAGTTTGCATAACTTTAAAATTAAGAATGCTACACAAATTTACATAGCTAAAAAGCTAGGTGTTTAGAAACACCACTAATATTAATAATACTGGGTATATTATCATGAGATTTTAGCGTAAATTAGCTCAATTTTTTATTATAAACAATTTTGTAATGCATTTCATAATTGAGAAACAGAAGATTGAATTGAAAATGGATGGCAACCAACTAAGACAAAGAGAACAGCATCTGTAAGTGGACACATATTAAAAACGAGCCAGATTAATAAAAAGTATATGCAAAATGGATTGGTATACGCAAAATATCAATAAATGGATCGCATTGAGTTATCACAGGTATGGACTAGAATATTATATAATTAGATTATGATTAAATTAGTTAAAATAGCTGTTAAAAGGATTAAATTTACCTAATAAAACAAAGGATTCTATGAAAAAGGTGAATAATAGAGTAGAATTTTCAATCGATAAAATTTTATAAAGAACTTTCAGCTTCATATCAGCTTTTCTGTTAATATACTTAAGTGCAGGTTGCAGGTAGCGTATAAGTAGGAGACGAGAGATTTTAATAGAAGTTCATGGGTAAGTCTGCAGTGGCCGATTCTAAGTATGTGCTAAATCCCTGATAGTTTCCTAGAGGAAAGGGAGATGGGTAAATTATGATCAAAAAAGAAGTTTAATGGGCCGGAGCTTCATATATGTCGGTACCTCCGAGTGATTCCAGATCAAATTCATTAAAAGTGAAGCAATGTTGTAAAATAGATTAAGGGAGGAGAACATGAGAGTAGGTTATTCAAGCTTCGTCTCTCGGTCGGTGAGCTCATTTCCTCTAATGCTCTTGTTGCATGGAACCCAGAGCAAGCAAACAGAAGAGCCAAGATCCTGTATGGAAAAGAGATGGTTATAAATGGAGTGGGTAGGGCGATAGTAGGAATATTTGACCAAACTAGATAAGACACTAGTATGATCAGAACATAGAAACCAGGATGGGAAGGAAGGGGGAGTGATATAATGAAGGATCTTTCTACAACCAAGAGCTCGACTGAAAAAAATATTGCTCTTACTTGGAAGGCTAAGGATTAAGGGTGAAGGTAGAGTAATTAAGGAGGGGAACAACCAAGTGGAGGAACGGGCAATATATGTTGGGAGCTTTGAACTGCTTGTAAAGATGATGTTGGTGGGAGATAAAGAAGGATTGGTAATAAAGAAAGATTGGAACAGGGCATCAGGAGGAAGATGACTTATCATATCTCAGTAGGCTAAAAACAAAGGCAGTAGGGTGAATGGTTCAAAATGGTTTTGGAAGGAGAAATGAACACAGTCAGGGTGAAATTAAACTCATTGGATAAAATTTAAAGGAGCGACCAGCGCAGGGGTACACGGAAGAAGAGTGAAGTTGGGGAGGGATAAAAGGAATGTTGAAAAATGAATCATGATCAAATACTATAATCGTTGATATGAAATTCGAATCCTAAACATTCTCCTAGAAAACAATTAGGATCCTTAAAATAATTAATGATCTGCAATATCTTAAGTTAATGAAGAATTCATTGGAACTGAAGATTAATTAATTAAACAATTTAATGTTAGTTAACGAGAAAAAAAATAAAAACGTACGTCACAATACTGACAAGCCTACCATAGATGGTTATCTCATTTTTAAAAAGCATATTTCGATAAATTTGCTATATTATAACTTTGTAGCCATATAAAACCTTCTTTATACATCAATCAATCAATACCTTATACCGGAAGACATTCGGAATCAAGCGGTATTATGTACCTTTAAGGAACACCATACAAAATAAATATCAAAATTCATTAGTGACGTAAGAAAGCTTATTACTGAAATTAAACTTTACACAATAGCAGCATCAGGTGGCCTTGGACACCAAAAGGTACCCACTAAAACCTTGATGTGTTGGATGTCTATCGTAACGATGGTAACCTTGGCGGTATTACGATGCACGCGGACTTATTGTACAGTAGACAGCAGAAGTATTCGTACACTTCTATTTTTTTTTTGGAATAAAGAGTTTATTTGGAGAATTCCTGTCAGTTATTCTTTTAACTGCGTTTTCCCACACATTTCGAGATTGAAATGACTTCTGACATGAACTATATAATATGTAGTTAAAAAATACGGGGATATTTATAAGTAATGTTTTTAAAAATTTTAAATACATTGCCATCCACTTACAATAACTTAACTTAATATAACATAACTTATATTCTAAATAAATATAGGGTCATTTTTTTGGCATAGATGAACATAGATGAACAACCAAATTAAATGCCTTGAAACTATGCCTATTTATATGGCATTAATATTTGAAAACAATTTCAGACAAAAGTTCGCCACGGCTTTGTGATGAATGCGCATTCTATCAATCCAATTTCCGACCACTTTTTCAAGCAACTGGGGTCTTATGTTCGCAAATCTCGGAATGAAATTGTGATACCGTTTATAACAGTCAAACAAAAATAACAATCACTTACATGATCTGTTGGTTCCATCCAAATCATTGGCACAGTAAAGGGGATATGTCTAGGTCCTTTAACCCAACCCAGCAGAAGTTCCTCACATGTTACACAGCAGATATGTGGAACCTAGGATTTATTTTGATGACGCACAGGAAAACCAAAATAACCCATATCATTTTTGGTTATTAATGGTGTGAAATTTCGAACCTGAGAGGTAAAAATTAATTCTCCACACACAACAAAAACTATCGGGGAGATGGCATATTTACAGCCCTAACGAATATCAATAGATTTAAATTTTTAACTAAAATCTGTGAAAAAAACACCAAATTATTTTTTTAAACTTCTCAACGCACGTTTCGCTAACCATGTTAGCATCATTAGGAGATGATTTAATCTCTTAAATGTGTTGACATGATATCTATCTAACTTCAGAAATGACGTTATTCAAATAGAAACACGTATATGGGATGAAATTGAATATGTAGCTGTCCCAAAAAAAACTGATGGTGACTGAAAAAAAATAACATTGTTTTTGTAACGAGGGTAGATAAGTACAATCAAATATCATTACAAAATTCGTGTTTATCAGTGTTTTTTCAAATCCTCCATACTTTATTCTTTATACAATTTAATTGCTCTCTCAAATTATGTTGTTTATTTGAAATTAACAGAAATTTTAAACTAGAAGTAAATAAATTAAAAATTGAGGTTTACAAATTCTTCTATAGCCATTTTATAACTATTGGTATCTAAAATAATACATAATTTAATTATCTAATATTCTCAAGTATAATTTTTTTAATAACACATTTCCATTACAGTTGTAACGGTCAAAATATTAAATAAATAACATATAAAATTAATATATAATATAATATATAAAATATATTATATAAAGTTATGAGCATATTAAAAATATTTATGTATATTTATTAATTTTTAAAAATTCTCAATGCTTTTGCTGCCTACTGTATATCTTGCTAAGAATTATTTTTAAATGTGCTTTTAATATTGTTCTTCCTACGTAATATTGTGTTTAGGTGGTATTCGTTGGGTATGGTGTATCTAATTATTTATAGCACTTGTTAACAACTCATGTTAAAATACTAATGTTATTAATTTAAAATTAAAATTAATTATCATTTAATTCACTGCATAACAAAATATTACTATTAGGAAATATAACAAGATGTAATACTATGGTCGGAAAGTAAGGTCACTTTTGGTAAATGATAGTCGAAGGATGCCAGATCCGGTGAATATGGAGAATGAGGTAAATATTCTAGCCAAGATTTTCGTATAGATGTTTTAATGTCGTATGGAGTCTGATACTATTTAATGATTGGAAAAAATGCTGTAAGCTTTTTGCATTCAAACGGGATTATTTTAGGTTTAATCATAAATCTGCATTGAACAATATCAACATATCAAAATTGTTAATACAAATAAAAACTCTATGAAGCGTTATATCGCATATGGTAGTTTCGAAAAGATATTTTAAAATAAAATCTTAAATTAATATTTCATCTGGTCCCGCGGGAGACAGCGCATCCATATACTTTTAATTAAGTTTATAGTCGAAAGAAGAAGAAAAAAAAATAAAACCTAGGAAAGTATAATAATAAAACGCTAGACTGGGTGCCGTAAAATTTGGTTTGTTTTTATTTTGCTGCAAGGGCCGTAAAAATATACTTTTATGTTTATGTCTATCCCATAAAAATTCTGCTTGCTAATCTTTTTTATTTTATCCCTTTTATTTTTTATTGCCGTCGAATGTAATAGAAGCAGTCTCTCCTTACTATTTTCTAGAGGAATATCCAATGCATAGCGAACGATTATCATAATAATCGAGAGATGTTCGACGCCGCGAATGAGGAAGATAAGAAAATATCACTGGTGATGTTGATATTCCACACCTAAGTGTATTAGATATGAAATGAAATTGACCATGAAATACACAAGTTAAAGAATACAACATCCAAAGCGTTTAGACATACCCTAGTTCATAGACAGTCTAAGAAAAGAATTTTTTTAAATATGTGGATACAAAAATATAGGGGCATATTTTGTTCGAAGTTACAGCAACAACCATACAATGGTTAGAAAGATAAAATAAGATCTTTTAAAATATTTGTTCAACTTCTGCTTTACCATAGCGTTCAATGCTAACAGTCATAGCTGTGTCACTCTTAGGAATACCCAAAAAATTAGCATTTTTATTGTTTCGTTAACAAAATATACAATGTGTCTAAAAAGTAAATGTAAAAAGAATCATTTATAAAACCCGCGAAAAATACTCTTTAATTCTCTTTTCTATGGTAAGATGGCAGGATTGTGTATAGTTACGATGTCCGATATAAGCGCGATAGGCCAAATAGGTTAGGTTAAATTTTGATTTTAAATGGTCTTTCTAAGATAAGTTTTAATCTGGTTCTGTATTGATTTATATTAAAATTAAACATTATATATATATATATATATATATATATATATATATATATATATATATATATATATATATATATATATATATATATATATATATATAGTATTTCAATAACTAATAATCACACAGTAAATCTCACCTACATAATTATTTTGGTAATATGTCACTGTCATTAAAATTTTTATTGTCAATGTAAGTATCATTGATATATATAAAAAATAATTTACTTACTATCTTTACATTATTCTATAAAAATTAATATCAATTATTTTTTAGATTCGTTTTGAAAACGGGAGGAGAAGACCTCCCGAAACATTACGGTTCAAAAGTTTGTATTTATTTGAAACAATTTTTGTATTTTTTAAATTTTGGTTCGTTAGGCAAATTTACTACAAAAAAGAATCACTGAGACATTTGTCTTCGTTTTGTTTTTTACCCAGTGATTCTTTATTTACATAAGAACAGATATTTTTGATATTTTTTGAGTTTTAGATCGTGGTGAAAAACCCAAAAAAAGAAAAAATACATGAACATTCCACAATCATTTAGACAATACATAGTAGAAATTATTAGCACTAATTTTTCGTACCACAACACGTTTTTAACAATTCACATCACATTAAGAAACATGTTTGTTTTATTAAATTAATTGTTCATGTCTACCATCCCATTCCTAGTGAATTGAAGTTTCGTCGGTTGATAAAACATTGCGCCAAAAATGTGGATACCTTTAATTTTTGGCTAATAAAGAATTCACATTATTTTTGCCTGTGTGAGAAATCAGCGGGTAAAATCCGCTTTGTACCTTTTGTACAATAATGGAGTGCTTGTACTTTTGTATTATAAAGGTAGGATAATTGCTCTTTTAGTACTTTATGTACAATCCATTGCGAAACTCCAATTTGTCGCGCCACACTTCGAGTACTTCTGATAAGAGGCCTGTTCAACAAAATGTAAAATTCGTTCATCGAATTCAGAACCGACTTCTCGATGGCGCCCATATTCTTGCCATTCTGGAACCACACTACCCGTATCTTTGAAAAACTTGGACAAAAGTTCGCCGATTTAGAAGCGGTTTTTCTGTGTATTGTTGCGTATAAATAAGCCAAGCCCCTTCAGAATTTTGGAGAGCTTCTCCGCGATTACGAAGCATATCGTGATATTCGGGAACAGAATATATTCTTGGCTTTATATCGAACTTAAATGCTTGCACTGACATACACTAAAATCATTTTTGTCGTTATTTTAAAATATCATTTTTCTGATGATATTGCGACGTTGCCACATTGTTATTGGCTGGTGTAGGGTACGATTTTTAATTTTAAAATATATTTTGTTATATTGTATAATGTTCATTAGTTTATTTGTAATTTATTCGTTAAACAATAACCATCTATTATTTGCAAAATATGATTTACATATATTTTTTTAAACTGTTAATTCTTACTATAGTTTTTCGATTAATAATTTAATAACTTTGTTGTAAGGAACTGTTTCCTTTAAAAACCGTTTGCTAAATTTACAAAAGTACTTTCTATTAAACCCTGTATATTAAGATATGAGTATATTCTCAGTTTCATTTAAATATACTGGAGGTATGAGTATACTGGATGTTGTGCTTTTTTGTGCACTAGTTTATATGATAACCTTATAGTTGATTTTTATTGCTCTGAGTACGAATCAATCTGTAAAGCACGCATTGGACTTGTCAATTTTCGATGGACTTATAGAAAAAATATCTTGGGTGTCAAATATGGTCGATATCGAGTTTGTATCATTATTATTTATCATCTCATCTCAAAGTTGCTTCTTAGGGAATGACAAGGCAGATTTCAGACATATCACAATTTACCTTGACACGTTGAATATTCTTTCTAATAAAGGACAAGGAAGAATCTATCTACAAAAAAAATTAAGCTTTTATGCAAAAGTGTCTTAGTTTTACAATCGATGATTATTCAAAATTGTCTCTTAAACAATATCTACATACCTTTTCATCAATACCAATTTGCCTAAACCATTGTTTGGTTTGATTTATAATGAAATTATTCTGCATTATATTTTTATTTTGAAAATTTGTTTTTGCCTGATAAATATATTTTAAAATATTGCATCATTGATCTCTTTCATCCAACATTGAGTTAAGAACAGACGAATATTAAAGTAATTTAACAGTAATTTTCTTTTGGTTATACTTATATTACTTAAATGTTTTTTAATTTTCAATACTCCAATAATTTTAATTTTCAATACTACATATTTTTTAAATCCTACCTTTCTGCATTTGGTTATGATCATTCATTTTGGATTCATATCCTTGTTTTGCCATTCCCATTGTGTTTCTCGTCCAATTTGGATAGTCGTCTTTCGCATGTTGGCCGCACTGAAACAAATTATAACGTTTGTTGAAATAACTTTTTTTAAATACAGTGTAGTAAAAATATGTATGAGAGATATGGGAAAAATATTGGAGAGAATATCGAACTCGATTCAAAGTATTGTTTATGCAGAGACTTCATTTACCCCCGAAATCTACGCGAGATCAATTCTTGCATTGAATACTTGAATACAAAAAACAAGGAAAAACATTTGCTTGTGCTAAACGCGAACAAGCATCTCCCGAGACCGGTTTCTGGCCTTAAGCCGTCATCGGTCGGGCTTGATGTTTGAAAGCCACTGAAGGATTGACTAGGGTTCTGACCATATTAATCATCCAAATCGGATGAAAGCAGTATCAAAATGTAGTTCACGCCATCCGCTGGTTCATAACAGTATTACTGTATGAAACCATTCGGACCCAAACCCAGGCCCTATATACAGGTACCAGAAATGCACGAAAAGATGCAGTCAAGACCCTGGTCAATCCTTCAGTTGCTATCAAAAGTTCACCTCGAGCCCGACTGATGACGGCATTAGGCCAGAAACCGGTCTCGAGTGATGCTTGTTGGCGTTTGATGGCGACTGAAGGATTGAGAATTTTACGTGGAGCACAGGAAAAACTTTTTCCTAGTTTTTTGAATATTATTAATATTTTCCACTAGCCCATTGTGTATTTTCAATTTAATTTAAAATTAGGTTGGTATACGTTTTTCTAATTTTTTCTCCAGATCTTTCAGATTCTTTTTTCAATTGAAAACATTCAATTGACTCATTTCCATCCCGGGAGTATAACGAACAAAACAAAAAAAGAATCAAGCAAATATGTCATTTCTATCGTCAGTTATGATCGAAAGTGCATACAGAATTCATGATTTCTTTGTCGGGCAGTTTGTCCGAATTTTCCGACTTTTTTTTGTAACTGTCGTCTGGCTTGATTTTTTTTCTCTCAAAACTTCTCCACGACCATAATGAATAAAACAAAAAAAGGATTACGCATATCCACCATTCAAATCGTGAGTTATGGTCTTGAGTTCATACAAAAATCTCATAGAAAAATGCACTTTCAGTTTTTCCAGAATTTTCCAATTTTCCGGGCAACTTTTCCAATTTTTCTTTCCGTAAAAACTTTACTCGGACTATTACGAACATTTAAAAAAATCGCCAAATCGGTACAGCCGTTCTCAAGTAATGAGCTTACCAACGAACAGCATTTAATTTTCATTTATATTATATTATTATTATTATATTATATTATTATTATATTATATTATATTATTATATTATATTATATATTATATTATATTATATATTATATTATATTATATTATATTATATTATATATTATATTGTATATTATATTAAGGTGGTCCAAAAAGTTACTAATTTTTTGAAATGAAATTTGAAAAAAAGTTGATCAATTTTAAAACAAATTTATTCGTAAAATTTACAAAAATTCTTGGAAATCCATTCCGCCTACCATGAAATAAAAAGACCAAATTTTAGATTAATAGAAAATGTATTCTGTTTTATCAATCCTGTATTGTGTTTTATCATCTTCCATTGTACTTCATCATCTACCATCTTCCAGCATTGTATCATTAGATTTTTTTGGAATCATTTCTCATGATGCATGAGCATCTAGTTGTACTTAAAAGTATTTTCTGTGGCAATAAACGAGACTTTTAATACATCGAAATATTATTAAACAAACCCTATATCATAGTCCCTGTATTATTTATTTACAATTAAACTTTTCAAACCAGCTACTAATTTTTAAGTAGATTCAATTACATTATATTCTCTATAAAAAGTAGCGAGTTTCTTCCAGACGCGTCCTTTCCACGCGAGATCGTGATTTCTGATTTTCATATTCTCTCAAAAAAAACAAAATTCGTATCACCGATCAAAGCGAAAAAAAAATCCACACGGCAGTAGCACGGAGAGAGAGAAAAAAATGAAATAAGGCGGCTATGAAAAAGAGTCTGCCGGAGCTGAGGCGGAGGAGAGGGGAATAGACTCGCGACCTTGCCGTTTCCATGACTACGAGACAACGCTTACCCCCGCACCGCGTCTGTCTACCCCTCTGGCCCACGAAAAACCTCCACCCCCTTTCCCCTGGCGAGCAGACGGCGGTGTTACTTTGAACCTGCTGCTCGTTACTGCTGGAAAAAAATACACTTGTCAACAAATGTGGCGGTTTGGCTGGGGCGGATATTTTTGCCTGGTAGGATCAAATGGAGACAGACATCGAAATCAATTATCGAAGCATATCATAATAAGTATATTGACGAAATATCTTTGAAAAAAAAACAATATATAAGGCAGAACAGGAATATATTGCTATTGTTTGAAGCAATGGAAGCCATCTTTTCAAGATATTCTTGTGTATTTTTTCTATATATAAAGCTTAACTAACTTTGAGGAATCGAACATATTTCTCCAACGAGTATAAAAAACAATACGCCAAGGAAAGAAATTTTAAAAATACCATACGGAAAAGTACTATGTGATTTTTTTATAAAAGTAAAGTTTCAGGATTAAAGAGGTGACAAAAACTAAGATCGTGAGATTCGAACCACGGTTTATTAGTTGCCGATTCCGGTGAGCTATATGTTCCCATAGAGGCTATCAACGGTTGGCTGGTGCTTAACTCTCGAAAAGCCTGATTGGCAAATGACCAACGTAGAAGATCTCCCAAAAGGTATCCTGTCTTACAAAGCCTAATTACCCCTCTGACTAAGAGGCAATTTTTCGTTCGACTGATCACTATTGTCTAGAGAAGACTCACAAATAATGCAGAAACTTATAGTCCACGATCCCAGAGCCCCCAGGCTTACGCCATTTTAGCAAAGCTGCAATTTTGAAGATTAATAGTCTAATATGTACTTAAGCTTTGCGTACTTGCTAGATTGAAAGCGTGGTCCTTTTACAGATAGCAGGTACTAAAGATAGATAAAAATCTAACTTACCTATATTAAAGTAAAAAAGCTGCTTTTTACATATGTTTTACAGAATATATTGTCAAAAACCAACATTCATTATTGCCAGGCCCTTTTCGTGGGTCTTAATTTCCGCTAGACGCTTTAAAAATCGTTTAAAAATTAGGTTAACTACGTTATAGTAGCAAGTCTAAATTTTATATGTATTCTGTCAAAAAAGTACCGGGAATTGATTATTTGAAAAGTCCGCTTAAAGGGAGTATCAAAATTCTGTTTATCGCTAAGTTGTCCTCTGTATTGTGTACACAACTGTCCTCTATTCTGACGCGAAGTTTAAACGTCATCTGCCATTTAGTTTGTTTACAGTGCTCGATTTGGTCAGTTCATCTTAAGTGTGTTGGATTATTCGTGGGCATAAGTGTATTATTTCGTAAAGGGTCTATTTTGAAGGCGATACAATAAATTTGGATAAATAATAAATATTTTGTGTTTTATTGACCATTTTATTGACCAACACAGCAACCTGTGTCTCTGGCTAAATGAACATTTTGTTGGTGCTTGACTGGGGGTTCCACTCTTGATGTTCAGGCTCGTCAGGGTACCGACACATGCTCTCTCGTCAAGAATAGGGAGACTCTATCCACAGTCAACAATCTATATTTTTGCCGACTTCCCGTCGGATGGCGCATATATGAAATGTTAGATTTCGTCACATATTGAACACAACTGAAGAGATGGGTGAAGCTCGTCCCCAGTAAAGCACCTAACAAAATATTCATTTAGGCGGAGACACAGGTTGCTGTGTTCCACATGATATTGTGGAACCCAGCGGTTGGGTGTATGTGATACTCAGCTACTGTAGTCTTATTGGACGCTGTCCAAAGCAATTTAACATTTCATATATGCACCATCCGACGGGAAGTCGGTGAAAGTATAGGTTGTTGACTGTGGATAGAGTCTCCCTATTCTTGACGGGAGAGCATGTGTCGGTATCCTGACGAGCCTGAACATCAAGAAGTGAAACATATGCCCTCCAATGCAAGGGATGGGTGGGGCTCGTCCCCAGTCAAGCACCTAACAATATGTTCATATATATATATATATATATATATATATATATATATATATATATATATATATATATATATATATATATATATATATAAAATTTGGAAATCTTACTCTATTATAACTTAAAACACTCACACCGTATTAACAACGTCAGTATTAACAGCTATTATTTTTGTTAAATGTGCCACCTGCCCATCAAAAAAAAAAAATTAATTAAATGTCTATTATGTGCTCCCAAAACCTATTCTACCAAAACATCTGAACGCTAGCACTAATACGATGGTGTAAAGTCGCGTTCTTTTAACTTTAGCAAAGATTCAAGGTGATCAAAGATGGTGAGAATTAAGGTGAGGCAATGATTTTAACTTTAGCAATGAATCAAAACTAACTGAACAAACAAAGGTGTAATAGTGGCAAAGATTCATCTTCTCAGTGGTTCAATATGGCCAGATGTCTCCTAATATATTTTCAACATTAGTTATTTGCTAGTTGGTAGACTTTTCGATATTAAAGTATAAACTGAAGGTTGAAAACATATAGGGGATGCTAACCGAGGTTAATTACTAACTAATGAGTGTAGGTCGGAGCCGGCATTAAGCTGTAGGACTAGTCATCAAATAACCTTGGATGCTGATGGGTCTGAAATCTTAAATCCTTTAATCCTTTTACAAACTTTTTACGGTATACGGTATAAGTGAAATATTTTAATGATACAGCAGCTTCCGTCCATACTTGGCAACATTAGAATATAAAATATATGTAATTGAGTGCAAAGGTCAAGTATTACCGTAAAGTATTAATAATTTTCAAAGGTAAGTCTCCAAATGTCACGTAGGGCATACATGTTTCGCCTAATAATTCGAGAGAGAGATAAGTCTTATGGTCAACTTTGGAGTCCCTACTTAATATTTAATATTAAATCTGAATATAGTTTAACAAATGACTTTTATCGTGATTATTAATTTATAGTCAAAATCTAAAAAAAAAATATTCCAGTATGTTCTTAAATCTCCATTCAACAAATGATATCACTAAAAATATTTTTGGATAATAGGTGTTTCGGTTAATAATTTTTTTTCTGCAAAATTTGAGCGTTTATTTCTATAACAAAATAAATTTCCTTAATAATCAAAGTATTGGCCATCGTTAGCTATTACTTTTTCTCATCTTGCTGTCAAAGAATGGATTCCGCGCTAAAAGAACTTTTGGTTTTTTGAGGCCAACCACTAATCAAGTCAAATTTTCACTTCTTTGTAAGAATATAAGTGTTGTTCTAAATATCCGTGTTGCATCGATCGAAATAAGTGGTAGTCCGAAGGGCCTAAGTCCGGTAAATACGGCAGGTGGGGTAGGAAGTCCCATTTAATGTCTACCAAATAGTTTTTATACAATTTGCAACATGGGGGCGAGCACTGTCATATTGAAAAATGACTTTATTGCGCCTTTCGGCGTATTCTGGCAGTTTTCCTTCAATGCTCAATTTAATTTTATCAATTATTGTTAATATCGATCGCCAATCATCGTTTCACCAGGTTTCCGCAGTTCGTAATATACAGCTCTCCTACTATCCCACCAAACACACAGCAAAGTCTTCTTTCCATGTATATCGCGCACTGGCTGTGATGTTGAAGGCTGGCCTGGGTCTACCCATAATTTTTTGCGCTTTGGATTGTCAAAATAGCTCCACTTTTCATCACTTGTCACAACTGAATGCAAAAAACCTTTTCTTTTCTGTCTGCCAGCTAAAATTTCATAAGCGGTTTTTCGGTTTTCAATATCTCTTTCCTTCAATTCATATGGAATTAATTTCCTTTCCTTCTGCATCTTTCCCAATGCATGACGTTCGGAATAGTGGATTAGGCCACATTTAATGATTCTGCCAATTTCTTCAACGTATGAGTTGAAGCTTTATCCTAAAACTTTCGTTAAACTTTTTCGGCTTTCCTGGACGCTCCTTGTCTTTTATATCAAAATCACCATTTTGAAAGCGTTTTAACTATCGTTCACAAGTTTTTTGAGTTAGAACATGTTGACCATAAGCTTCAACCAACTATCGATAAGTTTCAGCAATCGTTTTCTTCAAATAAAAGGTTATTAAACTTTCTCGCAAACCGTCTTTTTCTGCTGCACAATTCGACAAATTCAAAGCTATGAAAAACTATGTTTTTTGCACAATGACAATTAATAACAAACTGGCTTTTGATGGCGTATGTTTACCCTCCAAAACGCCATAGACGTTAATCAGTCTATACCAACAAATGTATTAGTAACGCCATCTCTTAGCAAAATCGACATTATTAACCGAACCATCTATTATAAAAAAGCAAAATATATGTACAATCTTCATTTTAGTGCTTCCTATTGAAGTGGACGCTGAAGCTCTTAGAAAACATTTGGAGATTTTAGACCTCTTCTAAAACAAATTTTTTTCCCCGAAAGATATATGTTGAAGATCGAAATTTCCTCGAAAGATGTATTTAATTCATAATTCAGCTTTTTGACAAAACTAATATTTTAAGAACTTTATGAAATAAATCAAAGCATTTTGTTTTCACATGATAAAGCAGTCACACAAAAAACAAATGCTAAGCAAAAGGAGTAATGTCTAAAAAATATGATGTACATATATGATAAAACATTTATTTGAACTACTTTCCATATAATCTTCATTTATTTTAAAACGTGTGTTTAATTTTTGCAACTTTTTGGAAAAAAATAAATGCCAATACTTTGATTTGTTGATTGAATTGATTTTGAATTGGCTGGCTTAAAAACTATGAGTGACGATGATTTTTTTTATACCTGGAAATGTTTTAACATTTATCAAGTAGTGTATCGAGTGGCGATAGAGTAACGTAACCTAAGTTGTGACATTATCTGGAAAATTAATAAAATTGAAGTTCGAGGACTTTAAAGGACTTTGTTTTAAGGTCATATGATGGACAGACAGACAGCATTATATTCCACTTTATCACCTTAATTTTTTATGGTAAAATAAGTTGGCTACTGAATTTAAATATCACTATACATAGTCTGCAAATGATCAACATCCGGGACGCCCAAAAATCAACCACAAGTTTTAAAAATGAAATGTCTTTCGCTCGCTAGGTATCGTGTTTGTTAAGAATCGATCAAAGATGCATTCGAATGAACTTTTCTTAATAGTGTTTAGATTTATATAAATTAGATTTTGTTTAGATTCTTCAACGTTTATTACAATAGATGAAACATGGATTCGCCATTATATGACATAGATGAAGAAAGAGTTAAAGAAAAAGCTTCTGTCCTCGAAAACAGTTCCATCTGTAGAAACCATTATGGCTATGGTTTTCTGGCATTTTATCAAATGATCATCAAATGATCAAAATTGGAATAACCTCTTATTTTGCACAGTGGGACAAATCACATTCAATAGGGGATTAAAACCAAGGAATTATAATAATAAGCAAGGTGACCACTTTGAAAAAACGTTTCAAAAAAGGTTTTGTTTTCTCTGTCAAATTGAGAAGTTTTTAAACAATCGTGGTAAGTAATCCCTTTATAGCCTAAGTACCTTTTATAACTAAAAATGTGTTATCGGAAATGTGTCGACGCAAACGTACTTTGATTATATCTTAATATTTTCATTTTTACACCTCCTTAATACTTCCGTTTTTTATCAGAATGCAGTATCACATATGATATAGCCATTTTTTTCTAGATCGAGAACAATTTCATCGATTAGATTCCCGAACTTTCAGTTAATTTTACTGTTTCATATCTATATAAAGCCCCAAAGGCGAAACACACCAGATCGTGCATCAGTTCTAGATAACTGAAGTTAAGCGCCGTCAGTCGCGTTTGATATCTTAAAGGGTGACTGTAATATAGACAGTCGAATAAACCGATACTTATATATCAAAATCGAAAGGCTTCTAATAAATATGTAAGTAATAAATAAAAAAATGTAAGTAAATTAGGATTTTTATTATATATATATATATATATATATATATATATATATATATATATATATATATATATATATATATATATACAGAGCCAGTCAGGGACAGCAATACCCACGGAAGAACAAATGCCAGATATCCTAGTGGAGGAAGTAACAAATGCTATAGAATTGATGAAGAACGGCAAGGCTCCAGGAAAGGATAGTGTAACTGTTGAAATGCTAAAAGCTGGTAGTCGGGCGTTACATAAAACACTGGCAAAATTATACTCAAAATGCCTCAAAGAACAAAAAGTATCTGACTTATGGAAAAATGCAGAAGTGATCATTTTACATAAAAAAGGAGCACAGGAAGATTTAAAGAACTACCGTCCACTAAACCTCCTATCAGTGATGTACAAAGTTTTCACTAAGATAAGATGGGACGACAGATGGACCAAGGCAATCCTGGAGTGGATACCACTTGATTGCAAACGTCCGCGAAGAAGACTGAAAGCACGATGGATTGATGACATCGTTAAGTATATTGGACCCGAGTGGCAGAGGAAATCCCAGAACCGTGAAGGTTGGAAGCATGCTGAAGAGGCCTTCATTCTGCAGTGGATCGATACGGGTTGATGATGATGATGATGATGATGATATATACATATATATATATATATATATATATATATATATATATATATATATATATATATATATATATATATATATATATATATATATATATATATAAGTCCCAAAGTTTTGAATATTTACAAATATGATATCTAGATATATTTTAGATCGCTTTTAAATAAAAATAACAAAAGCATTGTTTTGCTGATTGGAATTTACACAATATTTCAGTTCTTTTTAATTTTCAATCAAGGCGTTTAAAAATGTCTCGAAATATGATATATCATTTTAAAAGATTAAAAGTAATTGTTTGATATCGCAGAAATTGTAGGTGTTTCCCAATGTACTATATCGAAAATTCATAAAAAAATACAAGAGACAAATGACGTAAAGGATCGCCCTAGAAGTGGTAGAAAACGATGTACAATAATTGCAAAGACCGGCAGATATTAATTACAGCATGACATGAATGGCAATGGATGACAATGCACCTGCTCATCGAACAGCAGCAATACTAAATTTTCTTGAAGAGGAGGGAATAACCAAGTTTGAATGGCCAGCAAATTCTCCTGACATAAATATCATTGAACATGCTTGGGACCTTCTGAAAACACATATTAATAAACGAAACAATCACCCTCTTACCCTGCGAGAACTAAAAGATGCTGCTCGTAAAAATGGAAGAGAATTCCACAAGCCCAAATTGATCATTTAATCATGCATGCATGACAGCATGCCAAATCGCCTACATGCCTGCATACAGACCCATGGGGAAGCTACTGCTTATTAGTTTTATTAAAAGTTGTTCTTTTTATTTTTAAATTACTTTTGAAGGCAATTGGTACATTGCAATATTTTGACTTCCAAAGAGTAAATCAATTTTATACATATTAGTCATTTGGTTAGGTGAAAAAGTAATAAAAAGTGAAAAACTTTTGGACATAGGTATGTATATATATATATATATATATATATATATATATATATATATATATATATATATATATATATATATATATATATATATATATATATATATTTGTTTTTTTCCCAATATATTCAATTCAACTGAATCTCTGTGGAATTTGGGAGTCGACAGTCTTTAATATTTTAATATCGTTTTAAGCATTACGAAATCCTGCAAGTGAATTTCTCCATAAAGCTTTAGTAGCACTTTTACCAAATTTAAAACAAAACTTATTGGCAGGATTTAATTATACATTATAAAACATTTGAAGTAATACTAAAAAGATAAAAATAACCTATGTCACAACGGTTCCTAATAATGTCTAAAAAAATAACCCCCAAAAAAAACTCAAAGGCGATATGATGTAGGGAAGTGTATATTTTTGGTAATACACCTTGATAGAGCGAAATTTGTTATACCGAATTGGGAACGGACAGAAAGCTTCCAAAGGGAACGGAAAACCCTGTTGAGGGTAAGTCAAAAGTTTTTTTTGTCCGTTAAACAAAATCGAACTTATTCAATTTCTGGGATAAGAAGGTGGTTGACCCTCCGGTTGAATGCATGATGGGAGTGGTATGAGAATTATGTTATAGATTAAAAACGATGATATTCGAAGCTGATGAAAGTATCTAATCCCACGTTGCCGTTTCTTTAGTTCTGTTAACATCGCAAAATTAAAATATCTGAATATCTAATAAACGTAGTTAATGAACTGGCTACAGCTAAAAAAATCTGTGTTAAGATTTATAACGTTCTCGTCATGCTGCCCGGCAGGATGTCCAATCAGGTCTAGATGATCCTGCTAAGTGGCATTGGTGACTTTATAATTGCTAATTACAAAATAAATTTAAGTAAAAACAGACAGATTTTTAATTATGACTCCGCTATATTTTATTGTAAAACCATGTCCTAAATATACAAAATGAATCGACTAATGTTAAAACGTTGAAAACTTGTGAAAAAAAAAAAGAAATTGATATTAATCTATCAACATCTAATTTCTCTCGTACAGCTGAGCTCATTATATACATGTCGCTAACGCAAACAATATCTTAATCAAGACATGTGAAGTGTTCAATTAAGAAGTCATGTATTACGTGAAAGACAAATTTCGTAAGGTTGAAAATATATTACTTTAATGAAAAAGTATCGACACTGATGTATTTAATGAATGAACAAAGACACATAGTGGCCGAATAGAAATGTATCGATACTAATATCTTTGAAAATGTTGAAGATTCCTCCTTGCTTTTCTCTTTGTTCGTGTTGTCAACTGAATTGCTCCGGATTTTTTTGTTTATGATGCACCTCGGTTCAGTTGCCCAATTTTGATTGAATTAAATGTTTTCAAAGTTATCATTCACAAAAATCGATCTTAATCAGAGTAGAAGAGAGATTAAATGAATCTAATACCAGGCCGTATCGGCATCTATGATCATTTGCTGCCATAGCAAAACAGGTTTAGGAACATTGATATTTAAGGTTAACATTCTAGTTTAGGAAAGAAGAATAAATTGACAAATCCACTGAAAAGACAGTCCCTGAAAATTAGGTGGAAAGTACCTACGCAATAAAAATTGGCGTACTACTAATTATTAGAGATAGATAAATTAGTCCAGGTGCAAAGGGTCTACAAGGGGTGGACAAAACTACTGAGTATGGATGACTTGTATACCAGGTGTGGCGGTTAATAATTCTTAATTTTTTTTAAGAGATGGCACTGGTAATCAGTGTTGGTTCACAGTCTAATCTCTTATGTAATACTGTTGCTACTAAAGCACCTTTCGAAATGCCATTGATGCTTAAGCAATTTCGAGTTAGAGTCGTATGTTTTTCGTGTGGTAAACATGTCTAGTTTCGAGCCAAATATATAGCATTTGTGGCACGTACTGCTCTTCTTGTTTAACCAAAAGGAAAACGCGAGTGAAAGCCGTAGAATACTTGTAGAAACTTATGCAGGCAATATCACAACACAAGACCTTTAGGGGCGTTGATTTAGATGATTCAAAATTGGTGATTTCGACTTGAGAGACAAAGAACGCCCAGGTGAACCAAAAAAAATTGAAGATGCCGAATTGCAAGCATTGTAAAAAGCATTTTAAAAAAATTAAATGTTTAAATGTTGGTCGCTGAATCATTTGTAATCGTCTGGATGCCATGGGTAAGATCCAGAATGCAGGAAAATGGGTACCACATCAGCTGAACGACAAACAGCTGGAAAAGCGAAAAACGGTGTACAAAGTTTTGCTTTCTCGACATGAAAGAAATACTTTTTGCATCGGATCGTGATTGGAGGCGCAAAATGGATATATTTCGAGAACCCAAAATAGAGACATTCATGAGTTGACCCAGGACAACCATCAACATCGACCGCAAGACCGAATCGCTTTGGAAAGAAGATAATAATGTGCATTTGGTGGTATCAGAAGGGTGTCGTGTACCAAGAGCATCTGAAACAGGTGAAACAGTTAATACCGTTCGTTACCGTCAACAAATGATCGATTTGAACCATGCATGCGACCAAGATACGAAAAAGTGATTTTGCAGCACGACAATGCCCCATCACACCGTGCTCGCATCACACGTATACCCGCCGTACTCACCAGACTTGGCCCCTTTCGACTACGAGTTGTTTTCATCGACATCTGAAGCACTTTCCATGAAATACTTCAACAAATAAAAAAATGTGAGGGCATCCACAAACTGCCAAAGATGGGTAAAATCAGCTAGCGATGGCGCATACTTGAATAAAATATTTTTTACTTTTCGGCCTTATTTGGCTACCTTTGATATTTTTTACAAACTTACCTACAAATTTAATCTTCAAAGTATGTTTTTTTCACATTTGCCGCTTTTCAGGCAAATGTACGTACAATCTCGAATCGAAAAGAAACTGTTGTATTTGTATTTGTATTTTGTATTTGATTTCCTCAAGAGATATGAAGCGATTATCAACCAGGTGATGTAGTGGAAATCTGAAGAGATGAAAATCTGAAGGGACTAAGTCTGGAGAATACGCTTGATGAGCTAAATTTTCCCAGCCTAACTCATTGATCGTTTCCAGACTCTTTTTTGAGGTATGTAGTCCCACATTGCCCTGAAGCAAAACAACATGTTAACCAGATTGGAGCGACCTATAATGCACCATGCTAAACTGATCTCACCATATGTATAGCTTTGTGGGGCGGATATTTGGTTTTGTGGTACTGGTTGATGGCTCACTAAGATTGATCTACAATTTTCGTTTCTTTAAATTATCCTAAAGATCCACTTTTGTGAGTTCATAGGGGAATCAAGGGCTCCCTTTTGAATTTCCCTAGCTTGAATAATCGTTTAGGAATGCGGATTACCGAGCGTTAGTTGTGTGCGACAAGGATTTTCTTCCAGTAGTGCTTGCAATTCCTCACCCTGTACTTTTTTTTGGCTGTCCCCGACTTTCTGCATCATTTAGATCCAAAATTTCTAGTTTGAAATTGCGGGAACCACTTATTACAAGTACTGTTCGAAACAACATTGTCTCTCAAAGCCGCACAAATCATATCTCGAGCTTCAGCCTTAAATGTTGTACCTTTTGCAGGTATCTCTTAAAGCCACACAAATCACATTCCGAGCTTCCATAGCATTTTTTTTTCTTACTAAAAGGTGGATAGAAGGTTAGAAGCTTAAATTTTGCTTTTACCTTAATATTACTTTTCGAACTACATCGCGTCTACAACTGATTCTTCACAGTAGGCTCGCAAATTATACCTCGTTTTGAAGCTGACAGATGACGCTTTAAAATAACTATACGGGGAGGGGGGAATCTGATTTGAATGAGTGCTAGAATCGATTAACAGTAGGGGCTGATAATTAATTTTAGGCCCTAAAATACACAGTATGTCGGAAAAATAACGAAACTTTCAAATAAAAAAAAAGCAATTAGTTATTTTGTCCTTTTTTTTTCTTTTTAGTCACGGCTTCTTGGACTTGTGTAACAAATAAAACGTACTTTCATGACCAGTTTGAGTTTCGGGAACAGAAAATAGTCAAAAGGAGATAAATCAAGCAAATACGGCGTATGTTCAAGCACGCAGACTTGTTTTTTCGTCAAAAGTTCACGAAAAGCGTCGGTCCTGTGAGAAGGTGCATTATCGTGCAACAAAAAACAACTTCCCGGTGCTCGATATTAGGTACTAACTTGAACGGTTATCTTCTACAAATGCTTCATAATACCCAGATAATATTCACCAGTGACATTTTCACCCTGTTGAACGAATTCCCGAAGTATAATACCTTTAGAGTTGTAAACACAAATCAACATTGTCTTCTACCGTGATTTCTAGAAGTGCAATTTTTCGATTTCGGAGAGCCTGGGGACTCCACATAGCACTTTGGCGCATTGTTTGAGAATTGTACTTGAAGCACCAAGCCTTATTTCTAGTTACAATCGATTCCAGGAATGTGCAGTTCCTTCTGGTTATTTTAATAAGATTCTTGCAATGTCCAAAGCGAGTAATTTCATGAGAGACAAATCAAGCCACCTTAACTTTGTTAAAATCCTTTATCAAAATTTCGTGAATCATGTTTTTGGTCATATTTTCATTCCTTTGATATCCATCTCACAGTCCAGTTGCATCACGGCCATCCAAGAATATATATGCATATATATATATATATATATATATATATATATATATATATATATATATATATATATATATATGCATATATATATATATATATATATATATATATATATATATATATATATATATATATATATATATATATATATATATATATATTATTATTATTCACGTATGGGCCCTGGTGGACCACGCGAAGTACAATTAGAGGCGTTTGTTGTTGTTAGCCCTCCTTTGTGCCCATACTGATTTCATTCTTTCGCTATGAGCTTGTTTCCTTTCGTCAGACCAAGTTGTTCCAGTCTTCCTACATTTTTCTCTCTGGCCAACCTTCCAAACGTTAACCTTGTGTCTGAAACAGCCTCTATCCTGAATTTCACTTTGTGTAATATTTGCTGATCTTAGGTCCTCTTTAATTGCAGCAATCCATTTAATTATTTCCACTTTAGCTTTACTCCTATTTTCATAAAATTCGACTATTTGTCTAGTTAACCTACTCGGATTCATCCGTTTTATGTGTCCGTAAAACTTAAGTCTTCGTTTTCTCATATCGCTATGTATATCTGTGTATTGTTTGATTTCTTGGTTTTCTCGAAGTCGGTATGTTGTGCTATTTATTTGTTTGGGACCTAGGATTTTTCTTATGATTTTTCTTTCCTTCTTTTCAATGTCCTCGATGTCCCTCTTTCTATTCAAAATGAGCGTTTCCGCAGCATATAGACATTCTGGCTTAATAACTGTGTTGTAATGTCTCAGTTTTGTGTTTTTAGATAGGCATTTTTTGTTGTAAATGTTTTGTGTAAGTCTCAATGCCGTTTCCATTTTTTGACATCTACCCTTATTGGCCGCTTTTTCCAACCCATTTTCCATGATTATTTCACCCAAATATTTGAATTGAGAGACTCGTCTGATGTTACCATATTTTGTTTTTAGAAATGGCGTTCTTAGTCTGTTGCAGGTCATGTATTGTGTCTTTTCAAAGGAAATTTGGAGTCCTACATTTTCGGCTGTTTCTTTTAGGATTTCAATCTGTTTCTGTGCCGTTAATACATCTTGAGCTAAAATTGCTAGATCATCAGCAAATGCCAGACAATCAATTTTGATGTTGGTTCTCCCCAGTTTAATGGGCTGGTCAATATTCAGGGCCGACTTTTTTTCACGCCACTCCTGTATTACTTTTTCTAGAACACAGTTAAATAAAAGTGGCGAGAGTCCATCCCCTTGTCTCACTCCAGTTTTAATTTCGAAGGGCTCCGAGATCTCACCCATGAATTTAACTTTTGACCTTGTGTTAGTTAACGTTGCTTTAATAATTGCCAGCGTTTTCAGATCTAGTCCTTGTTCTTTCAAGATTCGGAATAAAGATTCGCGGTCAATAGAATCATATGCTTTTTTGAAATCCACAAATGTACAGACGAGATTTTTATTGTACAGTTTTTGATGTCTTAGAATCAACTTCAGATTCAGGATCTGTTCAGGGCAGGATCTGCCCGGTCGAAAACCTGCTTGATATTCACCAATGTTCGGTTCTAACTGTCCTGTAACTGTAATATATATATATATATATATATATATATATATATATATATATATATATATATATATATATATATATATATATATAAAATGTATGTATGTAAAAAATTGAACGTTCTTCAAAAAAAGTCTCTTATAAATTTTCGATAACTTGCATAATAAATTTTTACATTTTTTCAATTTTTCGACGAAACTATCAATTTAATCGAAAAATGTGATTCGATCTTTTTTGTAGATCATTCCATTTCCTATATAATTGAATAAACTAATGTATACTATAATATAATAATATATAATTATTTATATTAATATAAAATATATAGGGGCTATATAATCAGTACGGATAGTAGTGTAAATAAATTACATAATACAAAATATTTTTTTGGTTTTTGTTTCGCTCGTCTTGACCTTGAAATCATTTCGTAGAAATAAGTAAAGTAAATCAGTATTTTTTAACTTAAATAAGTACACGTTTTTTTTAAATAATTAATTAAATATAATAAGTAAACAACTTTCAGTTAAAACTTTAAATAATTTTAATTTTATAATCAATTATAAACAATAAAAATCCGATTATTTAGACAAATTCACATTTCAATTTAAATAACTCACAATCCTTACGGAGTTTCGAAAAAATTATTTATGAAAATTTATAGAAAATGGAATGATCTCCAAAAAAGTCGAACAACATTTTTCTATAAAATTTATAGTTTCGTCGAACATACTTATACGAAATTACATACATACATATACGAAATAAGCAATCATCAACATAAACCTTTATCATCAATTCAAGTGTTTCTGAATGAGGTTTACCGAGCTTGAAACAAAATTTAATATTAGCTCTTTATTCCATCGTGTTTATGTGATGAAGTTACCAAAGGTACTGTCTCTTTAAGCGCTATAACTTGACAATCCGTTAATCGATTCTAATGATGGCGGTCTTGTTTGTTGACTGTATATGTACTTAGAACATTTTGTCATACGGACGCTATTTGTGTTGTTTAATGACTTGAAAATTTCATCTCAGTCAAAAAATGGAATTAACTTTTAATTAATTTGCTACGACTTCCGACGTAGATTACCTCAACAGCAGTACAAAGATCAACTCACTTTGACTTTTGGCGATGAAGCACCATCTAAAACTACTGTATATAACTGATTTTAGTGAATTCAATCGTGACCGTTGCTCGCTCACGGATGATTTTAAAGAAGGTCGTCCAAAATCGGTTGTTGTGTGAGAAAGCATCACTATACTGGGCGCTAACTGATAAAGCAAAATCGTCATGTGACATACCGTGATATTGAGGCATTCCTGGGTACTAGTATGATAAGCATACACAAGATTTTACATGAACATTTAGCCGTAAAAAAGATTTGTGCGCGCTGGATTCCGCATAATTTGACAATCGCTCAAAAAAACGCCTCGTGTTGATTGGTGCAAAGAAATGCTTAAAAAATACAATCGTGGTGCGTCAAAAGCCTTGTATAACATCTGCATAGGTGACAAATCTTGCATCTATGCGTATGAGCCCGAAAGTAAATAGCAGTCGACAGTATGCGTCTTTCAAAATAAGCCAAACCCAACAAAAGTTGTTTGCGCAAAAAGCACTTCGAAACAAATGATCGCCTATTTTTTGGTATAAATGGGAATGTGGCTACAGTGCCACTAGAGAATCGTAGAACACTCAATACTAAATCGTACACAACCATTTGCTTGCCAGAAGTCTTTGAAGAAATAAGAAATAATAACCAGTCACGCAGGAACATTCTTCACCATGACAACGCGAGCTCTTTCACTTCGGACCGAACAACTCAATATTAATCAAATTGATGAATCATCCGCGGTACAGTCCTGATTTGGACCCAATGATTTCTTTTTGCACCTGTCCGAGAAGAATAAACTCCCTGGTAAACGATATTCGACATCAGAAGAAGCGGTTTTGCAACCTAGCGCTAGAAAATCCATGTTTTGGAGATATCTCAGTCGGAAGAATGGAAAAAGTGCTATGAAAATTGTTTCGAACGTATGCAACAGTATATCGATCACCGCGGAGAATATTTTAAAAAACAATAAAACCATTTTCAATTATAAATATTTGTTTTTATTTATTATTCCGAATAAAAAATAGCAACCCTCGTATATGCGAAGGTTAAATCTCTATGAACAACCATAACTCTTAAAGTGGCTTCATTATTAGGAAAAGTTTTCCCAATACCAATATGCGCTTATGTTAGTCGTTAAATAGTTAATGAACGGAACTAATGACCCATTAACAAATAGAAAGGTCGCAGTTTAACTAATACACCGACATCCAACATTAACACCTACTACATCGGGCGAATAATTAATGTCGCTAAATAATCCGTAACTACACCCCGTGCAACAAGTAATTTACGGGGCGCTTTTAGCTCAATTACTCGCCCTAACTTGATTTCGGTCTTGATACCGACTTCTATTTTCCATTTCGCCGTTCGTCGAGTTTGAAGCGCTTTTCCGGTGCGCATTCAACGACTTCTGCCTTTATTGTTTTCCCCACTGACCCGTCGAAATATATTTTCTGTCTTTGTAGTTTTCCAATTGAGACCAGGAGGGTTATTAATGTGCCTTTGCGCGTCAAGAATTGTACCGAGAGTTTTTTTTTGCGTTTATTGTGTTTTGATCAATATTTTTATTCAAATTAGCCGTACAGCTATGATTAAAAAGTAAAGTGACTTGTGCGTGCGCTATACGTATCGATACTTAATTTCTGACGTTTTATAATTGTTAATATCTTTGTAGACGATTTTTTAAAATGGATTTGTTTTAAATTTTGTCAAAAAAAAAACGAAATTTATTGTGCTGATGCATTAAAAATCTTAAAAAGTGCGATGGCGAAGAAGATATGTAAAAAAACTATTTACGAGTGGTAGATACATATTTCCAGGACTTTTGTGATTTTAGAGAAGTAATTGAAGATGAACCTCCTGCACGAAGACCTTCCACGTCAACCAATAAAGAAAACTTAACCAAAATCAAGGATCAAGGATCTCATTGGAATAAAGGATCAGATTTGTATCAAAACGCAATAATTTTTTTTCCTTACCTTTTTTCTTTCTTTTTTCCTTAATTTTTTTTTACCCAAATAAAGGAAAAAAAATATATGAACACGCCACAATCATTCAGACATTACGCAATAATTATTCCTCAATTTTTCGGTAAAAATCAAAAATAATAATTCATCAGATATAACCCTGTGACTTAGTCCTGTTCCACTTCGTGGATGTCGTTTTAAGTCCATAGAAGCCCGAGAAAGTTCAGTGGGCACTTTGGAATTGGTATTGGTATTGCAGAAAAAGAGGATTACTTTGAAGGAAAGAAAAATTCATTTTAGTAAATAAACAAATACTTTGTGTTTTGTTTAAAAATGACTTTATTCTTGAGAATCGTAATACATTCTGTCAAAAAGTACTGGAAATTGGCCAATAAAACACAAAATGTTTATTATTTATCCAAATTTATTGTATCGCCTTCAAAGTAGGCTCCTTCCATAATAATACACTTACACAAACGAATAATTCAATTGTCAAAACAATTTTTTAGACGCATTTTCCGGAATCGACTTGGGTGAAATGCGAAGAGGTTTAAAACAAAACTGAGAAAATTGGAGAGACAAAGCAAAGAACAAGAAAATGTGAAAACCAAATACCTGAAAGTCTTCTATAGTTGTATGTATAATAAAAAATCCCCTCTTCAGCAATGTAATGTTAAGAACCAATAAGCATTATTTCAAAAAAGGCAGTTTTTTGTTTTGGCACCTCGTCTGGCAAGTTTTTGCTCTGGCACTTCATTCAGTAGTGCCACTACAACAGCGTGAATTGTGAATGTGTCTATCACGAGTCATTCTTTTTAGAATTTTAGACAGTGAGAGAAAAACAATATATATATATATATATATATATATATATATATATATATATATATATATATATATATATATATATATATATATATATATATATACACATAGCTCGATTCGGCGAATTTGGTGATTCGGTATTAGTTATAATCACCCGCTTCACAGGTGAATAATCCCTTCTCCGAACTTGTGGGGCAATTAATAGGTCAGCTTGTTAGCCAATTTCAGGCGCAACTAACTGACGCCCTCCAAAACTCCCTTGGAGGTCTACAAATCTAAGTCCATTCACTTCGTCATTAATTCCGGACAGCAGACCTATGGAACCCGAACTTCTCGGATTTTCCGGTCTGCATAAGTTCCAACAACTACCGCCTTCTAAACCCAGATTTCCCGTTTACAGATGGCGGACCTTCAGCTACCGCGGTCGTCGGCCCGGCATCTGGACGCGGACAAATCGAACTCCCGATGTGACTTAGTCGACATTTTCCAATTAATATTCGCGAAGTTTTTCTGGTCTTCGCTGCAAACGGAGTTCTAACAACGTCGAACCGGACCCTCAGGGAAAAGTTCGACGCTCCAGGGGTATGAGTACCCCAAAAGAGGGAAAAGTCAAGACCCGTTTCGGGGTAAATTAATCTAATAAAGGTCGGGGCCTACGGGTCAACCTAAAACAGAATGAAACAGCGGTCGACTACTTAAAAAAAAAAATATCCGAGCATAACTGATGAGAATGAAACCAGTCTTAAGATGTGGATGAATTTTTCCTCCTAGTAATCGAACATAGTTCGTCTAGTCGTATTACCTGTATTTAATAATACAATTAAGTATTGTATATTAAATATAAATTTCTCTGAGTTTCCGTGAAACAGCGGGATGATTGGTCATTGCTGCTTTTACCATCATGAGTAGCAAACTGATCAGTATGAGGATCAGATATGCAGAATTAAAAGGTTTTGAAGGATCTAAGGACTTGACGAACGACATCTTAGGATCATTGCCCTACATGAAAATATTCGGTAAGCCAGTAGGGTAGAGCGGGGCTAGTTGATCATCGGGGCAAATTGTGCAATCGAAATATGTCGAAAACTAATCAACCTACAACAAAAGTGTACACTTTTGGCGAAGAGAAGGTGTTATGGGAAGAAAATAAATAGCGCGACTGTCAATTGCTGTCCGGTACTCCGATAAAATAAAAGAACGCTTTGTTTTTTTTTTTTTCGACGTAAAAATAATATTACAGGTCATCATGTTTCTACTATATTCGTATAAAAACACTTAATAAGAACCACTTAAGTATTTAAAGATTACTTAATTATTGTTCTTTTGATTATAGATGGTTATTTACTTTTAACTTTTATGATTTTTTTATAACCTAATTTTTACTTTGCTGCCAACTGGGGTAAATTGAGCAACGCGCGTTCTCAATGCTTGCTCAACTAACCCTACTAGATGTTCATTGTAGAAAATCAATGTTTTCTTTAATAAATTTATAACCATCAATTAATTTGTGCATATGATGATTCTACACAAAGTTTACTGATTAGAATTACTTATATTGATAATTGTATTAATGATTATTATTATATTTTAGGATGCAAATTTTTTTCAAATTCAGAAGAGGGCGAGTACGCTTGTCTGGTTTGTTATAAGTAATTTTCTGAGAACATACCTGGAGAAAACTGGATTCAGTGTCAGATTTGCAAATAATGGTCCCAAATTTAATGTGTGCCGAACGTTGGTCTAACTTATGTTTGTATTAATTGTGATAGAGACAAAAATGATTAGTAATTTGGGATTATTTATTATCTAGCAATATTCTTGATCTCATAATTAGTTACTACTTGAATTCAATATGTATTTGCATTATAATTCTTCTTATATATATATATATATATATATATATATATATATATATATATATATATATATATATATATATATATATATATATATATATATATTATATATATATATATATATATATATATATATATATATATATATATATATATATATATATATATATATATATATATATATATATATATATATTATATATATATATATATATATATATATATATATATATATATATATAATTTTAAATATAAAAAGTGTAATAATAATCCAAAGATTGGAAATATTAATTTTGTTTGATTTTATTTTTTTTTCCAAGAGATATAATAACAATATGAGTATATAATAATCATAATAAATAAATCTATGCTTGTTGAATATAATTATTTTGTATTCCGATCATGCTATGCAGTCATCAAGTCCATTTTAGCCATTGCTCAACTAGCCCTATACCCATGCTCAACTAGCCCCACTTGTGGGGCACGTTGAGTAACTTGGAGCGCTCTCGAATTTCCGACAAACTTTTAAACTTGTACTCGTTTTTACACCGCTAGACGTTTTGGAGAAAAGTAAATTACGAACCTAACAGAGTAAGAATCAATTAAATTCGATGCATATTCTAAAAATAAATAATATAGTTATGGGAGATCAAGCGAAAAGTTGCTTAACTAATCCCGCTCTACCCTACTTTGCTTTTGTTGTAGTTACAGGTAGAACTGAATAATAAATGTCATTTATTTGCAATGGGCATAAATGACATTTATTTGCTTATCGTCCTGATTGCACAAGACGCTTAATTGGAATTGATCAAAACCTGCAATTGAGCTTTATTGTTTCTGTTTATTTATGTTGAGATAAGATTGTGTTTAGAAGTCATGTACACAGAAGAGTTGGACCTCTTCCGGATGAAGAATGCAATTTCACTTTTGTATTAGAATGACATGTAATTCTTACTCCAGGTATTGTGGTATGGAGGGCGGTATATGCTCGGGAATACGAAACCGAAATATTACAGTCGGACGTTTGACCGCGTCTGCATACTCCCTCATATCTTATGTATGACAATATCCACTACATGGTTTTAAGTGATGGACGAGTCAAAGTACACGAAATAGCCACAGGCTTATCGCAAAGTTCAGTATTTTCAATTTTGCACGAAAAATTGAGTGTGAAGATAAACGCAATTGTGTGGTCGACTCTGAGGCTGTTTTGGCCCTTTTTCGTCGCAATCCTGATGAGTTTCTGCGTCGATGCATAACTGTGGACGAAACATGGATACACTATTACACTCCAGAGACAAAGCAACAATCAAAACAGCGGGGTTTTGAAGGCGACCGGGCTCCGAAGAATGCGAAGACGGTGAAATCGGCCGACAAGGTTATGGCAACAGTTTTTCGGGATGCACGCGGAATCATCTATACCGATTACTTGCAAAAACGAAAAACAATAACGGAAGAGTATTATGCGTCGTTATTGCACCGGTTGAGCGAAGAAATCACGAAAAATCGTCCTCATTTGAAAAACAAAAAGATCCTCTTCTATCAAGACAATGCACCTGATATGATGATACCTGTACAGTATCAATGCCCAAAATCATGGAATTAAAGTTCAAATTATTACAGCATCCACCGTATTCAACGGATTTGGACCCCATTAACTTTTTTTTATTTACGAACTTAAAAAAATGGCTCAGCGGACAACGGTTCACATCGAATGAGGAGGTCATCGCCCAAACAGATGCCTATTTTGAGGACCTTCCGAAATGTTATTTTTAGACGGCTTAAAAAAGTTGGAGAAACGCTGCGAAAAGTGTATAGAGCTAAAAGGAGATTATGTTGAAATATTAAAAAAAATCTACTTAAAATAATTTGTTTTTCTATCTTTTTCTAAGGACTTATTGAACGACTCGTTTGTATGTATTTTTTATTTATATATGTTATGAAAATTTCATTTCTGTTAAACTTTACGCGCTTTCGATAGAGATCGCTGGTCTACAGAAAAACGATAAAATTAATCCAGTAGGATGCATTTTTTATTGTTGCATTCTTTTTTGTCTTAGTTTTAGTAGGCGATGCGTTTTTTGTTACATATAGAATAATTATTAAACAACAATTATCTATTACATAATAGTATAATAACACATGAAACCCTATAAGAGGCGAGGAAATGACTGAAAATGAAATAACAAGTCCAATAGGGCTCGGTGTGCGTGAGACTTACTGAAGTCCAACGATGGTGCCGCAGGTCAAGTGTGTAACCAGGCGCAGGGAAATGGCGGGGGTGTTTCACCCTATCGGGGAATGTTTGAATTGGGAATCAATAAGTCATCCTTGAACTGACCTTTAATTTTGATTGATGGACCGCCGCCTAATAAATGGATGGAAATGTAACTGAGGGAAAATATATTTTTAGACGATGAAATGAAGCCAAAGCAAAAAAAAAACCGTTTTGTTTTTTATTTTGACTGGATTTGTAGCTGTTACATGTTGATATAGCAAAAAAGAATCAGGTTTTTTTAGAAGTAAATACATTGGAAACTGTCAAAGTAATTTTCAGCATAAATATTCAGTTTTAGTAACTAACTTTAAAAAAAACACTCAATTTGATGTGGAACCATAATCAAAGAACATTCTCAACAATTAAACTATATAACCTGATATAACATGAAAGTTTTATCATTTAGTTAAAGTGAATCAGTTTTGAAAATTCACTGAGAGCTCTCTTCTGGTATTTTCTTAGCTACAGATTCAACGACCTTCAGTCCACAACATTCGAATTTATTTTTATAAAAAACATATTCATCATTTCGTTCTTGTGGTCGTGACATGCATTCCTGGCACTTATTTTTGAAGCTTGCTGGGTATCTGAAATAGTTTCAGGATGCTTTCTTCTGATTGTCAGTTTCAGTCTTGGAAATAGGCACAGGTTGCACCAAACTAAATCTGGTAAATATAGGGGGTTGTTGAGCACTGTGATAAGTCTAAAGCACTATGATGCATTTCAAAAAATGTTTTTTTTAAATGTCAATTTAAATTTCAAATTTTCCATGTAATATGTAATAAGTAATTTCGTTTTTAAATTTTGTGTTAATTAATTTTTGAAAAGTATGTTATTCAAACTGTTAAAATAAGGTGTTAAAAGTGCAATTCTGTGGCCTTTTTTGATTGATTGACTGATCATTGATGATTTAAATCATTTCCTGATGATGCTAACATGGTTAGCGAAACGTGTGTCGAGAACTTTAAAAAATGTTTCGGTGTTTAGTGGTAAATCTCTTTGAGTTTAGTGTTTCATACCGAAGGTTCCAATAGAAAAATTGAAATATTCTTATCGTCTATTATTGTCTGTAGGCAACAGGTCTACAGGAAACATGGATAAGTCACGTCTCAAAATTCGACGTAAACTGCGTGGAGAAATTCTCCAATAGTGCACCATGCCGCCGATTCGACGTTTCTGGAGACTCCTCCACACGTGCAATATATTCACCGCTTTGCACTGTTATTGGAACTCTAATGCGAGACTTATTCTCAACTATTCCGAATTCTTGAATTTGCTTGAATAAAAGAAAAAGTGTCGTTTTAAGAGACGCAGGACAATTAGGATATTTTTGCCTAAATTCACGTTGAGGTACAACAATTGTTTTTTTTTTAATGTAAATGACTACAATTTCACCGGGTTCTTTTGGCGATGTATTTACCCATACTAAAATTTGCACGTCAGTACGACACAACAGAAAAATCCAAACCCTCACAAATATCACGAATAGTTTGAAAACTTTTCACTACTGTTGCAGTCCTAGTTAGACGACAAGAGTAATTGCATCGATGTACCTGCTCACTTTTTGCAAATAAATTGTTTACGATCTTGTAAAATGATGGTATAGCCAACTTTCTGTAATTTTGGAAGCAATATAATTGATGACATACATGTCTATATGAATAATTTATTACAGTTCCATTTTATTAAATTGCTGTATCATAAATATAATTATAGAAATAAGAAGAAAAAAATTGTTACATGAATAATTTACATAAAAAAATTAATATTATTTTTATGAATTTCTACTTTCATGTTGAAGTACATTATTTTTTCTTTCAAATAATTGTGTTATCACAGGACTTTTATTCACGTAAAATGGCTTTTTTTGTATTCCTAAAACAAATTCCGTAGAACATGTTATCATGGTGATTGTATGTTTCTGGACTAAGAATTAAAACAGATAAATGACATATTTATAAAATATGTTAGTGAAAAAACACGCCCTCAAAAATAAGTACAAATATCGATAAAACAGGCCTTCAAGTACACATGAATATATATGTATTCTTTTTTTCTTTGACTTTTCTGACTCGAAATGATCGTGAAATTTATTGTAAAAGGAAAAAAAAAACATTACTTGTATTAGAGCTTATGTTATATCTTGTTTTTTGTAGACGACCAACGTCATGGGAAGGTTGAAAATGATGACTGGGCTCATTTTGAAAATAAATATTATACTGGATAAAGTTTACTTTAATTATTGGTATTTTATTAATGTAGAGGTGATATTAGACGTCAAACTTAGATTCCGTTGATCACATACCGTCTTACGTGTTAGAAATTGGGACAAAAGTTATTGCAAAAATGTCTGTAATCGGGAAGTCGTGAAGATTTAGACGTTTCATTAATATGGCCATTAAACTCAAAGAGATATACCACTAAACACCAAAACACTTTTTTTTAAGCTCTCGACGATCGTTTCGCTAACCATGTTAGCATCATCAAAAGATGATTTAAATCATCTCCTGATGATGCTAACATGGTTAGCGAAACGTGCGTCGAGAACTTAAAAAAAAGTGTTTTGGTGTTTAGTGGTATATCTCTTTGAGTTTAATGGCCATTGGCCATCGGTTAGCATCATCAGGAGATGATTTAAATCGTCTCCTGATGATGATTGATCATGATTGATAATTTAAATCATCTCCCGATGATGCTAACATGGTTAGGGAAACGTGCATCGAGAGTTTTAAAAAAGTGATTTGGTGTTTAGTGGTAAATCTCTTTGAGTTTAGTGTTTCACACCGAAGGTTGCAATAGAAGAATTGATCTAACGTGGCCATGATAAAATTTTACATTTTTTATGGTAGCATGTTTGTATATAATTTTTGTTATATTTTGAATGCTATACTATTTTTCTCGATGATTTTCTGTGATTTATTTGTCTCCATTGTTTTTCTTTCAATTCTTTGGTGTATTGTTCCGCTTGGTATTTCCATCTGCCTTTTGCTCTTACTCTAGATGTTGTATACATTGAACTTCTTCCAGTAATCGTTCTCAGTATTGTCTTCTTACCTCTTATATAAATGTATATCCATACCATATCATTCTCATTAAAATAAATCTTACAATATTTTCTTTTTCCAGTAGCTCTTCTATTTCGCAATTTATTAACGACCTGTGCTTTTTTTCACTTATTTTCTTTGGACCCATTATTGATATTATTACTGCTATTTCTAGTCTTCACTTCTTGGTTAGTGTAATTGGTTCTATTGCAAATATTCTTGTTGGTCTTACTAACGTCAAATAAAAGATCTACCAATAAGAATGACGGAACTTCAAAATTAAATAAAACACACATTTTTTGCTCAAAATCGATTCCGATTGCTTTATTGAAGAGATTCAGACATGCAATTAATGATTTGAACAAGATTTCAGCCAAATGGCCGCCATGGCTCTTTTTGCATACATGGATCATGGCAGACATTTCGGGCTGTATGACAACTATGGCTTGGCGAATGTTTGTTTCCAAGTTCCCAAAAGTCGCGGGTTTATTGCTATAAACCTCTGCTTTCATATATCCCCAGAGAAAGTAATCTAAAGAAGTTAAGTCGCATGATCTCGGTGAACTTGACTCGCAGTAAGGCCATGTTTACTCGGGAAATATGCTGTGATCTTTTGCGAGTGCAAAGGACTCTTTGTATCACGTGTGGATTAGATCCGATCACCAATATCAAGAATTTTGTTTATTGACGAAGCCATTGAGCCAGAAATCGGAGAAGATGATTTTGTGATGAAATTCGTTGTCGGCTTCCATTATTTCGAGGGCCCAATCGGCAAATTCACGACGAATACGGTGGTGGGTTTGTTTCAGTTCTTCTGGCAGTACCAATTTATATGGATGCAAGCCTAAGTCCATCCTCAAAATTCGCCAGATTGTCATTGGCGAGAGGCCTAACTCTTGCGAGCAGCGAGCAACCGAGGCGTTGTCATTTTCGGCTACACTTGCTTGAACCGAAGTAATATTCTTAACATTTCTGGCTTTTTTTATCGTATAGGTACCACACTATCGTGGAGAGTAAATACACTTTCAAATTTTCTAACATGATCAATAGCCTGTTCAGAAGGACCACCACGACGAATACCACGATGTGTCTGAATTGCTCGTTGAGAAGCACGAGAAGACCGCGAATTTGTGTAAAAACTGGACAATTTCCAAACGTTCTTCAAACGTGAACGAACCGTGATTTAATTGCAAACCTTTCGGAAAACAACTGACAAGACATGTCAAAAATCGCTAAACAAATATGGCAGCCATGAGCTCTCAAAGTTCCATCAACTCTAATGGTAGACCCTGTAGATTCTTAATTTGTTTTTTTACTATTTTAATGTCTTTGAATATTTGTTTGATACAAATATAGTTCACATAGTGATATAAAAACCAATTTGGCCATTTAAAATAAGGTTGTTATGTCATAATTTCTTACGATTTTAAATATCATCTGTCAGCAAAAATACATTAAACGTCTCATTCAGCTTCTAGTGATAAAGCACCATCGAACAGAAGCGTTTATAGTTAGTTTGCAGAGTGAACATTGGACTCATTAGTTTCAATGAAGAAGTTTGTCCATCAACAGCTGTTGTGGCAAAAAATATCCACTATGTGGTGTGACAGGAATCGATTGTAATCATGTAACACAGTAAGTGTAAAACATCCCTAGGTAGTAATATAAGCCATACACATAGCATATTGCATGCATTTGTAATCGGTAGGTTGATTCTGCAAAATTTGAGTGCAGCTCAAAGCTGTAAAATCTCTGAATTATGGACTGGTAGAACCATTGATATTACTTTTATAAAGTTTACCTAAAGATTTAATTGTGAGCCAAACACATAAAAAAAAACAATAATTGTAATACAAAAAACCCAACATTATATCACGTATAAGAAATATTTAATATTCAATAACACAAAGACATTTTGTTCCCGTTCAATATGAACCACTTTAATCAATATTAAGATTATTGAAAAAAGAACCCACAAAATTGAACACATTTCAAAATTAAAACTCTGTTTTGCCTTCAGTATATCACTATAAAGCTGCGGAGAACAATCCTCGAATCTTTTGACCGCCGCCATGTTGCCCAGGTTTGTCGCTCCTGCTGTTGCTCCTGCCGTTGCTCCTGGTGGTGGCGAAGGAGACCTGCAGAAGCACGACCGCTGTGCCGCAGGTCAGGATCGGCGTCGTCGTCGTCGTCGTCGCCGAAGCGTCGGCGTCGCTAGACGGCCAGGAGACGTCGTGGGCGTCAGAGGATCGATAGGGGGGTGCGGGAGTATTGGCAGAGTTGTAATAGGCAGTAGGAATAATGGGAAAAAAATAAGCGATGATATAACAAAGAAATGTGACAAATTGATACTATTCTTTCAATAGTACATACATATTTAACAATCCATGTTAACGAAAGATTCTCAATTGAATCTTGTTCTTTTCGTTATCTTCTACCCTTCTGCCGATTAAAGTCAACTAAAAAATATGCCCCTTTAATGCAGATTTCACTGTAGAGAATATAAATGAACGAGGTGCCATTTCTGGTGAATATGAATGGCAGTTGAGCACAGCATCTCTTACTTTTGGTAGAACTAAATGATAGTCGTGTTGAAGGGCTGCTTATTATATCCGTACCAACACTGAATTCGATTTAGTAGGTTCTTTATTATACTTTTGTAGTAAAATACTTTGACACTTACTGATTGTTAATTAAAGAGAATCAGCAATGAGGTCTCTTCATCTCTCATAACATTTTCAATTCTAAGTGTTTTTGGTTCGATTTCTAACTTTTGGAAAAAAACGGTAAGCTCTTTAAAGACGGCAGCTATGGGTTGTTTCTCTATAGGTGTCTTGGAACTACTGATAAAAGTAGTTAAGTAGCAGAAACCAGTAAAAGCGTAAACCTAATATTTGGCGTATTATTTACACTAGAATAGTTACGAATAATATAACATTTTACTTATACATGTGCCATATGTTTGTATATATATATATATATATATATATATATATATATATATATATATATATATATATATATATATATATATATACATACATATATATATCATCATCATCATCATCAGCCCGTATCGATCCACTGCAGGATGAAGGCCTCTTCAGCACGCTTCCAACCTTCACGGTCCTGGGCTTTCCTCTGCCACTCGGGTCCAATATACTTAACGATGTCATCAGTCCATCGTGCTTTCGGTCTTCTTCGCGGACGTTTGCGATCAAGCGGTATCCACTCACTATATATATATATATATATATATATATATATATATATATATATATATATATATATATATATATATATATATACATATATATATATATATATATATATATATATATATATATATATATATATATATATATATATATATATATATATATATATATATATATATATATATATATATATATATATATATATATATATATATATATATATATATATATATACATATATATATATATATATATATATATATATATATATATATATATATATATATATATATATATATATATAATAGCGAAATTTAACTAAATATATAGAATTCACGATTAGAACAAAAAATGATCTTGACAATTAACAATAATCATCCATAAAAAAAAGCGTACAAAAAATAAATATACTCTTTCGGAAGACAAGGAACAAAGCACATATAAATGAAAAGGGCATGTTGGAAAGTAAGAACTGTAATCGAATATATATTAAATTAGAATGTATATACTAATATTACTTAAAGAGAGCCTCATATACATTAAAAACATAAATAATTGCACAATAAAAATTGAAACTAGTAACTAAAAAATTACTAAAATTATGGCTAGAAAATAGAATATTAGACGGTGCATATCATGAAATAATTTCAGGTTCTTTTATTTTCTTAGATTAGATTTGTTAGAGTTAGATTCTTATTCTTGTATAATAATATATAAGTTAATAAATATGTTATTAAAGATTAATTAATATTGATTCAGAAATGTCAGTGTATTTATTTATATCAAATTGAAAACTTTTGAAAGCGATCTCATTTTGGTTAATTTTTATATTTTCAATATAATATCAAATATCCAATTATACAATTTCAAATATTAAAAGCTGATGATTTTCGTCACATATCAGGCAGGCAGATTTTTTTTCGTTAAAAAGCAGAGTTTTATATTCCAGCTTATCCAACCTTGTAAAACAATGATTGCGCGATATGGTTTCGTTTTGTTTAAAAATAGCAGACACAAGTCTTATAGTTTTTAATGCATCTTGTCTATTTGCTAACCTTACTTCTCACCCCTAATTTTTTCATTCAGACTCAGAAAGCTCTGGTGATCTGCTCAAGCTGGCTGCAGATTACCAAACTGTCATTGTGAGTTTTATTTAGTTCAATTTTGGCTTTGGACAGTTGTCGAAATTGGCTTTGGCTTTAGACAGTTGTCGATTATTGGACAATAACTTTAGTTCATCGGCCGTTAGAATTTGTTCGAGAGACGGCTCATGTTTGTTGCGTAAAAGCAGCCCAGAGCAGATCTTCGAACGGCCATTTTTTAAATTTTCTGCCAGCTCATAAGGAATCCACTTATCAAGCGTTTTTGATGTGTTATCCAATTTTTGTCTATTAAATATCCCCTTAAACAAAGTATGGTGTTGCTCAACCAACCTCCGTATGCGACCGATTTATCTATATATCTGTGGGATTTCTACTTATTCCTATTCCTAAATCCTAAAAGATAAACGATGGAAGGGAAATGTTTCAACACAATTCGGACATTTAACATCCACTTCTAGAGCGTTTTTGAACTCCACCACTCCACTTAGAAAAAAGTATTGTATTGGTCAACCAACCTCCGTATGCGTCTGATTTGTCTCTGTGGGATTTTCAGTTATTCCTAAATCATAAAACTTAAACGATAGAATATGGGAAATGTTTCAACACAATTCGGACATCCAACATCCAACATCTACTGCTATCGCGGCTTTGATATCGATATCCAAAAATGAGCAATGAAGGATGGTAAATATTAAAGTGATTGACATGCAATGAATATTTCAATGAAGTAGAATTGAACATTCACTCATTTGCCAGAAGTTTAAGCTAACAATAATCTGGTGTCATGTCAGATAAATAGATAATTTAGATTCGATTAGTTCAGTCAAAGTTGTCTGTTTTTTTTTTACGATTAGCCCATCTATTTCACAAATATGGTTCCACAATGTCCCCATTTGCCCGATCTGGCATCGGGTGACTTTTATCTTATCTTTTTCATCTAAAAGTATTGTTTTATGGACACTGTTTTGAATAAATAGATATAATAAAACTTAATTTGCAAGTGATACTTTAAGTATTAGGGAAAACGTGTTTTTAACGGGAGGAACTTATTTTGAAGAAGGTGAAAGAAACTAGAAAATCTGCTTTGTTTTACAGTAATATTGATTGATACAGTGTAGGGTACAGTAACACAAAGTTGTATGAGTTGTATAGGAGAAAATCGAACAAAGACCAAAGAAAATCCATGAAACCTTTAATCCGACCCTGGATATCAACTCATGGAGCTTGCGCTGGGGCCGGCTACCGAGCAAAAGAAAAAAGGACGATTTTTTTCGTGTTTTTCGTTGCTGGGTATTTTTTCTTGCTCTATTTTTGTTCGGCGGCTAGGCAGCTAGACCGCCGCCATATATCGATAAAATGCTACACTGCACAGCCTGCATTCGGGGCTTTCTTTGTCCCGCTTTTATATAAAACTTTTCTATGGAACACGCAAAATAAGAGAAAAAAATAAATATTAAATTTTAATTCAACCCCAGGTAGTATATGGTTTATCTCTATTTACTTTTTAGTAACAAGACTGGTTGTAAACCGAGTAATCTTCAAATCAGATTTTTTTACTAAATGTTAAAATATGTTTCGGCAATATTTTTTTAATAACTGCGTTTAATCCTACAAGAAAATTATTTACTATATGAATCAAAATATTTCTCTCTTTTTAAAAATGTTTCTTATTTTATGGCTAAAGTTGAATTTCACTTATTAACCCATTCGAATTCCAACAGTTGTAATTTTTTAATTTGGACAATTTTTGTTTGTAATAACTGTTTCATTTAGTTACAATGCCTCTCCTAATCCACCCAAATTCAGAAAATTGCCTCCTTATGATTTATCATATTTATTTGATATATCATATTACATTTATTACATATATATATATATATTTATATATATATATATATATATATATATATATATATATATATATATATATATATATATATATATATATATATATGAGATTTATCACTAAACAGGAAATCACTTGTTTATAATTAACATTATCAGGAGATGATTCAATCTTGATGCTCTACTGATTGTCAAGAGTACAATCAATGTAGAGTACTATCGCAGCCTTTTTTACAAACTACATTTTCTAAATAGCTGCATTTTTTTCAGATTATTATTAGGGGTGTCCCAAGAATATAGCCCTCCGTTACCTTAATTCCTGTAGTAATAGCTACGTCCCGCTGAAATGCGGAAACTAAATTTTGTATTTCACTTGAAAAGCATCCAACCTATGTCATGGGCACCTAAACAAAATCTGAACTCATCCCCAAATTCTTGAACAGCGCTATTTTGTGTAGGATGCAGAATGGAATGGAGTTGTGTTTATTGAACGCATCTATCATGATTAGACATCGGTTAGAATATGTAAAGTTCAGTGTTCAATACCAGGAGTCTCCAAACTACGGCTCGCGGGCCAAATCCGGCCTACCAGTGTCATCAATCCGGTGAATTTAGCAAGCGTATGGTCATTACTTATTGAAGTAATGCAGTATGGCCCTAAGGCTGGAATGTTTGGAGACCCTGTTCTATACTGAAGGCATAATATTATACTATATACATTATACTTCGAGGAGCTATTGCCTATAGTAGTAGATCAACTATTGGTAGTTATTCAAGGTAGCCTAGCTGTCAAGCATTATAATAGCTGTTTTGGTTAATAATGTCGATTTTGCTAAGAGATGGCGTTACTAATACATTTAATGGTACAGACTAATGACGTCTATGTCATTTTGGATGGTAAACATATGCCATCAAAAGTCAATTAGTTACTAATTGTTTTTGTAACTTTGAATATGTCGAATTATGTAGCAGAAAACGACGTTTTACGAGGAAGTTTAATAACCTTCTTTCATTTAAAGAAAACGGCTGGTGAAAGTTATCGATTGTTGGTCGAAGCTCATGGTGAACATGCTCTAGCCCAAAAAACTTACGAACGATAGTTTAAACATTTTAAATTTGGCGATTTTGATATAAAAGGCAAGGAGCGTTCAGGACAGCCGATCCAAAGTTTGAAGATGCATTATTGGATGAAGACTCAACTTATACGTTGAAAAAATTGGCAAAAGCATGCAATGTTGCCTAATCTACTATTTCCGTCTACACGTATTGGAAAAGATTAAGAAGAAAGAAAAATGAAATAAAGGAAATATGTCTCTTTCCTTTATTTAATTTTGCAAGCAAAAGTTTTGCATCAAGTTGTGACAGGTGATGAAAAGTGGATCTATTTTAACAATCCAAAGTGCAAAAAATCATGGGTAGACCCACACCAGCCTTCAACATCACAACCAGTGCATTATATACATGGAAAGAAGGCTTTGCTGTGTATTTGGTGGGCTAGTAGGGGAGCTGTATAAACTGCTGAAACCTGGTGAAATGATTATTGACGATCGGTACTGACAACAATTCATAAAATTGAACTAAGCGTTGAGGAAAAACGACCAAAATACGACAGAATACGCTCAAAGACGCGATAAAATCATTTGTCAACATGACAATGCTCAGCCACATGATGCAAAATGTGTAAACAACTATTTACACCCGCCGTATTTACCGGACTACCACTTACAAGGTGTGGCTATTAAATAACGAGACTGACGCTGCTACAGAAGATGTACGCATGTGCCAAACACCAGCGACCAACAGTTGTTTAGCGGGAAGCCTTCTCTTTCGAATGCAGTACCTCTCGCGTCAGTAAACAAATCCGTATAACCGTAGCCTTCGTTCGCATTAGAGTTGTTTTTTTTTTGTTTCGCCGGAAAAATGTTAAGTGTAACAATAGAGCAACGAATTGTTGTGAAATTTTACTTAAAACTTGGAAAAATAGTTACTGAAGATTGTAATTTATTGAAAGAAGAATATAGCCATGAATGTTTATCGCATGCACGTTTTTCTGAGTGGTTTAAGCGTTTTCAAGATGGCCGAGGAGACGGAGAAAATGATTCACGTCCGGGTTGCCCTTCCTCATCAAAAACGGATGACAATATCGAAAAAATCGGTAACCTGGTTCAATCTGACCATCGGTTAACTATCCGTGCAATTACTGAAACTGTAGGAATTGACAAAGAATGCGTACGGCAAATTTTACATAACAATTTTAACATGCAAATTTTACATAACAATTTTAACATGCAAATGTGTGTGCCAAAATGGTGCCTAAAATTCTCATATTTGAACAACAATACTCGCAACAATGTTTGTACTGACACTTTGAATGCCAATGAAAATGATCCATTGGATCTTATGAACTCTTGATGAACTTATTTGAAAAGATAATAACATGTGACGAATCGTGGTTGTTTTATTTACAATCCTGAAACGAATCGTCAATCCATGCACTAGAAGAGCCCAAATTCACCGAAAACCAAAAAAGCTCGAATGAGCAAATCAAAATTCAAAGCAATGATGATAGTTTTTTTCCATATTCATGGAATTGTGTACCTTCACTGAAGTCCTAAAGGGCAAACTATTAATCAGCATTACTACCTTCACGTTTCTTGCTAAACTCCGTGAAAAAATAAGAAACAAACGACTCGAATTGTGAAAGAACAAGTCATGGGTTCTCCACCAAGATAATGCGCCGGCTCATTCCGCATTGTCTGTCAAGAATGTTTCTAGTCAAATACAGCATCCCAGTGTTAGATAATTCGCCTAATTTGCCGAATCTTGCGCCGTGCGACTTGTATCTGTTTCCTATAGCGATATCTGCATTAAAAGGAATAAGCTTTGAGTTCGTTGAAGCTGTGGAAGATAAAGCGGCATGCGTTCTAAAGGAGCTAACAGAAGAAGACTTCCAGCACTGTTTCGAATAATGGAAGATTCGCATGGAGCGTTGTAGGGATAGAAGAGGGGCGTATATTGAAACTGAATATGTATGAAATCAAAATAAAATATTTTACAGCATCAGTCTCGTTATTTAATAGCAACACTTCGTATTTCAATCTAAGCAGCATGGAATTTCAGAACAATACTTAAATTGTTTCGAAGAAGTAAAAATTTGGCTTGATAAATAGTTGGCACCAAAAACCAAACTTTCTTTTAGAAAGATATTTTTCCAAAAAGATGGAAAAAAAGTAATAGCTAACGAGTACCAACACTTTGATTATTAAGGAAATTTATTTTGTTATGGAAATAAACTCTCAAACAATCGACATTATTAACCCAAACACTTATTATATAACCTGGAAAGTTCACTAATTGCTCTACCATGAGCATGTACTGGATATTATCGGCAGGTGACTTCTGAATGTATCCAATCCCCTTCAAACCTATTTATAACTTAATTTTGGCAAACATGTATAATATTTCACTTCTTAAATTCTTATTTTAGAGTTAAAAAAACCTTGAATTAAATGTTATCTAATAAACTTTATTGTATATTTCTGTACCCAAATTTTAATATAGTAAACAATACATATTTCAAGGTAGATATTAAAATATTTGTTTAAGAAAATTAATGGTATTCATTAATAGCAAATTATTCTTGCGGATATTTTATCTCATTGATTTTTTACTTCCTTATTCACCGAAACTTTGCAAATACACTTAAAAGAATATTTTTAGATTTTTTTTTAGTGACTAAATCTAATTATGTAATACTGAAAACTACGATAACAGAATAATAATATATCCTGGTTTTTAAAAATAAGAATGATTGAGAAAAATACGTTAAATTTTGTAGCTACCGATTCAATTACTTTGTATTCGAATATTAATTGCGAAATAAACATTTCAGTAACAAGATTTTTATCTTGATTTCTTAATATATCTATAATTACTAACGCCTTTCTCGACAGGCTTTTCGCTAATCATGTTAACATTACCAGGAAATAATTCAATCTAATTTGGGTGAATCATATCTGAGGTTGAATCATCTCCTGATGATGCTAACATGGTTAGCGATACCCGCGACTAGAAATTTTAAAAACTGCTTTGGTGTTTAGTGGTAAATCTCTTCCAGTTTAGTTTGATAATGATATTAAATCATCTGCGAGGGACCAAAATTGATAATTACTATTAAACATTATTATTTTAATTTTCGGTACCAAATTGAACAATAGTGTTGACAGATCTTTCTGTCTGAGCTTTCTATTAACTTGGAATCCTTCAGATTTATATCATTTCGATACTATTTCATTTTTTTGTATTAACCAATGTCATTTTTATTCGTCTAAATACCTTTACAAGTATGTTTAAGCAACTCAGGAGCCGGTACATCTGATTTCTTTTAATACTATTGTAGGCCTGTATAAAATCTTCAAATAGTATTTAACAATTCATGGAAATGTTTTTTTTTTAATATTTGCATTGTTCATTCTTCTTCTCACCCCAATATTCCCTCTTCTGTTTTGACGTACATCAGTTTGATTTTGGTTCTGATAGAATGATGTTATTTCCTTATATTTGCATTTTTCTTCAATATCTTGTAATTTCCTTTCGCTATATTGTTGTGGTATGTTTCCTAGTGATATTCGAATAAGCATATAATTCTTCGTCAAACCATTTTTTTCTTTTTTATTAATTCTATATTTTCTTATTCTATATTTGTATTTATTTTTAATAAATAATATTTATTTGTAATAAAATAAATTTCTTGTACGTCTTATTTACCGAATCTTTGGTTTGCTCCTTAGTTCTCTTTTTCTTCTTCATATATGTTTTTTTTTTAAGATTAAGGCAGCCTAAGAGATCAAGGGATTACTAAGAGAGACATGAGAAATTTAATCTAAATATGGTCACTCTGCAGGAGATAAAACAATTATACTCAGCATTAGCAGAAGTTGAAGATGTCATTTTTTAAAAGCAGAAGAAATGACAGAATATTAGGCACATGACGTTTGATACCGAATGATTTTAAAGAAAATTAATAAATTCCACGCAATATTAAATAAAATGTATTCCATATAGGTAAAATGAACACACGATAGAACAGTAATATATATATATATATATATATATATATATATATATATATATATATATATATATATATTTTTATATATATATATATATATATATATATATATATATATATATATATATATATATATATATATTTATATATATATATATATATATATATATATATATATATATATATATATATATATATATATATATATATATATATATATATATATATATATATATATATATATATATATATATATATATATATATATATATATATATATATATATATATATATATATATATATATATACATATATCGAAATTAAAACTGGTGTGAGACAAGGGGATGGACTCTCGCCACTCTTATTTAACTGTGTTCTAGAAAAAGTAATACAGGAGTGGCGTGAAAAAAAGTCGGCACTGAATATTGACCAGCCCATTAAACTGGGGAGAACCAACATCAAAATTGATTGTTTGGCATTTGCTGATGATCTAGCAATTTTAGCTCAAGATGTATTAACGGCTCAAAAACAGATTGAAATCCTAAAAGAAACAGCAGAAAAGGTAGGACTCCAAATATCCTTTGAAAAGACACAATACATGACCTGCAACAGACTAAGAACCACCAGGGCCCATACGGGAATAATAATAATAATATACATATATATATATATATATATATATATATATATATATATATATATATATATATATATATATATATATATATACATATATATACTACATTCGCTCTGTCTTCCATTAGGACTTGTAGCCGCCCACTTCTGAGCTCTAGAAACTCATTTCTTGTAGTGTAATCTCAAAATCCTCTGTTTCTCCTTTCGCTGTTCTAACTACTGCTTGTGAATTTTTCATTTCATTTATATATAAATAGGATAGTAATAATAAGAAAACACATCAGTAGGCGTAGGTCCACAAATCAAATTGATTATGTACTAATAGAAAAAAAAACAACCCATTACTACAAATATTACATGCACGAGAGAAGCAGAATGCAAATCAGACCATATTTAGTAGTAAGAACTATATACCTAGTTTAGATATAATATAAATAACATTAATGAACGGACTCAACCTGCAATACTTAACACCGAATAAAATAAATAACCCTTTTTACTTTTTCATAGAGTTTTATGCATTATTCTCGTACGCTCATGTTTATTTATGACCAAATTTCAAACGCCATCAAAATCAACCTTCTGGTAACGTTTCTAAGAGCGGCGTTCCTTCCAAGTGCACTTTTTCTCAAAAATACTAAACCTGCATCTTGCAAGTCAGCTCGATCCATACATCTCAAAATGATGGCAATATATCAAGAAAGAATATTCAATTTTTTCTCATTTCTTTTTATTGCCGTAGTTGCATTACGAACTGACAAAGATGGGAGAACCTGCATGCGGTGCGCCATTTAATGATAGTGGCTGCAGTTTCTCGTGGAATAGAAAGAAAAAATATACGTTTTCGCGCAAATATAAAAAAGAGATGCTGTTAAATCTCGCTCTTGTGGTGAAATGAAATGTTTTGACGCTTATTTTTGTGTTTTATTATTTGTAATAAAATTTGCAAAAAATTTTAAAACAATGCCAATATTATGTTAAATATTAATGTTATGTTTAATGTTAAATCTCACTCTTGTGGTGAAATGAAAGTTTTTGACCCTTATTTTTGTGTGTTTTATTACACTGGGGAACAGCAATTTTGTTGACTTGGATCTGTGACTTGTTTTTGACCAATTTTTCATCTCTGAATTCAAAAATATTCACAGTTTTTCTCTATCACGTCAAGTTCTTAAGCTACAGCATACCCCTAATTTTACCTTAAAAGTATACATACGAAAGGAAATAAGGTGAGATCTGACCAAATAGATTAGAATATTTTATTCATACAGAGATTAACATATTATTAAACGTTATTATATTATTAAGGATATTATGGTAAACATTTCTTCTTATAGCTTTTCCTGGAGTGTTCAGTTTGCGGACATTCTCGCTTGATGCTCCAACAGTAGTCAGCCATCATACTGACATCCCATCTACCTGTATACCGCGCTTCCATAACCTTTAGATCCTGGTGGAATCGCTCGCCCGGTTCATCACTAACAGCACCAAGATTTTCTTGGTGCTGTTAGTGATGACTGTTAGCAAGATGACTATGTAAGAAATGCAGTTTGATGCTCATGTTGCAACCAAGCTTTTTAAAACTCTCCAAGAGTTGTTGAACAATTTCGATGTAATTCGGGGCTCGTGTATTTCCAAGAAAGTCTTTAACAAAATTTTTAAAAGCCAACCATTCCTTTCAAGTTCGGTCATTGTTTCAGTGAAATTTTCATCTTTAACGAGTTGCCGAATCTGTGGACCATCAAACACACCAGCCCTTGTCTTTTCATATGACAGGCTAGGGAATGCCGAAATGATATACTTAAAGCAGTCTCCTTCAATTGACAAAGCCTTAACAAATTGCTTCATGAGACCTAGTTTTATAGGCAAAGGCGGAAATACAATGTTTTTTCTGTCGACAAGTGACTGATTTAAAATGTTTGGATCACCAGGTCTTAGGTCAGATCTTGGCAGCCAGTTCGATTGCACCCAATGCTTCTCACGAGCTCTGCTGTCCCACATGCACAAAAAACAGGGATACTTGATATACCCACGCTGCTGGCCAAGAAGGAAACAGACTATTTTAAGGTCAACACAGATGATCCATTGGTGCATATTATATTGCAACAAGTCAATAACTTTCTTTATGTCGTCATATTATTCACGCAAAGAAACTGAATGTCCTATTGGGACTGAACCGTATAAATTTCCATTATGTAGGAGAACACACTTCAAGCTACTCTTTGAGCTATCTATAAACAATCGCCATTCAGTTGCGTTATAGTTAGAAATGTCCAATTCTTTCATTAAACCTTCTACGTTCTGGCAATATACAAATCCGTCATTATTTCTGAAGTACTGCCTAAATTAATTTTCTCTGAATCCATAGTAAGTGACTTTAGCTCCTTTGTCAAGCAAATTTTTTTCGTGCAGTCTTGATGCTAATAATTCCGATGCTTTTTTGGATAGTCCCAAATCTCATGCTAAATCGTTTAATTCATGTTGATTGAATCCTTTACGAACAGAATCATTGGAAACTTTGAATTCTTCGTGGGTGGAGTCACTTCGATCTTCACATGATTCACATTCTTGTATTTCTAAAGAAGGTAATTCTTCAAAAACTGGCACTGGAATTTCAGCTGAATGAGGCCCAGGGCGTTTAGCTGACGGTAAACTAGGGTACTCAATTTTATGTTTGTTTTTCTTGTTGAATCCTGATGTTTTCACTAAGCAAAAGTAGCAATCACTTAAGTGATCTTTGGGCTCTCGCCAAACCATTGGTATACCAAACAAAAGTTTATTACGTATTCTCTTCGTCCACATTCGTAAACTCTCTACTGTTTGCTAGTGAATCAAGGCTGTTTAAGCACTTACGACGAGAACTACTAGAGGCAGACATAACGAAAATCTGTAGTTGTGTATGTATACTTTGACTTCACTATATCAGAGCGACACAGACCCGCGTACTTTAGCATCTCATGCGTAACTGACCAAACTAGTTTTGGATGACGCAACGTCACTCACGCCCCCACTCCTAGGTCGAAGAAGGTTCGCCGGTAGGAGAGCAGTAGTGACTTCTGTGATTCGCCAAGCTTAGTCGGATGCGCAACAACTGTAGAGAAAAAACTTGACGTGATAGAAAAAAACTAAATAAAGTTTTGGAATTAGCATGTCAATTTACGTATAAAACAGCTTAAATATCGAACTCAACAGAAATTATTTTTCAAATTGTTCCCCAGTGTTATTTATTATAAAATTTGTAAAAAAAATTAAAATAATGCCAAAATTATTATTAATAAATTTTACTAAAACACACGTAAAAATTATACCCCGTCAAACATACATAATAAATCACTTCTATTGGAACCTTCGGTATGAAATACTAAACTCGAAAAGATTCATCACTATATAACAAACCAGTTTTTTTAACTCGATGCTCGTTTCTCTAACCATATTAGCATCACCAGAAAGTGATTTAATTGCAAAATGAGCGTCGGAAAGTTTTTAAAAAAGTGATTTGGTATTTAGTGATGAATCTATTCGAGTTTAGCATTTCTTATCGAAGGTTCCAATTGAAGAATTGATTCATTATGTATGTTTGACAGGAAATAATTTTTACGTTTTTTTAGTACAATTTATTAATTGTAATACAGGCATTGCTTTAATTAATGTTATAAATTTTATAGTAAATAATAAAACACAGAAAGAGAAATTTTGCACATGGTTGCTGAAAAAAAAGTTATGTGAAGCAAGTTAAAAATATTAAGTAAAGAAATATTTAAAATTACGTGATTGTAAGAAGAATATTTTAAAGAAGCTTTATTTTATGACAATATTATTTTGAATATTATCCTGTAATAATTGAAGTAGTAATATTTTAACCACAATTATTGCAGATGTATCAGTCTGGACTTGACCGAGATCGTCGCTAAATACATCGACGCACATTCCAGCTGAGGCGTCGGACCAGCCATCGTCTACATCTCCCTCGACGCCGGACAACTACACCGCAGTTGCGAAGGTTACAAGCGATGATGGTTGCGATAATTAGAGACGTCGTGCGCGTCGCGACGCTCCCCGCTGGTCGGCGGCGCCACGGCGTAGGCGGCTCCCAGGTGAAATTGGAATAGCCTTGAAAAGTGTCCGGGGTCAAAAGCACGACGACGAAGAGATTGAGAGAAGCAGGGGGGTTGGTGGTGTATGTGTGCGCGCGATTACGAAGAATTCCGGAAGATTCGGCAATAATTAGATCTAAAGGAGGGAGTTTTAATTAGTGATTTATAGAGCGTAAGCTCTCTATACCCATTCGTAGGAATTATGTAATTAAGCTCGCATATCAAGAAAAACCCCTCTTCTTCGGTGTTCTTTATGCCACTTGTTCATTTTAGATCTTTCTGATCATTTTTTTCCAATCCTATTCCTTGATTATATTCTTATTTAATATTTCTTCCAAAGCTGAGGGGCTCTTTTTCCTTATAAATGTATTTTGCTCTTTTTTTTAACAGCTCTATTATATTTCTAATTGGTTGTATGAACCAAATTTTTATAATATGCTCAAACAATTTCATGTCTGAAACAATTTATTTTCTGTCCTTTTTATCTGCGATTTATTCTTTGGTTGGTAACATCTTAAATGCCTTCTGTTCTTTGTGTATTCCTTTTCAATTTCTTTTCGGACTTAAAATTAATGGACAAAAATAAAATTATTGTAACATTTATTTTAAATAAGTAGAGAGAGAGAGAGACACTGGTAGAATATAACCAAATCCTCGTGTTCACTTTACTTATTAATCTATGATGTCAATTAATCCCGTAATGTATATGGATCATTCCATGCCAAATCGACCACTTTTGAACCCGACCTCTTTCGATTTGGCTGATTTTTTTTTATCTTTTTCTACCCCACTAAAAACTCACTTTCTCAGATTTTTTTTATCCAATCGAAAAAAGGTAAAAATTTTTCAAAAAATGCTTCTTTTTTTTCAAATACCCGTAACTTTTTCAAAAATTGACTAAATAAGAGGTTTTTTTTGAATTTGTTTTTAAATGTATTTCTCAGAAAAAAATTCAGATTCAGAAAAATTTTCAGTTTTTTGAGAAAACCCGTCAATTTTTCAAAATTCGCCATTCTTAATTTTTTTCTTTTTTTTCCTAAAAAAACTTCGATTTGTTCCTCGAATAATGCCGTGCATTCCAGAGTGGGCCGACTTTTCTTTCTATTTTTTTTTATTGAGAAAAAATTCTTATTTTTCCCAATCGTTTTTTTTTTTATTATAAAAAGTTTGTTTTTATAATCAAATAAATCCAAGTAAATGGTTCTATAATATTTTGTACTTAATTTATAATCTAACCTAATGATTAATGATTAGGATTTCACGGTTAATACGATTAACAATCAATTTTTTATAACAATTTAACAAACGATTTTATTTTATTTTCTTTGTCTTTTAAATAATTTACAGATTCTATACTAGTCTGAATTCCAGGCACAAAGACAACCATCTGTGTCTGGAATCACACTGTCTAATTGTTTACTGCTTCCCCTTCTGGCGAAAATTTAACTGTTATATTTGGAAGGTTATCGGGTGTAGAAGCCCATGCATAGAGTTCGTAAGGTGTGGCTATTTGTTTATCAACTGCTAGTTGAAGAATTGCTTCCACTACTAAACTTTTCACTGCGCCACCAATATCGTCTCACGGACCTCTCCCGTGGGCAGCCGCAAAAAAATGCCATTCAGTAGGCATTTCAAAATCACTTTTGTGGTAGTATAAATTGACAATGTTTTTACAATTTGAATTGCTGAAGAGCTCCATTCGAAAAATAATAAACTTTCTTAACATTGTCAGAAATATGTTTCACAAAATCAGTTATTATTTTGGTAAAAACATGTACTACAACGGCGTCATGATTGTTGCATTCTGAAATAATTACTAGACTGCTGTGGTTAAATTTGTTATTCTCTCTAAAATAAATAACGTAATAAGTGCGTATGTCAAACGAGTATTGAATCTATAAATTATTTAAACAACAAAGAAAAATAAAATAAATCGTTTATTAAATTGATATAAAATAAGTAAAGTATTAACGTATTGTATTAGATTATAAATTAAGTATAAAATATCATAGAACCATTTACTTTATTTTGTTACAAAAATAAAGATTTTATAATAGAAAAAATAAACAATTAGGAAAAAATTTAATAAAAAAATAGAAAAGTCGGTTCACTCTGGGATGCGCGGCACTATCCGCAGAATACATCGTTAACGTTTTTTTAGGGAAAAAAAAAGGCAAACTTTGAACTAAGTAGATTTTTTTTGTATTTTTTCTGAAAACTACATTCAAAAACAAAAAATTAAAAAAAGAACATCGCATTTAGTCCATTTTTATTATTAAAAATTATGGGTATTTGAAAAAAAAGAGCAAATTTTTTAAAAAATCGTAACTTCTTTTTGGTTGGGTAAAAAAATTTGAGAATATTCTGAGAAACGTTTTTAGTGGGGTCCCACATATATAATTATATTTGTAAAAATAAATTTCTATTTCACTTATGATTGTATAATTAATAAGTGCTTATGATACAAAACTATTGAGAATTCACGCTAATAATAAAAAATGTATATTAAAATAATTGTAGTGATCTTAAAATTTGACCTAGAGTGTACTTTATATAATCGAGCATCCACTGCGTATTCTCCTGATTGGTTCCTGTCTATCATTTTCTCAATCAGATCTTGTATTGCTTTAGAATACATACTGCCAATAGTACAGATTAGAACTATTCATCTTCTTGTAAGATAATCATTCGGTTTATTTTCTCATTTTATGTATCTCTCAAAACAGTTTAGCCAAGTTAAATTATTATTATTTACAATAATTATATTAACTGCAACATCAATATTTTACCGCCAGCGATGCCCGAAGAACCATTTAGACCGATAGGCGGGCAAGTTAAATACCGCCATTTAATTTTTAAACCGACAGTTTGATTAATCTCCAGATAACTGTATTAATTTTCGTGCTTACGTAACAGGCAAAATGCCTCAGAGCCATGCAAATAATCCGCAATAAACCTACGAGACCGCCTTATAATTTATGCGAAGCCTTGTAGTTTTAATATCACCCCGTATATGCAAAACAGCCGTTCCGCGACACAAATGGAAGATAGATGATTCTTTCATTCATCGGTATCGTGAGAAAACAGGTAAGAGAATAGCCTAAGATAAAAAAAAATTAAAGGGTTGCGCTCGTCAACCCGAATGTTCGATGCGCGTATGGCTCAAAAAAAATTAAGGGTTAGAAAGTTTTTTGTCTCAAATGGAAAAACATAAAAACGTCTGACGAGGGCTGCAGGGTCGAGAGTGGCGTATGCAAATGTGATCTAGTTGCGACCCGGAAAGTGGGATGCACGCTGATTAGGTTCTTGTCTTCTGACAGTTGCTGGCAACCATTGTTTTGGCTTTTGTTTGAGTATCGGAATGGGTAACGGAAAAAATTCGACTTATTTTCACAGGAATAGATATTCTCGGTGAAATAGAAAATGAGTATTAGATAAATTGAGAAAAAAGTCAAACTCGAGTTTGAATCTCATTTTAAATCTGATTTAATCACATGGGAAAACTTACAGGAATTAAGTCAACAGGATTATCACAGGGAAACAGAGAGAACGTAAGACATTTGGAATGGCTACTCGGTAGAGGTCAGGTAGTCTTCTACCATGGAAAACTAAATATTAGACGATATCAATATGGACACAAGAAATCACTTTGTGACTGAGACCATTATTGATTCCATCCTCTGCTGGTATTATAGGGAAAGTTCTGATAAATTAGAAGCACTCTATTCTTGTGCCTGCGGTAGTTTTACTTTAGTACAACTGTGAAGAAGGCATGTGGCATAGGATCGATATTAGAAGATCTGGATAACCAATGAAGGTTGGACAATAAGACTCTCAGAAATATAAAATGAGGCACAATGATAACTACAAGTGATATCCCTATTATTTGTATTTTATCTTAAAGCACTATGATTTGAAAATGACGTCGTTCAAATGTCCACCTCGGCTTCGTCTGATGAAATGTATTTGGGAGACCAAATTTTTGTTGAATCTTTCACATATATCGCTTGGAATATTTTCAATTGTGGCCTGAATGTTTCGCTTGAGGGCACTAATGGTTCGGGGATTATGTATGCAAATCAGATATTTAATATATATATATATAACAGATAAGATAATATTTATTAAGTCCCTTAAAATTATTATTAGTCCCTGTCCATATTAATGTGACCACTTGTGGTTTTCAAGTAAAATCCAAGTTATGCGTATTTCTAAAGCATTCTGAGTTATTGTTTGAACTACAGATGTTTACTAAACCATATATTAACATTTATCTCAATCATAATGCCAATATATTTTTTATATTGGCCACACTGACCTCTAACACCGCCATTTTTGAGTATTTGGTACGTTTGCTATTTCAAGTGTGTTATGTTCTCGTGCATTTGAGTGAAGTTATTGACAAATATTGATTCAATTATTGAGTTAAGTAAGTATTTTTTGCTTTAATATTGTATTCTAACGTATTTCGATATATAAAAAAAGTTTTATATGCTTTTAAAGTAACTATTTAGGTTGCGTGTTACCTAACCTTACATTTGTTCTAATTTTTAGAAATCGGTAGACCTAAAGATATTTCTGCGATCAAAATTGGAGTTGTTAAGGGAGTTGTCTTTTCACCCTAGGAACCACATCACAAAGAGAAATTGCGAGGGGAGCAAACGTATCCAAGACATCGTTGGTAAAATAGCCCGCAAAGTGAAAATGTGCATAGCCTTGACTCCTAAAAATGGCCGAGGCTGGAATCGATGTATCCATTCGTACAATGCGACTAAGATTTGTTGATTTGGAGTTGAACAGTCGGCGACCAGTGAAAAAGCCAAAACTTACGTATCTGATGAAGAAAAAACGTTTACCATATGCTAAAAATATCAAGGTTTTATTGAGGGCGATACGGAGAAGATACGTAATAATATTTACCATATAATAGGATAAAAGTCTTTTTATCAATCTAAAAATTTTAATAAATTGATTATTTTATTAGCAGGTTTGCTTTAATGATCAAATATTGGTGAAAAATATCATTCCGAAAATTATCATTCAGACTGTATGATAAAAACTGTTAAAACACCCAAGATCAGTTATGATTTGGTCGATGATTAGCAGCAAAAGTCTTGGGAGACTTTACATTGTTTAAGGGACAGCAGCAGTAATAAATAGATTGAATTGAATAAAATAGATTGACACCTCAATTGAGAGAATGGTGCCCTAATAATGAAAATATGATTTTTCTGCAAGATGGAGCACCATGTCATACTGCGAAATCAGTGAAAAAATTCATTAACGAAGAGAATATTCATATAGATTGGAGTGGCTTAGAAACTCACCAGAAATGAATCCAATAGAGAATGTCCGGGAGCTTTTGAAACGCGAGATTGCCAAGGAAAATGTCACAAATCAGACACAATTAATTAAGAGATTAAGTTTCCATTGGAATCATAATGAACACCTCAATAATCTTAATGATTTAAGTCTTAATGTCTTAATTGCATTCTCAGTATGCCTCGCAGAGTGGGCGCAGTCATAGAGGCTAAGGGCGGTAATACAAAATATTAAATAAAATAAAATAAATGATTGTACTAAGTGATCAGTGTAACAAAGAAGTCTGTAACATATTGAGTCATCCAAATACACACATTTTTCTAAAAATCAGGCAAAAAAGTGATTTTACTTAATTATTTCAAGTGAACACATTAACATGGAAGATATAACCGCGTTTTAGATTTGTAAAATCTCGATGTTTCGGCTTCCACTTTGAAGCCATTATCAAGAGAATCTAATTGCTTTACTTCGAGGCATCAATCTGCCTACATCCCAGAAAGCAGAAAAAAGGGAACTCTGGGGAGTAGACAGATTGAGGCCTCGGAAACAAATCAGATTACCTTTATAATGGCTTAAAAGTGGAAGCCGAAACATTTTACGACTTTCGACATTTTACAAATCTAAGACGCGGTTCTACCCTACCTAGTAATTATAATATTACCGACCACAGAAGCCTTTCCGCTTCTGCGTCGGTAATAAAGCCTTCCTTTATATATATATATATATATATATATATATATATATATATATATATATATATATATATATATATATATATATATATATATATATATATATATAAACAACTCAGACTTGAATTTTGTCAGTGGTTTTAAGATCAGTACAACAGAAATGAACATTTTACCAAATTATTTCGGCTACCGACCGAAGGTCACATTTACAAGGAATGGAGTACATAATTTCCACAACAACCATGTTTGGGCAATAGAAAATCCGCATGCTGTCAAAAGAATCAGCAAGGATTTTTATTTCATTTATCCTTATTTCAGCAAGGATTTTCAGTAAATGTTGTGGTTGTGTGTAATGTTATTCGTGGACACCGAACAATATTTTCTGCTACTCGAACAAATGGTGACAATTATGAACAATTTTTGTAACATGTAACATTTTTATTTTCGTTATTCTGCAACTTTTATACAAATGATTTTTGTTAAATTATCTTCTCTTTGCGAGTTCTACAAGGCGGTGGTCGAGAATATCAAAAAGCCAGGTCTGTTTTCAGCTTTGGTAACTTTTAATATCTTCTTTATTTTGCTACTTTTATACAAATGATTTTTAGTAAAATTACTTTTTTACGAGTTCTACAACTTGTTAAAATAAATGACTCAACTTTAAGAACATCCAGTATATAAAATTGTATATGTATAATAAATATAATAAAATTCGTATAATGGTAAAAGATCCATTTTTTACATATTTTCACACTACAGTTCTCTACGGGCAGTACAGTACTCTAGAAAATTAGTTTTATAACTTTTTTCTCCTTTATTTGGGTTTTTCGCCACTGTCTAAAACTCAAAAAATATCAAAAATACCTGTTCTTATTTAAAGAAAGAATCACTGGGTAAAAACAAAAAACCAAACGGAGACAAATTTCTCAGTGATTCTTTTTTGTAATAAATTTGCCTAACGAACAAAATTTTAAAGATATAAAAATGTTATAAAAAAAAATATTTAAATAAAAATAACTATATATGTATAGCATGTATAGCAATACATGCCTTCGGTAGATTTAAATTCAATATGGTTCCCGATTCTAAAGAATACAATTAAAACCATTTGAATATTTGAATACACAATCAGTACAATAAACAATCACAGAGTAAACATTACCTATATATATTTTTTGGTAGTATGTTACTGTCATGAAAATACATTGTTGTCAATGTAAGTATCGTTGACATACAAAAAAAAATATATTTACTTTCACTCGTTACTTTATATATTACAAATTAATATAATTTATTTTTTAGTTCAGTTTTGAAAACGGGGGGAGATTACCCTCCGAAACGTTAACGTTAAAAGTTTGTAAATTTTTTTTTATAACATTTTATATCTTTAAAATTTTGTTCGTTAGGCAAATTTATTACAAAAAAAAATCACTGAGAAATTTGTCTCCGTTTGGTTTTTTGTTTTTACCCATTGATTCTTTCTTTAAATAAGAACAGGTATTTTTGATATTTTTTGAGTTCTAGACAGTGGCGAAAAACCCAAATAAAGGAGAAAAAATATATGAACACGCCACAATCATTCAGACATTACTTAGTTTTATAACTACCACTTAAATTTATTAAACCTCAAGACGAAGAAAATTTCAGTTCCTTGTTCAATACCATTATATCAAGATAGAATTTTAAAATAATTAGTTCAATATATTCGTTGCTATTTTAGAATTAAGGGTTATGAGGTTTTTGGTAAAACGGCTTACTGTGTATTTTGTTATTTTAATGTACCGGCTTACACGGTTTTTCCATTTCCCAAAGCAACAAATTTCCTACACACTCATATAAATAACTCAATTTCAAACAATAAAAAAATTATCTTTCTGGTACGCATTTATCCGGTTATTTATTGGCTCGTCTAGACGGACATTCCAGTTCTTTTTTTGCTTTACATTTAGTTACGTGGTAATTGTTTATACTGTAAGTTTTTTTAAAGAATATTAAAAAAAAAGCAATTGACGTTAAAGATTATATTGCAAAGTTTTATATGATATAAAAAACGCTACTAAAATTATAGTTAATCAATATATTCAGCAATCCTCCATTAAATACTCTTCTGTGTAACTAAAGACTATAGTTTCGTAAAACGATTTTACATTCTCAAACACTACATTAAAACTGAGAACTTTGAGAATGCAAAATCGTTTCACGAAATTATAGTCACACAAATTTAAAAATAAAAGTGATAGATAACAAAGTATATTAAATAAATTATGAGCAATATTTCACAGATTGGAAAAAAACGTATTATACAGAGGAGTATTTAATGGAGGACTGCAAGCATTATTGGATGAAGATTCAACTTATACGTTGAAAGAATTGGCAAACGTATTGAATGTTGCTCAATTCACCACCTCCGGACGTCTACACGCATTGAGAATGATCCAGAAGGAAGGAAAATGGGTTCCATATGAATTGAAGGCAAGAGTCATTGAAAGGCGAAAAAAAACTTGTGAAATTTTGCTTGCCAGACAGAAAAGAAAAGATTTTTTGCATCGAGTTGTGACAAGTAATGAAAAGTGGATCTATTTTGATAACCCAAAGCGCAAAAATTAATGGGTAGAATAAATGGCAGCCTTCAACATCACAACCAGTGTGCAATATACATCGAAAGAAGGCTTTGCTGTGTATTTGGTGGGATAGTAGGGGAGCTGTATATTATCAACTGCTGAAACCTGGTGAAAATATTACTGGCGATCGATACAGACAACAATTGATAAAATTGAACCGACCATTGAAGGAAAAACGACCAGAATACGCCCAAAGATATGATCGTCGAGATAGGCGGAACGTCTTACCGCACCCACCGTATTCACCGGACTTAGCCCATTCGGGCTACCACTTATTTCAATAAATTCTTACCAAGAAATGAAAATGTGGCTTGATAAATCGTTGACCTCAAAAAACCAGAAGTTTTTGCCGAGCAATCCATTCTTTGACAGAAATATGGGGAAGAGTAATATTATTTTGCAACGTAATTTTATTTTGTTAAGGAAATAAATGCTCAAATTTTGCCAAAAAATCGACAATATTAATCGAAACACCTATTATTACAGAACTATTAAACATTTCGTTTGTTAAGTTAGAAATTATAGCTTGTTAAGTTACATAAGACTATATACTTTTGTATAAACATATAATAAATTTTTCAAGCAAAGGCTTTAAGACCCAACATTTCTTATGTTGATGAATAAAGGATAGTAAAAAATCTAGTCTACCAAATTTTTCTCCGTTGACACTGTTGATTCTGAACTTGTTAGATCTCCGATCTCTCGAATTGTTTTGTGGCGATCACTTTCAATTATCGCCAATATTTCGTTGGCATCAGCCTCAGCTGGTCGTCCAAAACGTGGTGCATCGCTAAGTTTAAAATTATTTTCACGAATTTTTCTGAACCACTTACGATATGTGGAAAAGTCAATGACACCCTTACTATATACATCACACATCTTCTTTTGTCTGTGAAGGTTTGTTTGCTTTTCAGAAATAAAAAAATCATAATATGGCAAAAATGCTCATTATTTTCTGCCATTTTTAATGCTTAACAACATTTAAAAACACAACCAAATAACACATTTTTTCCCAATGCAGACTGAAATTCTTTCGATGTAATGCTATCTATAACCAAAAACGGGACGAATTTTTGCATCAACCTAATATCAACATCATAAAAGTATTGTGGACAATCCAATGAAACCAGCAGAAAAAGTAAATTTAAACCATTACTAAATATAGAATGAAGTCCAAAACATTTCAATCAAATCAATTTCAAATGGTCATAGGTGCCAATTATTAGTAATAAATTGTAGTTAATTCAATTTAAATAGTCTACTTAGTATAAAAAATTACTGCGACATCTAGAATATCAACATAACTATTATTAATTAGTAGAACTAAAAAAATATTTTTCAGTTACAATCGTGTTATTGAACTAACTGGAAGAAACAAATTGTTTGAAAATAACGCAAGATTTTCTTACTTCTAAGCCTATGGTGACAGATCATAAGTTTTATTTTTTTTTTGTCACAATTACATATTTTTACTTGTGAATTAATTTTACTTGTCGAATGCTTAAATAATTATTTTTTAACACTTTTCAAAATAACATTAATGCGGTTTTTAGATGCATTAAAATGTTAAACACACCCTCAGTTTTATAGGAAAGACGACAGTTAACAAGAGAAAAACATAAACAAAAACCATTTTACTATTATGTGGACTTTTCACCACATTCCATTAAATGAAAAATTGTTTTTTGTAATGAATCAAACAACTGTTTTATTGTTTACTATGAAATTTCTTCCCATGCAGCCTAAATAGCACTTTTCAAAATGTTCATATTTGTAGCTTGTCTTGATTCACTATAAATTCGTTTTGACAGCATCTCCCAAATATTTTCTATGATATTGAAATCTGTAGAGACAGCAGGCTAATCCAATTTTGAAATATTATTTTAATTGTAATCAATAGTTAATCTGTAATTAATTTTATCTGATAAAAGCATTGATTTCAACGAAAATGTATTTAATATAACAAGTAAAACAGGTTTGGTGAAAGGATGACATTCTTTAGATCTTTTTCTTAAAGGTTCATCGTGAATAAACAAAATTTTGGGAATTAGCCTGATGAAAATCCTCGTTAACAATACATGAAACCATTAAAGATAACATAGGTTAAAGCATGATGTGCCATATCACCTTTTGTCATATATCAACCCTCTCACCGCTAGAATATCGATAAACTCTTTTAGACAAGTGTTTTCCAATAATGGTATCTCCAAATGTGAAGACATTTAATGGCCAATAAGACTGCGAAAGTCAGAATTCAATAAGAAATAACCCGAATTTTGGTGGAAACGTTGTACCGTATAATGGGGAATGTGCGGATGAGGTGTGAAGAGTATTTGCAGAGTGACGAACACATGCTTTTTAAATAAAGTATTTCGATAGTTTATCGAGTTTTAATAATCCTCCGTTTCTCTGCCGCACCCAGTATTAAGGTTTTAGGTGATTATTTTAAAAGATCAATAGTAAATTAATATGCATTATTTATTCATAAACCTTTAAATTATAAATATTTGCTTTAAACTCATTCTAAAGTTCAAACTTTTATTCATGTAAACTAATTTTTTTTCTAAGGTTAGACTGTTATTGTTGCATTGAATTAATTCCATCTACTATAAAAAGATAAAGGATAAAAATATAATACTTTTTAGACCAATAAACCAGTTTTCAAAGTATTTTTGAGTGATATATTAACTATGCGAAACTTAACGATGCGAAACTTAGTGAACAAAAAAAGTACTGAAAGAAGAGGGACTGTCCAATCATGAAATTGCAAGAAAAATATCACGTAGTGCTTTGGTAGTGGACCAGTGGCGGTTGGTCCATCAGGGCACGTGGGCATGTGCCTTACCTAAAAAATTAAAAAATAAAGTGGACAAAATAATTTTAGATGTTATATTAATTTATTCTTTGTTGTGTCTATGATCGCGCTTCTTGCGACTTCTATACTATAGATATAGTATATCCATAATGTCATTCGCGGTAACGAAATAGGTCGTGGGGTGCCCAAGAGCACCGATTAAAGAACACGTGCTTTGGGCACAGACAAGTTTGTGCCGCTACTGTTTTCTTAACGATCACATGCGAAAAACAAAGACAGTAATGCATCTTTTCGCTAGTAACCCGGAGATTAAACGCATTTATAGGGCGCTGCCCCATTTTCAGACATCCTAAGCGCTGACATCGGTGATGGGCGGAACTTATCAAACCTTCCCAAATAAAGAAAATGTCCATGGAAAATCTCATAAGAGAATTTTTGTTAGTCATTTTTTTCTCTTTACAAGTTTGATAAGCAATTTCTCTCAGTTTCGTAATCCTTAAACTACTTTTTACATTTAACATATTTGAATTGCTCGTAAAACGTTTTTATTACGACTTTTTCTTGTGTGGAAGTAATGAATTCCTTGAAATGAAGTAAGGAAAAATTAAAGAAGACATTAAAAAACAACCAAGGGGTAAACGTCTACCCCTTATTACAAGACCGCAAATACAAGACAAGGACAAAAAAGTTATTTTTTCCGACGAAAAAAAGTCCAATCACGACGGTTCATATGGATATCAATCTTATTATCATGACTTAAGGAAAGAAGAAAGAATATTGTCACGATGACAAATGGGAGGTGGTTCGGTTATGGGTCATCTGAGAACTTTTGTATAGTTTTCATAAAAAATCGGCCATGTTTTGAAGATTTGGCAGTGCCAGAGTTTGTTTTCCCACAGAACAACGCTCCAATCCATAATACAAATGTTTTAAATATTAGTTTCGAACCAAAAATATAGATGCTCTGCTCTGGAATGGCCTGCCCGTTCTCCAGATTTGAACATAATAAAAAATGTTTGTGGTCTTTTATCAACAAAGGTTTTCAGCAACTGTAAGTAGTTCCAAACAAAAGAAGAGCTGAAAAGTGTAATTTTATCCTCCTGGGGCGAAATTGACCAAAAGTAGATCCAGTCCTTGTTTCAAATGATTGCTTTTGTGGTGAAATAATTCGGGTTAAGGAGGATTTTCCAAGTATTGAAGGATCTAAAAATCTAGAAAGTGTTAATACATTTTGTTCTCTTTAATTCTTTAAATTTTTTTAAATGCCTCTATTTTTTTGTCATAATACGAAGCAACAAAAAAATGAAATATGTTCAAATCTAGGCATTATTTTTTACACGCTAACCAACCGATTTAAGTTATTTCCAAAGAAATATATATATATATATATATATATATATATATATATATATATATATATATATATATATATATATATATATATATACCAGGTGTCCCATTAAGGATGGATCGCGGCCGTATCTTGAAAACTATTTATCCCACAGCTTTGGGGGAAAAAAAATTGTACTAAAAATGATCATGAGAAATTCACCAAAAATATTTTTAAGCTTCTAAAGCGACCGCAAGAGGGCGTTAAAAGATTTTTAAAAATGTTTTTTTTGTGTATTTTCAAGTGTTAACCGAGTAAGAAAAATTCTCAGTTATAATTAGCAAACTGTCTCCTACAACTTTGTTTTATGACATTTTGTCGTAATTTCACGAATAGAGGGGTGGGGGGGAGTTTTACCTATTGATAAATAGGTAAAATATATATATATAGGTATATATATATATATATATATATATATATATATATATATATATATATATATATATATATATATCGCAATCAATTCAAAAACTTCGGGTGGCACAGAGGGGAATGGAAAGATGTATGCTTGGCATTACAAGACGAGACAGAAAGTCCTGCGCATGGATCAGGGAACAAACAAAAGTCTGTGACATCATTGGAAGAGTAAAACAGTTGAAATGGAGATGGGCAGGCCATATAGCGAGGCGATGGGACGACAGATGGACCAAGGCAATCCTGGAGTGGATACCGCTTGATCGCAAACGTCCGCGAAGAAGACCGAAAGCACGATGGATTGATGACATCGTTAAGTATATTGGACCCGAGTGGCAGAGGAAAGCCCAGGACCGTGAAGGTTGGAAGCATGCTGAAGAGGCCTTCATCCTGCAGTGGATCGATACGGGCTGATGATGATGATGATATATATATATATATATATATATATATATATATATATATATATATATATATATATATATATATATATTCGCGTACATGACACATTGTTATCTTAACCACGACCTATTTTTAATTTGTCTAAAAGAATTTAATTATTTTAGAATAGTCTCATTATTACTACTTGTAACATTACGGGATTTAAATGATGAATTTCGAACTGGTGTTAAGATTACATCTGTGGCTATGTGTTTCCGGGATAACCCCCTCAACGCAGACAAAATGTCAGTGACTTGCGTGGGAAGCAAATAAAAGCAGAATATGTCCCTTTTAATTTACGATGAAAGATTTAAGAGAGGAGTAATCTCAATATATCCGTTTTCAAATGTTTTAATTATTTCGAAAGATCAAACGTCCCGAACACTTTGCAAATTAAGTGGTATACAAATTGTGCAATATTAAAAGCCACCCAGTTTGTTACTGCTCGTTTTTGTTTAATTAATTTTCAAAGCAAAACTGAGATGAAATTATGACTAATAATGATTAATTCTGATTAATACTTTAATATACTACTAAATCTTCAAAATCTATCGATAGGATTGGCATTACTTTAATTCAAGACAATAATCAAAATAATTTCATGATACCTTTTTAATCGAAGAGTAAAGAAAATATTTTTAAATTTCTCGGTTTTCAACTCAGAGACTGAATGAAATTAATCTGCTTATGATAGTTTTGTTGATGCTGATTTAGTTTCTTTTTCTTTTTAACCCTCTAACTTGTGTTTATTGCTGCGTAGTTTTATAATACAGTTAAGTTGCTGTTAAATGCATAAAAATTGTGAGCTTAGTTTACGATGACACTCAAAAACTCAACACTTTACACACAAAAACATACTTTTTAAAGACCAGGATACAACACAAGTTGCAATATTCCAATTTTTTAAGTGTTCTTATTCAATTTAATTTATTTATTGCCAAATATCTAGATCAAAACTTCGCTAAAAAACCGAAGAAAAACTGAATCTGAGCTCGGTGCAGTATTATAGTAACATTTTAGACAATAAAATTATGTGAGAATGGCAACAAAATGCGTGATGAAGCGCAGATGTACCAAAAAGAAACTATTGTAATAAAAAATGGTCAGCACGAATAGGTTATAGGACATCAATACTTATCTTTAATTGGTAAGAAGTTGCTGTTGGTTTGATTTTGAGGTACCTTTTAGTTTATTCTAATAAAAATACAACTTTTCACTATGGTATCGAAATATATCAAAAATCCTTCAGTTTCAGAGGATATTCTGAATAATATTCGTAGTGAAAAATGTTAGTTGGTGAAGAATATAGTTCATGGAGTGTGATCGCTATAGTCAAAAAGCGAAGCAGTACATAATAATTAGCCGCTTCATGACACTAACTGACTTTCAAACAGCATTAAAATTATTAATTTTTAGGATTATAGTCGATGTAGATACATAAAATATAGAATTCTATCAGAACAAAACATTGTCAGAATTTTTCTCAACCTATGGCATCAGATTAAATCATCTCCTGATAATGCTAACATGGTTAGCGCAACATGCGTCAAGAAGTTAAAAAAATTTGGTGCTTAGTGGTAAATCTTTTCAAGTTTAATGTCTTTGGTAGTAGTAAAAAGGTAAGTTGTATGATGACCTGTTATAGCTGTGTCACACGACTACCACTGTTACTAACAGCAAAAATCGAAAGCTGTCAGAAATATGGCAAAAGGTCAGTCATCAATGCAAAACAGGAATATTTCGCTGATTATTAAATTTTTGTTTGTTTTTGAATAAAGATTGAATTTTGGAAAAAAATCACTTTTTCATAATCACTTTTGCTCACCAAATATAATGCAAAAAATCGTTATGAACAAAAAACTTTCACGAATATAAATCATAGACAAAAAAACCTTTCCTTATTGTTCATTATGCTTATAAAAAAGGGTCAGAGGTAGGCTCTACTACCGCTTCATGTCCAATTTTTTACGATACTCCAAAAAAAAATTCCGAGACCCAAAGGATTCCTCCACACATGAATCCGTGCATAAACAAATAGAATTAAAGCTTGGCATTGTGCGTGAGATAATAGGGCATAGTGTGGCCCTTGCATCTCGCTGATGCTACCTATATCATCCATTTGCATACTCGGCTGACGCGTATTGCAATACCCTCAGAATCCCGGCACCCGAGGGTAACGAAATCGGTCGCTTCTCACTCATCAGCGGGGCTGGTATGCAAATTCCTTCGTGACAAAAATGACTATTAACGATTAGACAAATGAAAGATAAATGATGCTCAGCCGTTCTAGAATCGTGAGAAAACAGGTAAGAGAATAGCTTAAGATAAAAAAAAATTAAAGGGTGAGCTAAGGAAGGGGGCAGAACGAGAAAAAAAGAAAAAAACATTACGGGGTAAAGAGTTTTTGTTCTTAGTTTTTGTCTTGGGTTTATGTGGAGGAACGATGAGGTATATTTTGAACGTATGCAAATAAAAAGGTGAATTTTTATATGCTCTTCCTCGTTTCATTCTATTCTTCCTTTTATGAATAATTTAATATATTGTTAATATATTGTTAATATAATTATTGACTTAATCAAATATAGGTTTAATTCAATCCCAAATCTATATGGTTTACCTTGAAGAATAGCTGATAAGTTCACGCTATTACTATTGCTATTTGTTACTCAGAGCGCGCCTTTATTAAGTTCTGTTGAAAAACAAATATGTTATATCACTGTACAGAACTAATTTATCTGAAGTATTTCTGTGATGGGTGCATAAACATCAAGAACAAGACAAGTAGCAAATTTAATCGCTCTGGAAGATCTTGGATGGCAACCAATGAGCAATATATTTAAACAGTCATTATTAAGAAACTCAGAAATATATATTTGATATAATAAACGCAGTATTTTTACTTAGTAATATCAGGGTGTTTATATGAAATTTGTACGAGTAAAATAAATCTATAAACACATTTTTTTCGATCACCCATAAATTTTTATAACACGTCAAATTTATTTTGTATTATGCATTATGTATATTTAACTCAAAGATTTATATTATTGATAGATTTGTCCGTTACTTTGTGATAGTCCATTTTTTAAAACTAATAAAACAGTTTTATACTATATATATATATATATATATATATATATATATATATATATATATATATATATATATATATATATATATATATATATATATATATATATATATATATGTATAAAACTGATAATATTCACCAGTTTTAAAGTAGTGTTTGAGAATGTAAAATCATTTTACGAAACTATAGTCACACAAATTTAAAAATAAAAGTGATAGATAACAAGGTATAAAATTGTTTTATTCGTTTTAAAAATAGCAAAATTTCCACTATAGCTAAAATTGTATGTATTATAATTATTTCGATATACAGTACCTTTTTCAAATACGAAATATATTAAACAGTTTAATATATTTCGTATTTGAAAAAGGCTCTGTGAATTGAAACAACTGTAATAAATACACAGTATGTCGAAAACATAACGGAAGTTTTACCAATAAGAAAAAAAAAACCAATTAGTTATTTTGCCAAAATTATTTATTTTTGTTCAAAATACACCCCATAGACAACTGGGCACTTTCAACCAATGCTAGCATAGATTTTTTTATGTCGTTTTTCGGAATCGGCTCAACGATCCTCGCTACGACTACTTTGATATAACACTGTCATAAAACGTTCCTCTCATGATCAGTTTGAGTTTCGGAAACAGGAAATAGCCACACGAGATAAATCAGGTGAATTGGGAGGATGTTGAAGAACAGACTTGTTTTTTTCAGCAAAAATTCGCTAACAACGACGGTCCTCTGAGAAGGTGTAAAAAAACACCAACTTCTCGGCGCTCGATATTTGGTCCTTACTTGAACGATTCTCTTCTACAAATATTCCGTAACACCTAGATAATATTCACCAGCGACATTTTAATCCTCTAGAATGAATTTCCGAAGTATAATACTTTTAGAGTCGTAAAAACAAAGTAACATTGTCTTCTCTCGTAACTTCTGGAAACACAGTTTTTTCGATTTCGGTGAGATTGGGGACTTCCACGTACAACTTTGGCACTTTATCTGAGGATCAAACTTGATGCATCCAATCTCATTACCAGTTACAATCGATTCCAGCAATATGCAGGTCGGCCTGGCGGTTTTAATAAGGTCCTTGCAATGTTCAACGCGAGCAATTTCTTGGTACTCATTTAATACGTGAGGAATAAATAAAGCACATACTCTTCGTTTGTTAAAATTTCGTGAATCATGCCATTGGTCGTTTTAATCTTTTCGCTATTCATCTCACAGTCGAATACGCATCGTAGATGATCATTTCACGCACTTTTTTCACCAACTCATCGCGATTTTTGATTCTTGGCCGTCCTAGCTTTGGGTTGCAGCATTACAACTGTCCTGAAATCGCTTATCCCGCTCGAACACACCTCTACTGGGTAAGCAAACATTCACCATAAACTTCTTTCATCACTTGAATTATTTCTCTTAAAGTTTTACCGAGCTTGCCGATCCATCGTCCATCGATCCATCCGTTGATCGATTCTAATGATGCCGGTCTCGTTTTATGGAGGAAATATACAGCTTCCAGATTATATATTGTTATAATAGATGGCGCTAGTAGTTTTCTTTAAATTTAAATAGTTCGGTTTTTTCCGACATACTGCGTATAATTTTAAATATATTGGATATTTAGATACAAATTTTAGTTTGTTTATTTAAAATGATTTTCCATCAAGTATACAAGTAAATATGTTTTATTTAAAACTGAAAACCGGCGTTCTTATTGGAACACCCTTTACTTAATAGGCGATTACTCAGTACAAGATCGTTTATTTTGGTAATGTTTTCTTCATTGGTTAACGTGAAAGACTTTCCTTAACGAGATTCATCTTCAACTGCTTCTCTACCATCACTAAAGTACCTGTACCACCTTTAAACATTTCTTTGATATAACATCATTTTTGTAACACTCTTTTAATATTTTTAAATTATGAACACAAAACTTTTTATTTTTAGACAAAACTTAATGCAAATTCTTTACTCCATAAATTTATCCATTTTAAAAAATTGCAAATTTGTAACAATTACAAACAAAAAAAACAAAAAAAAATTAAAACAAGCGAAATGATAACAAACTTCAGTTAGATGTCAAGGAGTGTCATAGCAATTTAAAACACAGACGGTTGCATCGATACGTAAATCACGTGAATTTTAAAAACAAGTCACCTTATTTTTCAAAGTAGTAATACTACATCCACTAGATAGTCCCGAAATCTTGAAAATATTGTCGATCAATATGTGAAATCAAAACGATGATTTTGTTGCTATCCCGAGAGTACTCTATCAATCCAATATATCTCAATCAAGAAGCATTGTAATTTGTTTGGCTCTAATAAGGGATCTTCTACAATTATCAATTAAATGTATAATTTGCTTTTCAAAAAGCACACTTTAGTTAACAAACGAATAAGATTTTTCTTAATATATGTACGGTATAATACACTTTTAACAGAGTTGACTGTCAATAAAGGCAAAAATAAAAAAAGTCACTTTTACAGTTATTTTAAACAGTAGTTCGCTAACGAATATTCAAATTCGCATACCGTCTGAACCCTCTGCCCGTCTTTCTCACGATACTAAAGAAATAAAAACATCATCTATCTTTTGCGATTGTCTCATTTCTAATAAGCATATTTACCACTCAAATATTTACATAAATGCCATTCGAGGTGCTTCACCATTCCCTTTCATCCTTTTCGCAATTCTAAGTGGATTATGCAAATGGAGGCTCCCAATAATGATCTGACAAAATTAGAGGTAATGGATTGGGAGAGAGAGAGAGAGAGAGAGAATTCGGAAGTAAGGCCGACCCGACATCTAAGGTCATTTCGCGGCCATTCTCGTTAGAAGTATGTTAAGGAACATACAAGAACCAGATGTGGAGGATGATCATATAAAACTACTGACTGGAATAATACGAGTGTATATGGAACGCTTGAATCGACGAACGTGCTGAGAACAAACAAAAAATGACAGATAGTTGTATAAATAAAACAGTGGTATATGTATATAGACGAGACATAGAATAAAACGTGTGGATAGTATAGACAGAAAGTTGTATATTGTGAAGACGGTGTAGAAATAAAAATAAATAAGTAAATAAAAGAGGTATAATTAGTGACTAGTTGGGACAAGTATGGTATGAGAATTGTGTCAAATCTTGTAGAAAAGGTTCAGGGATTTAAGGAAATTCTTCAGGTGTCCAAAATTGTTTACCGACAGAATCTCCTCCAGATTCCCACCGAGATGATGGGAGGCTCTGAGGGCGTTTAGTTCATCGCACTCCAAGAGGATGTGTCTAACTGTGATTGGAACATCGCATCTGTGGCACGTCGGGGGAACGTCCCTGTTCATCAGATGACCATGAGAAAAAAGACAGTGACCTATTCTCAGCCGGTGCCATTTAACGCAGTCAGATCTGTTGGAGAGGGTGGAAAGCGAACCAGAAAAGAATTCTCGTTTTACAGTCCACAATTTGTTACCGTTTGTGGCTCCCAGATCCCAATTAGATTGGATTTTGGCTCTAACCTTTGTCGAAATGTCCCTGCAGATATCTTTGTAGCAGAATGTTTTGGGAATCGGAGTGCCAGATGAGGAACCCCGGACTGCAAGAACATCGGCGCGCTCGTTTCCTTTGATGCCTACGTGGCTAGGGATCCAGAGGAAATCAACAGTAACATGTCGCGAGAGCAATTCTTGAAGGACCAGTAGTATGCCTGACACCAAGGGTATGTGAGAAGTGTCATGTTCCAAGCTCCGGAGTGCTCCTAGTGAGTCACAACATATTAGCCATCGGGGAAAGGAGGAATTCTGGATAATCCTCAAGGCTTCCCTAATAGCATGCAACTCGGCCGTGAGAATTGAACAAGAAGGAAGGAGTCTGAAGTATCGCTCAGTGTCATTGTGAACTAAGCCACTCCCCACCCCATCTGTGGATTTAGAGCCGTCAGTGTAAACGATCTGATAGTCTAGGTATTTATTCAATCGCTCAGAGAAAAGGGATCTAATGGAGGAGTGAGCGTAATTATATTTGTTATATCGAAGTAGGGAGCAATCGACATTTACTTGTGTAAGGAGCCAGGGTGGAGACGGAGGAATGACTAACGCTTCGAAATTGGGAAGATGTAAATCGTAATTAGCAGATAGGCGAGCGAAACGGTGATTGGCGCCGCAGTTTCGATTGTGTGTTCCTGTGTTGTTGAGATTCATATATATTAAGAATTTGTCGCGCAGATGAAAGTTTTGTCTAAACTTTAATGAAGATACGTATTTAAAGAGGAGAAAGTGGCGCCAATCTTCTAGGGGTTCTATCTCAGCAAGGCAGTGTAGGCTAGTGGTAGGACTCGATCTGAAGGAGCCTAGTGAGAGTCTGATGGCAGAGTTCTGAACAACGTCCAACTGCTTGATATAGGATGCAGGAGCAGACGAATATGCAACGCAGCCATAATCTAGTTTAGATCTTATTAGTGACTTGTATAGATGTAAAAGGGTGGGAATGGATGATCCCCATCTTGGATGTGAAGCCCATTTGAGGATTCTCAGGGATCGATCGCACTCCGACCTAAGTCGGGTGATGTGATCCCTCCATGAAAGTCTTGCATCAAAAGTGAGACCTAGAAAGCGAAGGCAAGGTGCTGATACAATAGGAGTTCCAGACATGGACAGGGTGTGTAAGCGAGGGCAATGCATTTTTCTGCAGAAATGAACTGAAGTGGATTTCTGAGGAGAGAATATGAAGCCAGTAAGACGGGACCATTCTTCGAGTCTTCTAAGGCAGCCTTGTATCTTTCTTTCAGCCACCCTAGGTGTTGCGGAAGAGTAGTATATTAAAAGATCATCTGCGTATAGTCTGTATTTCACGTCAGTTCCAATGTACTGCCCTATTCCATTAATAGCGATGTTAAAAAGTAAGGGGCTTAGTACGGAACCTTGAGGAACCCCATTGGCCAGTGGAAAACTCCTGGAGACAGTGTCGCCAAGCCTTACACGAAAGTATCTGTTTGATAAGAAATTTTTGATAAAGTGTATGAAGTTGCCTCTGAAGCCTAGGTCGTGTAGGGATTTTATTATGTTGTATCGCCAGACCGTGTCAAAAGCGCGTTTTAAGTCAAGAGATACAGCCAGGAGATGGTGTCCTCTTTCAAAGGTTTCCCAGATATCAATTTCCAGGCCGATCAGATGATCGTTTGTCGATCGGCCCGGTCTAAAACCGTGTTGATTAATGTCAATGAGACGATGTCGCTCCAGGTGCCATGAGAGTCGTCGGTGTATCATCCTCTCCATGATTTTACAAAGATGATTTGTAAGAGATATTGGGCGATAACTTTCAACAGATGAACAGGCTTTGTTCCTTTTGTGGATAGGAATAAGAAGAGACTCTCCCCAGGAGGGAGGAAAACCTCTCCCGCGCCAGATGTCGTTGTATATGTCAAGTAGGGTGCGCTGAGCAGATTCCGGCATGTTTCTAATTTGTGGGATCAAGATGTTATCTGGGCCAGGCGCACCTGAGCGACATCTGGCAAGAGCTGTTCTGAATTCGTTGTAAGAAAAAGGAATGTTGATCGGGGATGGTGTATCCTCCTCGAGTTGTAGTGCAAGTTCGTGTCGGTTTTTATGTAGTTTAAATAGGGGATCAAGATTGTCGTCGCTGGACATGTCATGGAAAAATTTTGCAAAACACTCAACTATATCTTCCCTGTCCGTCAGCCAGACCCCGTTGTCGAGGATATTATTAATGTGTTTGTTAGGAATGCCCCTGAGCCTCCTTACCTTGCTCCAAAAATCAGAGCATGTGGATCTGTGATCCAAGGAGCTGATGAATTTAGCCCAGGAAGCTCTTTTAGCCTCAAGAATGATCCTCTTGGCAGAAGCTTGGCATCTCTTGAAAATAATGAAATTGGCCTGATTTTGGCAGTGTTTAAATTTATTTAGAGATGATTTCCTTTTTCTCACGGCCTCGGCGCAGTCATCGTTCCACCATGGAACGCAGCTATGTTTAGTCATGAATGTTGAGGTTGGGATGGAGGTGTTGGAAGCGTTGTTAATGGAATTAGTTAAGGAGTTAAGATTTCTTTGAAACTGGCCGGGAAGGAGGTGGGGGTTTTCAAAAATATAAGCATAAAGTTGCCAGTCTGCTTTAGAGGTATTCCAGATCTTCCTGGTCGAGGTAGCGTTAGACAATCCAGCCGGAATGATAGCAATAGGTAGATGATCGCTGCCGTGTGGATCGCCGATAACGCTCCAAGTGAAAAGTGGCTGTATGGTTGGGGAGCATATGGTTAGATCGATGGCTGAAAAGGTACCTGACGACATGGAAATGTGTGTGGAGGCACCTGAATTCATAATAATGAGGCCTTTCGACTGTACCAGGTTCATAATCGTATCTCCCCTGGAGTCCTGATGAGTAGACCCCCAGGTGGGACTGTGGGCATTAAAATCCCCTCCAAGAATGATGGGAGGAGGAAGTTGGAGAAGTAAGTCCTCGAGTTGCTTGAGGGTGAAGTTAATATTTGGGGAAAGATATAGATTGCATATGGTGACGGGGAGTTCTAGGCATGTTCTGACAGCTACAACCTCCAGAGGCGAGTTGAGAGCCAGTTGGTGGCAGTCTAATGATTCATGAATGAGTACTGCAACTCCACCAGATGCTCTGGCAGCTCCATCTCTGTCCTTTCTGAATGTTTGATAGTGCCTGAAGTTAAAATTGTCGGACGGTTTTAGGTTAGTCTCTTGAAGTATCAGGCAAGCTGGACTGAATGTAGCTGTGATGGACTTGAGTTCTGGGAGTCGTAGTATTATTCCGTTAACATTCCACTGTATTGCGGAACGAAAGAAAATGGTAGTAGGGGAGATAGGTCAGTCCGTGAGAAAGAAAGTTTATCTTTTTAGTTTTAGGTCCTTTTTATTAGGTTGACCCTTGGGGGGTCCGGAGGTCGTATTGTCTATTTCCATCAAGTCCTCGATGGAACCCGTCGAGGACTTGGAGCTGCTTCTGGAGTTAGGTTTCGCTTTACATGTTTTTATGTTTTTGTTAGAAGCGATTGTAGTCAGTGGGGAAGTGAGGGAAATGGGTGTATGAGGGGGTGGGGTGGACGAAGGAGGGGGAAGGGATAAGAGAGTGGGTGAAGGACCTAGGGTAGAAGAGGATTTGGTGGGAAGAGAGGAAGATGGATTGGGGGCAGGGGGTGGAGGATCTCGTAGAGTAGAAGAGGATTTAGTGGAAAGGGAGGAGGGTTTGAGGGAAGGGGGTGGAGGATCACGAGGTTTGTTGAGGTTAGCAGAGCTTTGTGCGGTGCTACTGTGGGGTGTTGGGATTTGGTCGCACTGGGTGGCGCATGATACCATGACTTTACTTGCCGAAACTACGCTGGAGTATCTTGGGACATTTACGTTAGTAGAGCCTTTGACCTTTGCTTTAGCTACGAAATACGGTAATTTTTCTGAGACCCTAATTTTTTGTATTTGGAATTCTTCCTTGTATATCGGACATCCCCTGTACCTAGGGGAATGCTCGTCTCCGCAGTTCACACATAGAGGGGGAGGGGAACATTCAGATTCTCCGTGAGATGTTTTGCCGCATGACGGGCATATAGGTGTAAACGAACATTTCTGTGAGATGTGTCCAAACCTCTGGCACTGAAAACAGCGAAGGGGATTTGGAACATATTGTCGCACCTTTAGAATCAAGTATCCGGCTCGTACTCTTTCTGGAAGAGTGGATTTTCGAAAAGTTAAAATGAGACTGTTGGTGGGGGTAATTACTCCATCTTTCTTGGAAGTGATTCGTCTTACGGCTACTACACCTTGTTGTCGCAAGTTTTCAAGTATTTCGTCCTCCTCACAGTTGAGAAGGTCCGAACTGGAAATCACTCCTTTGCAGAAGTTCAATGTTTTATGGGGTTCTACTTTCACTGCCGATGTGTGCAGATTAGCCATATTCAGGATTTTTCCGGACTGCTTGATGTTTGCTGTAATAATAAGAAGAGAGCCATCTCGTAGTTTCTTGACGGAATCCACCTCTCCAACAAATCCAACAATACATTTATGAATAATAAAGGGAGAAAGTTTGGCTAATGAATCATCTTCGGATTTTACAACGAAATATTTATCAAAGTCAGGATTTCTTTGGGTGATATCGACTGGAGACGCTATCCTGGGTCTTTTGGACCCCGAGGTTATGGGAAAATTTGAGAGATTGATTGAAGACATGTGAGTCCCACGAGTTGGGAAGAAAGAACGTCCGCCGCAGCAGTGCTCCGTACTGCGGTAACCCTAAGTACTCCAAAGGGACGGGAGGTACTCTGGAGGCCCCGTTAGTGACAAATGTTACCCTCATCTGCCATTCAGCCCTCGCCACGGGTCGCACTACAGCTTGGCTTAAGGGACAACTCGGACCCCCGGGGGCGTCACTCCCCGTACCCGGATACAAGATCTGGGCCCCGTGAGGGGGGATTGGGGGATTGGGAGAGAGATCCGTAACCTTAGCGAATGTTTGAACGATTTTTAATTAAACTAATTAGTGTTGAACAATTAAGTAATTCAATAAGATTGATGGTAAAGCGTTATTTTTTAAATTAATTATATAACTAATAACATTTTTCCAATTTTATAAACTATTAAAATTTTCTATTCGATTTTCAGTATCTGCACTGTATTTGCAGCATCATAGCAGTAACATCATGAAACATTGGGATAGTGCATTACGTGTTTTTGCCGTTAAAACCTATTACAAAAATATTTTCAGTATTGTGAGAGATCAACGGTTATTTCATCGCTAATTTTTCTATATACGAGGTGTAGCTATTAAATAACGAGACAGACGCTGTTACAGAAAAAATACGCATACGTCAAATGCCAGTGACAAACAGCTGTTTAGCGTGAAGCTGTTTAGCTCTCGCTTCTGTAAACAAAATCCGTATAACTCTAGCCTTCGTTTCCATTAGAGCTGTTTTTTTGTTTCGCAGAAAAAATGTCAAGTGTAACAATAGAGCAACGAATTGTTGTGAAATTTCACTTGAAACATGGAAAAACCACTCCTGAAAATTTATTGAAAGAAGTCTATGGCAATGGATGTTTATCGCGTGCACGTGTTTTTATGTGGCATCCATGCCCGGGTCGCCCTTCCACGTCAAAAACAGATCGCAATATCGAAAAAATCGGTAACCTGGTTCGATCTGACCGTGGAAGTACGATTGCTGAAACTGTAGGAATTGACAAAGTATGCGTACGACAAATTTTACATAACAATTTTAATATGCAAAAAGCGTGTGCCAAAATGGTGTATAAAATTCTCACGTTTAAACTACAAGAAGCTCGCAAAAATGTTTATACTGACACTTGCCAATGCCATTGAAAATGAATCAAACTTATAGGAAATGATAAAAACATGTGACGAATCGTGTTTTTTTACTTATACACCTCAAACCAAGCGCCAATCCACGCACTGGAAGAGCCCAAATTTACCGACAGCCAAAAAAGCTCGAATGAGCAAATCAACATTCAAAGCAATGATGATTGTTGCGTATCTTCACTAGGCTCGAACTTTAATCAACATTACTACGTTCACGTTCTTGCTGAACTCCGTGAAAGAATAAGGAAAAAAAAGACCCGAATTGTGGAAGGACAAGTAATGGATTCTCCATCAAGACAATACGCCGGCTCATTCTGCATTGTCTGTCAAGAGGTTTCTAGCCAAGTACAGCATCCCAGTTTTAGACCATCCGCCTTATTGGCCGGATCTTGCGCCGTGCGATTTCTATCTGTTTCCTAAGGTGAAATCTGCATCTGCAAAAGGAACAATATTTTGAGTCCGTTGAAGCTGTGAAAGAGAAAACGGCACGGGCTCTGAAGAAGATTTCCAGCACTGTTTCGAACAATGGAAGATTCGCATGGAGCGTTGTAAGGATAGAGGAAGGGATATATTGAAGAATAATAAGTAAATATGCATAAAATTAAAATAAAATGTTCTACAGCGTCAGTCTCGTTATTTAATAGTCACACCTCATATACCTATGATATTGATCAGATATCATGCAACATTGTAATCGAAACTCGTGTTAAATGAATTAAGATTTGCAGCCGAAGTTCTAGGTGAATTCACTATTGAATTACATATATATATATATATATATATATATATATATATATATATATATATATATATATATATATATATATATATATATAAGCAGTATTCAGCCGAAGTAAAGCATTCAAAGATTGGAACAGTCAAAAAACAGCAATAAACTATAACATCTTTTTGGAAGTAAGAAAAGAAACATCGAAGCTAATTAGACAAACTAAAAGAAAATATGAAAACAATCAACTTAATGAAATAGAAAAAGATTTCCAAAAAAATAACACCCGAAACTTTTACAAAACATTTAAAACTAAATTAACAGGCTATCAACCGCAGAGCCTATGCTTTCAAAAGGAAAACGGACAATTAGCTCTAAATAACCAAGACAATTGCAAAGAACTTGCGAAATATTTTGAACAAATACTAAACTGTCCTGAGCCCTTAAACAAATTAGCAACACTAAACCCTAAACAAACAAACCCAGATTCATTACCACCGAATGAAGAGGAAATAATTAGGCAAATCAAGCGGCTTAAAAATAACAAAGCTTCTGGTGAAGATGGAATCACAGCTGAACTTTTGAAATCCGCTGGTCCAGGTACAATCAAGGAAATAACCAAAATTCTACAAGAAGTTTGGCGAACCGAACGGATTCCGGAAGACTGGAAAGATGCTCTAATCCATCCACTACATAAGAAAGGAGATAGAACGGATGTAAACAACTATAGAGGAATATCTCTTCTCCCAGTTTGTTACAAGATTCTATCGAAATGTCTACTAGACAGAGCACAGGGATAGTTACAACCGAACATTGGTGAATATCAAGCAGGTTTTCGACCGGGCAGATCCTGCCCTGAACAGATCTTGAATCTAAAGTTGATTCTAAGACATCAAAAACTGTACAATAAAAATCTCGTCTATACATTTGTGGATTTCAAAAAAGCATATGATTCTATTGACCGCGAATCTTTATTCCGAATCTTGAAAGAACAAGGACTAGATCTGAAAACGCTGGCAATTATTAAAGCAACGTTAACTAACACGAGGTCCAAAGTTAAAATCATGGGTGACATCTCAGAGCCCTTCGAAATTAAAACTGGTGTGAGACAAGGGGATGGACTCTCGCCACTCTTATTTAACTGTGTTCTAGAAAAAGTAATACAGGAGTGGCGTGAAACAAAGTCGGCACTGAATATTGACCAGCCCATTAAACTGGGGAGAACCAACATTAAAATTAATTGTCTGGCATTTGCTGATGATCTAGCAATTTTAGATCAAGATGTACTAACGGCACAGAAACAGATTGAAATCCTAAAAGAAACAGCAGAAAAGGTAGGACTCCAAATTTCCTTTGAAAAGACACAATACATGACCTGCAACAGACTAAGAACACCATTTCTAAAAATAAAATATGGTAACATCAGACGAGTCTCTCAATTCAAATATTTGGGTGAAATAATCATGGAACATAATTTGGAAAAAGCGGCCAATAAGGGTAGATGTCAAAAAATGGAAACGGCATTGAGACTTACACAAAATATTTACAACAAAAAATGCCTATCTAAAAACACAAAACTGAGACATTACAACACGGTTATTAAGCCAGAATGTCTATATGCTGCAGAAACGCTCATTTTGAATAGAAAGAGGGACATCGATTACATTGAAAAGAAGGAAAGAAAAATCATAAGAAAAATCCTAGGCCCCAAACAAATAAATAGCACAACATACCGACTTCGAGAAAACCAAGAAATCAAACAATACACAGATATACATAGCGATATGAGAAAAAGAATACTTAAGTTTTACGGACACATCAAACGGATGAATCCGAGTAGGCTAACTAGACAAATAGTCGAATTTTATGAAAATAGGAGTAGAGCTAAAGTAGAAATAATTAAATGGATTGCGGCAATTAAAGAGGACCTAAGATCAGCAAATATTACACAAAGTGAAATTCAGGATAGAGGCTGTTTCAGACACAAGGTTAACGTTTGGAAGGTTGGCCAGAGAGAAAAATGTAGGAAGACTGGAACAACTTGGTCTGACGAAAGGAAAAAAGCTCATAGCAAAAGAATGAAATTAGTATGGGCGCAAAGGAATGCTAACAACAACAAACGCCTCTAATTGTACTTCGCGTGGTCCACGAGGGCCCCAACGTGAATAATAATAATAATAATAATATATATATATATATATATATATATATATATATATATATATATATATATATATATATATATATATATAGATATATGTATGTATGTATATGTATATCTATATACATTTTTCCTGGCCGTTTTTAATATTATCATTTTTTTTATGTTTCGGTTTATTTATAAACAATCTTCAATATAAAACAACAATTCAACGCATTCGCCTAGATTTAATAATGTGTGTAAATCACCACCAAAAGATTGAATGGCTACATTCCTAATGTAATTTTAGTTAGGCGAAGTATTCCTAAGAACCCAACGAACTGATACTATTTAAAACCCAATTCGTTTTAAATATTTCATCTAAAAAAAATGAGAAAATTAATTTTTCAATCAGATATAGTTGAATTGTTGTTTTATATTGAAGATTGTTTATAAATAAACCGAAACGTAAACAAAATAATAAAAAAATAATCATTTATTAATTTGACCGAAAATCCCAAATATATATATATATATATATATATATATATATATATATATATATATATATATATATATATATATATATATATATATATATATATATATATATATATATATATATATATATATATATATATATATATATATATATATATATATATATATATATATATATATATATATATATATATATTATATATATATATATATATATATATATATATATATATATATATATATACTTCATAAGTTCATTGAAAAAAAGCGACAGAGAACCTTAAAATTTTGCACAAATGTCGACGAAGTGCAAATATTTTTTTTCACACGCACATTAGCATGTACAGAGTTACGCGCATTATCCTTTTTTGCATAAGCTGTAAAGGTGTGCCACTAATGATAGAGTTCACGTAATCCTCTCTTTATTTCACGCCTAGATCCGTTCGAGAGGGTCTTAACAGGGCTCTAACCCGACAATTATCCATCCTATTCCGCTTAAATGATTCGGAGATGCTTGTTTCAAAGTTTGTTGTATTTTTAGATTTGCGTACGATATCGATACTGTTGTGTACTGATTAGTTCATTGTTTTTCTAGTTTGTATTTTCTTTATCTTAATATAGATCTACTCCGTGGTCTGGAATAAATTAATATAAAATGGCAATTGGAGCGAGAAAAAAAATTACATTAATTTGTTTAGCACTTAAATCAAATTTATTTACACTATTCCACAATTCCAAGTAATACACGTACAATGGGTTATCGGGAGAATATTTTCGATTTTTTATAAATAGAATTCTAGATTTGCATATACAGGATGACGCAAAAATTTAAAATTCTAAGAAATATAAGAAAATATAGCTTTATTATAAAAATTAAAATATATTTTTGGAGTTATAAATCAGTTACTGTTGGAAAACAGTGTCTGTTCACTAGTGACCATTTTCGCGTTCGTAAATTGATACTTGTTTTACAACATCTTCCTTAGTGTTTCTTGACAGTTTCTTTTTTAGTTGAACGTGAAATTAAATATAAACATAGTCGTCCTATAAAGCTTACTATTCGTAAATTAATTCAAAAATTCCAATCAAATGGTAGTGTTTGGATGCTAAAAATCCAACCCGTCAAAAACATAAACGTATTGCTAAAACCATCGATGCTGTGAACCACAGTGTGAATGAAAATCCAGAACAATCAATTACACGTCGTTCTCAAGAAATTAGACTTTCTTAGTGCACTAGAATCTTCATAAAGATATGCATTGCTAGGCGCATAAAATTCAGTTAACCCAATAACTCAAACCAAAGGATCCTTTGTAGAAATTGGGTTAAAATTTTGCAGATCGGGCTTTAGAGCAACTTGAAACAGATCTATTATTTCACGAGCGATATAATCGATCGCGATGAGCTGATTTTTAGTTAATAAGCAAAACTGTCTCATTTGGAGTGAAGAAAACCCACATGCTGTTTTTACAACACCTTTACATCCCCAAAAATTAACAATTTAGTGTGGTTTATAGTCTGGAGGTGTAATTGGACCGTATTTATTTGAAAACGAAAATGGAAATGCAGTTACTGTCAATGAAGAACGTTACAGAAACATCATTACCATTTTTTTCTGGCATGAATTGGATGATTGTTATCTGGACGACTTGCGGTTTCCATGCCATATATCTCGAAATACAATTAATTTATTGAGAGAAAGTTCAATGACGATGTAATTTCAAGAAATGCCTATGTTATATGTCCACCAAGATCATGCGATATAACTCCATTGGATTTTTTAGTTTATACCAGTAAACCACAAACATAATTCGTGTCATTGGTGAATTAAACGCCGATTTATGTGACCAAGTGATCAAAAATTTGTATTCCAGGAAAGATTTTTTTTAATCCAGAGGCGGTCGGTCATATACATGAAATTAATTTTAAATTAAAATCCCATTAACCAATATTTAAAATTAAAAAAAAATCACGATGATATCTTATAGCATTTTGTTTCTATACCAAATTAAAAATATATAGCTCTTATTTTATAACCCTAGAGAAATGTTCCTTGAAAAGTGCAGTAGTAGCCCTTGCACCATGGACATCCTATTAAAACCAACAGAACTCAGTGTCTCCTAATTGCGGTTAGAAGTTTTCAAGTATATATTTGGCCTTGCTTATTTTTCACCTCTCCTACCCTACTGGTTGTGAAAATTTGGGCTATCCATTAGCCCCTTTGATGAAATCTGTCCATTTCTTCCTATCTCTAACTACCACCATTGCGCCCTCCGAAGTATATGCCTCAAGATTGTCTGAGCTCCAGTAATGTTGATTTCGGTTATTAACAAATTCATTTAGGTTAAAATGAACCTCATCAGACATTCACAATTTCTTGACAAAATTTTCATGTGCATCAACAAGATTTATGAGGGAATGACGATTGAATTCTAATTACAAATGGTCATGAAGGTTAAGCTTATGCATTAGATGGATTTTGTATGGATTCTTGTGCACATACTGTTTTAAAATTGACTGTAGGGATGGTCGTTTTATTTGCCATTGAGCAGGGCCTTGCCGGATTGATTTTTACTTTTCCTTAGACTCTGTATGTTTCCAAAAGATCTCGCGGTGCGCTCCCAAAAATTTAGCTGCCATTTTGCCTGTTGTGCGCTTGGAAGGAACATCTCTAACCATAAAAATTCTTCGAAATAATAATCAAATTTTCACAATAAATTGTAAACATTTGTGTTCATACTGCAACTGAACACCGCTCCATTTTCAAAGTTCATGAATTTTTAGCCTATACTAAAATAAACAACGAATGCCATCTTCTTTTTATATGTCTTACATGTATATGAAATGTCAAAATGTCCTGTTTCAGAGTTAGGGCGTTACGTAAAATTCAATCAATATATTATGTTGATTGTTTGTGTTCTTTTTTTATGTAGGCATAAGATCCCTTTTGCTTCACATTTATTTAAAGCGCTTTTAAATGTTGACAACTTTCAATCTATCTTTTTTTTAGACTTCCTGGATCTTTTTTGGCGTGTAGTCTTTGGTTACGCACAATTTGTCAGAGTGTTGTTTATAGATTTTTCTGTAAGGTTGGTTGTTTCATCGCATTCTGCGTTGTCGCTACTATATATATATATATATAGTAGCGACATATATAGTAGCGTATATATATATATATATATATATATATATATATATATATATATATATATATATATATATATAGATTACTATATAACAATACTAAGCATTTGTTCTTATTTTTAATATGTGATATATAATTAACTTTCCAAGATATGTAAATAATTAGAAATAATTAGGTAATTAACGTACGGAATATATTTTTCTCTTAATCTATTTATCGACTTCTCGTCTTCAGTTTATTATTGCAAGTAAAGTTTTATCATCTTCTGTATACGTAGACGATATAGCCTGTTAAGAAACACTTGCGCTTAAATTATCCGCTAAGATGTTCCCAGAAAAAACACACATGGCCCGTCGAGCTACAGTGGACCACATTAAATATGAGAGGATATTTCCTTAAATATTAATATTAATTATTAAACGGACACAAAATATTAATAAATTATGATGATTCAAAGTATATATTAGTTTGTTTTCCAAAAAAGCTTCTATTTCACATATGTAGAATATAAAACAGTAAACCTAAACGTAAAGTGATCATGTTAAATATAAAAAAGATTTGTTTTCATTCAGATTTCAGATAGAAAATTATAAACAGACGGGAAAAAAATTATTTTGCACGTTCCTTGCAAAAATGTGCGACAAAACTTTGGATAAACTACTTTTTAAAATATTTTATCCATCTCATTAAAATTGGTACTTTAGCAAACTCAAGATATAAAGCGCATATACAGGGTGGCGTAGAAGAAAACTTTCCATTCTAAATTCAAATATCTAATTTTTCCTTTAACATTTCTTTCAGTATCCATTCTGTGGAAAACATTATTTTATTATCCTAACAATTGGAAAGGTCGCCAATTGTTGGGGCAAGTCAGTTTTTTGTTTGATTGTCCTCTTAAGGTATTATTTCAAAATAAAATGTAATATTTTTATAGTCATTTATTCCACAAGTTTCAGCATATATTACATTTATTCTTTTACAAAAAATAAGAAAAATTTGATATGTATTTTTGTATCCTGATGTCTGGAGACGAGCCCCACCTATCCCTTCAACTGGAGGGCATATGTTTCGTCTCTTGATGTTTAGACTCTTCAGGGTACCTACACATGCTCCCCGATCCAGAATAGCGAGACCCTATCCACGCCAACAACCAATGTTTTCGCCGACTTTCCATCGGATGGCGTATATATGCAATGTCAGATTTCTTTGGACTGTGTCCAATAAGACAACAGTAGTTGAGTGTCATCATACACCCAACCGCATATATATATATATATATATATATATATATATATATATATATATATATATATATATATATATATACATATTTTTTTTGACTTCTATGGACTGCGTCCAACGAGACAACAGTAGTCAGGAGTTTTACACCCCCGACCGTTTGGTTCCATAATCTCATGTGGAGCGCACAACAACCTGCGTCTCCGTCATAATGAGCAATGGTTAGTTCATTGACCTGGAGGAAACCCCACGCAGTCTAAACACCAACAGACGAAACATGTGCCCTCCAATGTAAGGGATGGGTGGGGCTTTTTCCCGGTCAAGCAACTAACCATTGCTCATATATATATATATATATATATATATATATATATATATATATATATATATATATATATATATATATATATATATATATATATATAATGACGGAGTAAGCCTAATACGTCGAAACCCAAACAATAGTCTTTAAGTCAAATAAGTCTTTATAGGGACATTGTGTAAAATCTTGCTAGAAGATTCGCGAACACATCTATAGCATACTATATTACATGAAGTATTAAATGTATTTAACTAGAAAAACTAAAAATAGTAATTCTGTTGTATAAAATCTATTTCCAACGAAAAAAAACCAAAAAGAAAAACATATATCGATTATTTTTCTTTCAATTCCCGAAACGGTACTGCTCCGAACGTTTATAAAAGGTATAAAGTTACACATATTGTAGCTCATTAGAATTCCGAAATAGTCGTTTTTTACACGGGCTGTCGGGCATTTTTTCACATATCTCCGTCACATCGCGTCCCGGCACATATGGTGGCCTTCTTCGTCGAGCGTTTTCCTGACGCCCAGCGAAGTTGTCGCCTTCATTAGGGGACCTCCATTGATGTGACAAATCTGCTTTGTAGAGAGCGAATAGGAAAAAAAGTGAAAAGGAAAAAAGATGTAAAAAAACGCTTTAGCGGTTTTTGTGCACGTTTTTATTTAGGCTGGGTGCCGAACATAGTTTTTATGAGCTGGTGTTCTGCAAAAAGTTTTGAGATGTTGTGTTATTTTTTTTATAACAATATACACTTGTTCTACTGCTTTCGTGACCTTTTTTTTTAGTTCATAAGGTCTTCGATGCATACAAAACAAGTTAATTATTAAGAAGAATAGTTAATTCTTATTATAATAGAGAATAATAGGATAGAAAGAATATTATATAAAAAAATACAGAACAATTACAACTAATTAAATTAAGTGACTTTAAGTTCCATATCTGCCAGTTTTAGCACTTTAAATGATTTAAAAAGACATTTATAAACATTATACAAATATCGATATAATGGGTCTACCATTAAGGATAATGGAACTTTGACAGCTCATGGCGGCCATATTTGTTTACTGATTTTTAACATGTCTTGTCAGTTGTTTTCCGAAAGGTTTGCAATTTGAATCATGGTTCGTTTCGTGTTAGAAGAACGTTTGGAAATTGTCCAGTTTTTTACGCAAAATCGCGGTCCCCTCGTGCTACCCAATAAGAATTCAGACCCATCGTGGTATTCAACGTAGTGGTCCTTCTCAACAGGCTATTGATCTTATCATTAGAAAATTTTCTCTCCACGATAGTGCCTGTACGACAAAAAAAAGCCAGAAGTGTTAAGAATATTGCCGTCGTTCAAGCAAGTGTAGCCAAAAATTACAAAGTCTCGGTTGCTCGCCGCTCGCAAGACTTAGGCCTCTCGTCAATACTCGCATCCGTATAAGATGGTGGATGAGGCTCATTTCTGGCTCAATGGCTTGGTCAATAAACAAAATTGTCGGTATTGGTACAAATCTAATTCACACAAGAGTGATTTACACCCGCAAAAAATCTTATTTTATTTTTTTTTCAACAGGATGGCGCACCACCGCATATTTCCCGAGTAAACATGGGCTATTGCGAGCCAAGTTCGGCAACTCGTTAATTTCACAAAATGGTCCCCATCGCTTGGCCGCCGAGATCATGCGATTTAACTCCTTTCGATTATTTTTTTCTGGGAACATGTGAAAACACAGGTTTATAGCAATAAACTCGCTAACATTCATCAAACCATAGTCTCCATTCAGCTCGAAATATGCGCAAGGGTCATCGAAAATTGGCGCTAGCGGACCCGTGTTTGCATAAAGAGATGTGGTGACCATTTGGATGAAAGCTCATTTGGTTCAAAACATCAATTGCATGTCTGAAACTCTTAAATAAAGCAATCGCAAAAAATGTGTGTTTTATATAATTTTGTTCCATAATTCTTATTGGTAGACCCTTTACATATAATAGGTTTTCAATTTAATTCTTCACTACTACGCTTCATCAACTGCAGACTCTATTCGAATAATGATTTTTTCCGCCGTACAGCTATCTTAAAGCGCCATCTTTTAGCTTTAAAACGAGTTATATTATATGCACCTACTATGAATGTAACCTGAAAAAACCTGTTGTAGGCACGATGTCATTCGAAAAGCTACACTTGAAGGATTGTTTTTTTTTTCGTTTTTTCTCTTTTGATAGATAATGTTTCGAATAATACTTGTAAGAAGGTTCCAGCAATTTCGAAATTAAAGTTTTGGCTTTAATCATACAGAACATCCAGGGCAAACAAAAAAGTGGCGTATGAACAATTAAAATTACTGGTGAAAGAAAGTCCTTGTCGTTCCCGGCTAGAGTTGGAGTATCACTGCAAGCCATTTATAATGTTTAGACAAGTAAGAATTTAAAACAACAGTTGTTCAGTCCCCTATAAGCTCACGGCTGAGAATAGGAGTAGAAGCTTTGATGTTGTGCCATTGCTCTCCAGATTCATGAAAAATAATTTCCTGCATAAGATTGTGACCTGTTTTGATCGCAAAACCAAATATCCACTCGAATAAGTTGTTGCTGGGTATATGGTGGGATCAGCTGTGCGCGTGTATTATGAGTAACTCAAATCTGGTCCAAAGGTTAATAGTTAGTATTTTCAAAAGTACTTTGAAAATTAACTTTGTATTATTTTTTCCATAAATAAATCTCAGTTGTAGTCAAACAAGACCGTGGATTAAATTGAAAACCTAATAATAACATGAAGTACACTCACTCACATGAAGTAACCTCCGTATTAAAACTACTTTAAAGTGCATTTGAATAGCCATTTATGCGCACTGTACAAATTTAGAATTGATATATATTGGAAAATAAACAAACATGAGTTTAGTTCCTTCAGCGAAGGTTTGATTTTTAACTTGACAAATTTGTCCTGAGAGCATTTTCAAAATTGGTATAAATTTTAAATGCTTGCAAGACGAATTGATGTCAAAGAAGAATCGTAAAATCCTAACATTTGAATACACAGTATCCCGGAAAAATCGGAATCGGAAAAATAACGGAACTTTAAAAAAAAACAATTTGTTATTTTGCCAAAATTATTTCTTTTTATTCAAAATACATATCTTCCACATCAATACACCCCTGGATATGTTCAACCAATGCTAGTATAGATTTTCTATGTCGTTTTTCGGAATCGCCTCAATGAACCTCGTCACGGCTTCTTACTTATGTTACTTGTGTAACGCTATCATAAAACGTTCCTTTTATGGCTTTTTTTCGTGAAAAGAAAATAAACACACGGAGATAAATCAGACGAAAAGGAAGGATGTTGTTTTTCGTCATGAATTCACAAACAAAAACGGTTTTGTGAAATGGTGCATTATCGTGTAACAAAACCCAATTTCTTCAATATTCGGTCCTCACATGAACGATTCTCTTCCACAAACGCTCCATAACCCCCAGATTATATCCATTTCATTGGCGATCATTTCACGCACTTTTTCCACCAACTTATCGCAATGTTTTTTTTGCCCGGCCTGGCTTTGGGTCGCTTTCCAAAGCATCACGACCGTCCTGGAATCTCTTATACCACTCGAACACACTAGTGTGTCTCGTGTGGAGAGGAACAATCATCACCACAAATTTTTCATCAATCCAAGTGCTTCTGTAAGAGCAAAAGTACTGCCACTTTAAGGGCTATAACTTGACAATCCATTGATCGATTCTAATGACGGCCATCTCGTTTTATAGAATAGATACAGAGCTTTCAGATTATATATTGATTCAATAGATGGTCCTAGTAGTTTTTTTCAATGTTCCTACATACTGTGTTATACCAGCACAGTACTTTATATACCGTTATTTTTCCGACATACTGTGTATATTGAAAGTAATTTGAAAAACCTTTGCAGAATTTAGATATTAAAAAAAATAGAATGTGTTAAAATATTAAAATTTTTCTTCCTATAATAACAATATATACTTTGTTCAACATTATTTATAAAACATAAGCATTACAATTACAATTAGGACAATACTAATCCAATATTAGGAATTTACCAGATTTAGCACCGACAGACTGAGTTCATATCGCGAACAGTAAAATCCTTTTTGAAGGGACAATTGTATATGTTGTGCAAATCAAAATGTAAATTTAGAACGGACGTATATCGAAAAATACATTACATTTCTTCTCTGAGCGAAGCAGTCGCCTTCATTAAGGCGAACTCCCTATATGTGACAAATCTGTTTTGTAGAGAACGAACAGTAAAAAAAAAGGAAGGGAAAAAGAAGCAAAAAAGACGCTTTGGTGGTTTTTTGTGTTCGTCTTTATTTAGACTGGGTGTCGAATAAGGATTTTGTTTGTTCTGTACAAAAATTTAAGCTGTTGTTATTTTTTCTAGCAACACTTGTGCACTTGTTTAATTTTTTCATTGATTTTTTGCATCTCCCCACTTTGCAAGGTGATTTTAAATAAGATTTGAGTTTCCTACTGACAATCTTGCATGTACAATATCACTGATAAACACTGTTTTAGTCACACGAATTTTGTAATGATATTTGATTGTACTTATCTACTCTCATTAAAAAAACAATGTTATTTTTTTCCAGTCACCGTCGCTTTTTTGTAGGAGATGTATATTCAATTTTACCTCATATATGTGTTTATGTTTGAATAACGTTATTTCTGAAGTTAGTTAGATAGTTATCAAGAAATTTAAATTTATTGATTCGTTAAGGCTGTAAATATGCCACAATATTTTTGTTATGTGTGTGGAGAATTAACTTTTACCTCTCAGCGTCGAAACTTCTACTGGGTTGGGCTAAGGGGTCTAGACATTTACCCTTGACTGTGCCAATGATTTGAAGGGAACCAACAGATCACGTAAGTGATTGTTAAATTTGCTTGACTGCTATAAAAGGTATCACAACTAAGTCGAAACACACCATAAAGCACCCAGACCAATCCCACATAGTGCCGAATTGTTTGTGTTAATACCTCCAAATCCATTAGAAACTCAAGAAGCTGCTGCTAGTCAAGACGACAACTTAGAGATAGGGTGCGGCCCAATTTATGAACCAAGTACTTCAAAAGAACCACACCTATTGACACAAGGTGACCTAAATGATTTGGTAAGTGATATTGGAAAACCCTCCTGGAAGTGTTTTGTTAAAGTCGTAAAAAACTTTTCGCGTAACCCCACGGCAGAAAATTACAAAGATTTAATTAATGAACTTTTGATCTCATACAAAGCTTTGGGTCCTTGAAGATATATATCCTGGATAATTGGATTTTTTCCCTGAAAATCTGGGTGCTCTGAGTAACGAACACGGCGAGAGATTCCATCAGCATATTTCCCTTATAAAAATGCGATATCGGGGAAATGGAGTCCTGAAACGTTAGCCGATTACTGCTGGGAATTCTAAAGGGACCTATCGGAAGCTACTCGCGAAAATCATAAATATTGTGTATAAGTGGATAATTTAATAAGTGTATGTTCGTACATTTTTATAAACATATATATTTGAACGTCACAAGAAAACCTGGTAGTACTATCTAGACAGACATTTTCGTGCGATTAAAAAGTTTGATTTTTGTAGACCAGTGTGTTTCATAATAATGATATAAAGTCTTATGGAAACGAAGAATCAATGAATAGGAGAAGTAGCTAAAAAGTTTTAATTATTTGATTTTTATTTTTAGAATATTTTTATATAATTAGTTTTTTTCAATATTAAGACAGCAAAAAGCTTTTACCCTAAAGAGATTCTGATCAAGAACACATATGACGAAATATTAGCCAACATACTATTATTACAACCTATATGCGGGACTCTATACAACTATATTTACAACCTATATGAGAGGTTCATGCTTTGTCTTGGTTTCAAACTTTAATTTCAAAAAAGTTCCTAAGCCTTTCACACGAGGGCGTTGAAATTTAATTTTTGAGACTTAAAGGCGAGTTCTCCGCACACATAACAAAAGCGCTTTGTACTATTCACGCAGTGCTTTGGTATTGTAATTAATATTAAGCACAATCGAAGTAAAATTAAAAAAAAGATATCAATTAAGTAGAACCCAAAAAACTTACTACTCACGACACAGAAAATACTACACATTCGGAAGCCGGTATCCTACTAATAGAGGTTTTTGGAAGCACACTGTATTGGATGCATACTTTGTAAAGTTAATAACCAGGAATAAACTATTTATGTTCGTCATTACTTCCTACCAGGTAGTATGGATAATAATGTTTTTTTTTCTTAAAAAAAAACACGTTTAATTTGGGAGAAAGGTAAAAATGGTTTATTCAAAATATGAGCGATTGCTAGTTCCACATTTTCCCCATCTCATCATGGAAAGTGTTTTATGAAAAATGCGCAAGACATAGATGAAAACAAGTGGTAATAGGAAGGGGCTAAGCCTGGTGATTCCATCTGTCTGTCGTTTTTCCATCTGTCTGTCGTTCAGCTGATCTGGTATTCATTTTCCTGCTTTCTGGAGCTTTTCCATGGCATGCAGAGGATCATAAATGGTTCGGCGATCGACATTTAATCTCCCTGTCATTTGTTATTGAGTTTGCATATTGTCTTCTTCCAACAATGCTTGCATTCGAGATCTTTTTTTTCAGTTGGCCTGGGCGTTCTTTGTCTTTCAAGTCGAATTCACTATTTTAGAATCGTCTAAAGCAACGCTCACAAGCGTCTTGCGTTGGAACATTGTCAACGTAAGTTTCCACAAGTATACGAATGATATTTTACCACACGAAAAAAATTTGACGCTAACTCGAAATCGGCACTGGCGTAGCAATAAAATTACATAAGATATTAAACTGTGAACAGACCTTTGTTTCCAGCGCCACCTCTTAAAAAAATTATTAACCGCTACACCTGGTACAGATACACTCTGTAAATTGATGAAAATTCTACCTGTTGCAAAATACAAATTTGCCTGTTACAGAAAATTTATAGGTAATAAAAAAATTGTAGTTATAGATTTGTTTTCAGCGTATCAAATTAAATCATAAACATCCAAAATTTACTATATCACAATGTTTATCAATGTAATTAATAAATTTGAGCTAGAAAAAATGATTGCAAGACAAACAAATCACAATACAATAACATAAAATAATTTACATATTAAACAAAAAAAAAACCTATATATCAGTTTGAATAAAGGAATGGTAAACTTTTTTTAGCCATTCTTTTCATATTTTTTTGTCTAAAGAAAAAATTTCATTTTTTTGTCACTTATTTTTTTGTCCTTTTTTTTCGTCTAAAGATATTTGTAACAAGTGACAAAATATAGTTCAACATATTCATAAAAAGCTGATATTGTGATCATGTTTTCATTCTTCATTATCATTAAAAAAATTAGGTAATTGAAGTGTACTGCTATTATTGGAATTACTACAACAAAAGCAAAATTACACCTAATTTTTTTCCTCGACGTTAACATAAACTAACGTATAAAAAAGTGACGCCACCATACATAAAAAGTTACATACATAAAAGAGGTTAGAATTTTTTTTGCGTATTGCTATTCTTAATTCCAATTTTATCTCCACGTATAATTAATTTTTCTATTGGAACCTTCGGTGTGAAACACTAAACTCAAAGAGATTTATCACTAAACACCAAATCACTTTTTTAAAGTTATCGACGCACGTTTCGCTAACCATGTTAGCATCATCAAGACAAAATCTACGACAAAAATATATAGGCAGATTGTTTATCTTTAAATTCAGTCCATTTTAATGCGCTATTATATACTTTTTATAGTGTTTATTCGTGTTTTTGAGTGTTATTTTAACTATAGGTCGTAGTGTCAACCTTAGTAAGCAAGAAAAAGAATGAATTCTTGCATTGAAAGAAAAGGAATTTTTCTATTCGTGATATTGACAGTAATATTTCACACTTAATAGTGCCTCAGCAGTCAAGCATTTTGGCAGGTAAGGTGAATGTTAAAGCCGCTTTGACAAAAGGAACAGTTCTGGATGATCGCAATTAATTACAAAGCGAGAAAAACCGCCAATTTTAAAAATCCAATGTCTAATGTCTGCTCAGGAAAACTCAGTAGATTTAAAGGAAAAAAACAACGACCGCTTATCTCTCATCACAAGTCAGCTCGCTTGGCGTTCGCTAAGTCTAACATGTCCTGGACTACGGAGTGGTTAAAAGTTATTTTTAGCGACGAGAAAAAGTTCAATATCAATGGTCCAGATTGCTACCAAGATTATTACCATGACTTAAAGAAAGAACAAAGAATAATGTCACGATAATAATTGGGGGTGGGGGGTGGGGGTGGGGGTATGAGTTGGTTCGATTATAGTTTGAGCATCCATCGGTTTTTTCAGAAAATCTTGAAAAGATTTCGTGAAAAATCGGGTAAACGTTAAAAATATAAAAGTATGCTTGAAATCGAAAGGGCATATTTTGAGAATCAAACAGGACAACGTTCCATTCCACAATATAAAACTTGATAAAGATTAGTTTCGAACCAAAAATATGGATGTTCTGGAATGGCCAGCCCATTCTCCAGGTTGGAACATAATAGAAAACGTTTGAGGTCTTCTATTAAGAAATGTTTTCAGTGTTGAAGCTGAAAAGTGTAATTCCAACCGCCTGAGACGAAACTGACCTAAACCAGATCCAGTCCCTATTTCAAACGATTGCTGTTAGAATTTTTGAAGTACTTTGCATTAATGGTGGATTTAGGAAGTATTAATGAAGGAAAAATGCATAAAGTGCCAATAGGCTTTGTTCTCTTTAAATTGTTTGTAATTTGTTTTAATACCTCTATAGTTTTGTCGCAGAACGAAGTAATAAAAAAAATCTTCAAATGTAGGAACTATAACTTTCTCGCGTTAATCAATTAGTATAATGAACAATAACTGTACTTAAAGCAAAATTGAGGATGTTCGACTCAAAGAAATATATATTCTTAAAATTGTCATTGCCTCTATCTTTTTGTCGGGGAGTGTATACATAGAACAATTAAATTGATTAGATGAATGAATAAAACAAGACAATGTTATTAAACTCACAATAAATTAACAACACAAAATTTTGTTTATCAGTAAACGCCAAACTTTCCAAAGACGAGACGCATTTGCCAACACATGATACTTTAGCGGTTAAAACGCCAACGTTAAAACCATAACGGCCTCTAAATGGCTTACAAGTGTTTTGTTGGCTACAACAGATTTATCGCCTGTTCTAAGTGGCACGGCGAGATGAATCCCGACGCTCGACAAACTTATGCGACAGATATTTCGAAGGAAAGAAAACAGTACACCGGCACACCGACCTCTAGAGATAAAACTTCCAACATTTATTATACTTTAAACGTATGGTGATATGGTGGCAACAACGGAAAAGTGGTTGATGTAAAGGATTATTCAGGAAAAGCGACAAAAACCAACAGACACATTATCAATGCAAACTTAAAGTATAATTTTTTATCATTACTATTTGGGACGTTAGGACATTTTTAATGGGCACAATAACAACAGTCTATTCACGAAGCTTTTCTTTAACTTCTGAATAAAATAAATTGTTTACTTTAATTTTGTTTTTCTCAATTAATTCGAAAGTTGAGCAATTGCCATCTATGCTTTGAAAATATTTTTTCCCACCGTAAAGCACCATATTTCAGCTTCAAAACAAGGTAAATGGCCTATTCTAAATATAACCTGAAAAATCATTTGTAAAAGCAATGCCGTTCAAAAAGCAACATTTAAGGTACTGCCTTGTTTTCGCCTTTCCAGGAAATGATTTGTGAATGATAGTGATAAATCGCTTTCGTACAGTACTCGTAAGAAGCGATTTGAGTAATTCCGAAGTAAAAATGTTGATTTAAATGACGCAAAGTGCCCGGAACAGCAACAAAATGGAAGATGAAAAATTGGAAGAACAGCTAGAAGAAAATCCTTGTCGAACCCTGTTAGAGCTCGGACAGGAACTTGGAGCAATATCATTTCAATCCATTTCTAAACTTTTACACAAGCTAAGAAACATTCAAAGATTGAATTTTAAATGTAATTGCTCTCCAGATTCAAGAACAAACATGGCTCCTTTACTTTAATATATAGGAGGCTAAAATCGTAGGTTAATCTTGGTGGGCCATCAACCAATACAGCAAAATCAATTATCCACCTCAAAAACAATGTTGCTGTGTATGGTGGGATCAGCTGAGATATATTGAGAATAATTGAGAATAATGTGAGAGAATATTGCGATTTCTATAATATCACCAGGTTCATAGCAGCTCCACATCTCTTGAGAAAGTCGAAAAAACAGAAGGACTTTATCACATTAAAACTGCCAAGTTTTTTGATTTAGGATTCGACAGTTACCCGACAGATGGCGAAAGTGTATAGAAAGTGAGGAAGATTATTTCGTTAACAAACATTAAGTTTGTAATATTCTTTTCATAAATAAATGTCAAAGAGAGACAAAACAATAGTAAATAGGAAATAATAATAATGCACGTTTTACTGGTTTGAAAGCAATCATCTTTTTCTTAGAATAAATTAACGATAACAGTGTTAAAAATATATTACATTAATGACAGTTCTAAAATGTATCTTGTATTTTATTCACATAACTATTTCCTAAGCGCGTCGGACTACTCCGAAATGACACATGCGTTAAATAAATACCTGCTGGAAAGGTACAGTCTAGGTACAGTCTAATGTTTTACCTTATTATTTCTAACTTCTCTAATACACAAAGGATACTGTTAAAAGATGTTTATGTTTAGTGAGAAGCATTTACAAACAAAAGTACGTTAGTATAACGCCAGTACATGTATAAAAAAGATAATTTCAACGTTTGAAATCACGGTTTTTGTGGGTGATGCTTATTTTTAACAGTTTATTTGTAATCTCAAAGTGCTTACAACGAGTTACGCAAAAGTATACCAGGATAGGAAAGGTACAAAAAATCGTATCCAACGCGACGTGGGAGCAATACGTCATCGAGATGACCGTTGAATAGATTTGAGCCTGAGAGCGATTCGAAAGGAGTCAAACCGATTGATGATTTTAGCTCCAAAATTTTATTCAAGTGGCAAAAAAGTGTTGAATATAGCGACTGATATTGCTATGTGAACTTTTAATGATGGTCTCACTAATATTCTTCGAATGATGAAAATTTTGGAAATGGATATTGGCGTCTAACCATACAATTTTTGTCTAGAACCCGATGATAGCGGATTAAGCACGTCGAGATGTTTTTGACAGGTACAGTGAAACAGGTACGCTCTAACATAAAATGTTCGAGGAAAGAAAATGAGGAAAAATATTTAAATATAGAAGGGCAGCTTTATGGTTCTGAGATAACAGATTAATGGTAAGAATTTTTAAACAGTCGGATTTTTCATTTTTTCATGTCTTACACATATCAAAATTTTAAACGCGTTTTTCTCGAAAACATAACTCTAACAATTTTCATTCTTTTCATGCGAATTTTTAACAATATGTTTAAAATAACATTTTTGAAGTGAAATACGTACGGATTTAAACATTATTTATTAACAAATAATTGCCCGTTTTTTGTCGAAAATATAACGTTTTTTATTTAGATATTCACTAATCACACAAAAATCAATATTTTCAAAATCCCCTAGGTATTTCACTAGCTATAAACATGCAGATTAAGATTAAATTCGACATTTGTCTCGCGAGAATGGCTCGACTGTCGCAACTTTTGAATATTTTTTTATAATAATTTTTATATTGTATTTAAATATATGCCTAAAAACTTCCTTAAATATTATTATCTTATTACCTTTTCTTTTATCCAAGCAAAAAAATCAAAAAAGCCTTTTTTTAGCTTATGGTGTTACCTCTTAAATAAAAATTAGCCTTATTACTAAAGAACAAAAAATATCTTATTCACCCAACGAAAATTTTCATAGTAAATTTTAAAAAAATTGTACTTCTTCGGGAATTGGTAATCTTTATAAGAGAATAATATCCGTAAATGTACTGGAGAGCAAAATAAAAGCAATACTATCACAATATGTATATTATTGAACTAAGTTTGTAGTTGTTGTGTACACTATAACGATATTCAGCAATGTCCAATCATCTCGCCTTTTCACGAAAACTTAAATCTACTTTAATTGATTCGTCCGTTATTTTGTGACCGTAAATTTTAATTATGTGAATCGTCTTGATGATGTAGTTGTTACTACGAAACGCCCGTCACACCAAATAGTATTCTATTAAATACTAGGCTAATTGAAAAGTTCGCGGAGCGACACCTATAGAGCAGTAAAAGAACTATATAATCTACTAGATTTTGAAGTTTCATCCTTCATATGAACATATGTGAAGTTTCAAGTTGATCTGTCAATTCATTCGTACAAAAACAGCAGCTTGTAAACGTATTACTGTTATTTTTTAAAATGGAAAATATTGAAAATCGTGCAGGGATTAGAATTATTTTTCTTTTGTATGCTTTCTAAAAAAAGGCAATGGAAATTTGTAGTGAAATAGTAAATGTATTAGGTTAGGTTAGGTTAGGTCCAAAATTTGAATCTTTTTGGAAAGAATAAAATAGATTTTAAACGTCGTTTTGTAACTATGGATGAGACTTCGGTTTACCACTATGATTCTGAACAGTGATAACAAACCGCAGAGTGAATTGAGCCCGGTTGTTCAGCTCCGAAGCAGACATAATGCTCAAAATCAAAATCGCCCAAAAAGATTATGGCATCAATTTTTTCGGATGCACAAGGCATTTTGTTAATTGATTACCTTCAAACCCGCAAAACAATAACATAACAGTATTACTCAAACCTTTTGGATCAATTGGATGTATAAATACGTGGAAAAAGTCCTTGTTTAGCGAAGAAAAAAATAATTTTTCATCAAGACAATGCACCGGTCCACAAAAATGTTCTTGCAATAGCCAAATTGAAGGAGTTACTCTACGAATTGTGGAAGCATCTACCATATTCACCAGATCTGGAACCCTCTGACTTTCGTCTGTTCCCAAACCTCAAAAAATCCTACGTGGCAAGCGTTTTTCATTAAATGAAAAAGTTATAACAGCTGTAGATGAGCATTTTGAAAGACTTCCAGAAAGTCACTTCAGAGATGAAATAAATGAATTGAAGAACCGCTGGAAAAAAGTATTGAGCTTAATGGAGAATATACGGAAGAATAAAATCATTTTTTTCAACTATAAATTTGTTTTATCATTTCCCCTCCACGAACATTTGAATTAGCCTAGTATAGTGATATAAAACAAAGTGAAAGTGCTTTCTTTCACATAGTTTAAATCTACATCTTTTATACCAATGGCTCCTTCCTTTTCAAAATGCCGATCATTACGTAAAACAACGTGGTTTAAATCAAACTCGCGGTAGTTTGGCACGTTTAACAAATCGAATACTGCTTAGCTTAAGAAATTGTTTTAAATCTTTTAAAGAGTGTTCCAATAGGCACACATACAAAATCATGTTTTTCAACGACTTAATGTAAACATTTTTTATCTCGCATGTTATCAGAGACCCGCCAATTTAATTATGGATCGTTTTACGATGGAAGAACCTGTTAAAATTGTGCAAATAAATGTAATACTTCAGAATTTTGCAATCAAATGGTGTTTTCCAACAAAGCTCATTTCCATGTCACAGGTTCTATAAACAAGCAAAATTGTTGGATTTGGGAAAGTGAAAATGCTGGAGTAATTACAGAAAAAGCTGGGCTGGAGGTGTTATAGGGCTATTTTTTCATGAAAATGATGTTGGTGAAAGGGTAAATGTTATTGGCGAACGCCACTGCAGTATGTTAAGACACTTTTTATGTTCACAATTGAATGATGATAATGATGGCTGTCAACTATCATTGTTGAAGAATTATGGGTTTTATAGTGGCTCAGATAATCCAGCTTAGATCTACATGTAGTTCCACATGCTGGGCATTTAAGGTCAGGAGGATTCGGAATTGGTACACGCGGTCCAGTCAGTTTGGCTTTTCGCGCCTGCCTTTTGGCTGTGGTTTTTTAACGATTTTCTTCCTCATGAAGATGCACAGTTCTGTATGTCTTTTCACGTCATTTGGGTCTGTGATTTACTGCCTTTTCCCCTTCGATTTTTTTTCAATTGAAAAATATGCATCTTAACAGTATGTTCTTTCAACGAGATGGCACCACGTGCACTTATCATACAGCGAGAGAAACTTTGAATTTGTAACACACGTTTTCTTAGACGCGGCATTTTTCGAAATGGTGATATTCAGTGACCTGCAAGATGATGTGATCTAACCTCCCTCGACTTTTTCCTGTGGGGTTTCCTCAAGGACAAAGTCAATTCTAACAAACCGTAGACGATTAATGACCTGAAGCAAAACATGAATCAAGTTATTGGTGAAATTGAACCGTAATTGTGCGAAATTGTTATTTACAATTTTTTGGAAAGAATAACCATCTGTAGAAACAGCCCAAAAGGATTTGGAGAATATTTTTAAAACATATTATAACTTCTATGTATCTACTTGTTGAAAACATAAACAAACATGAAATTTTTATAAAATTGTTGGATTTATTTAAAAAGGAAATCCCGGAAATCTTATTGGGACACTTTAGAGTTTGCAATATTTTGGACTATCTCACACATACTCATAGAAGTAAACAAGCAAAAAGTAAATTAGTATTTTGTATTATATGTAATGTATGCTCTACAGTGAGTATTTTGTCAGTTTTATTCAAATCTGTACACAAAATGCTGCAATTTATGTATTTCCCCAATATATATATTTGTATTAAGATGGACAAGGTTTTCAAATCCATATCAATTTGTTTTTTTTTGATGAGATGTGTTAAAAATTAATGATGAGAAAGAATGTATGGTTTCACCTAGACTATTGGGTATCTTTATGTATTCTCGGCTACTAGGTGGTTAAAAAGTTATTATGGTTATGTTATTTTAATTTGATGTGCTGAATTTTCAAATAAATTTGTGATATATTGCTTAGACTTTATATATCATTTTTAAACGCGCATTTCTCTCTATTTAACTCTGATATTAATTTTATTCTAAAATAATTTTGCCCAATTTTTTCAGAGTAAATGCAACATGGATGAAAAGCAATTTTGCACCATTTTTTTGTTCCAGTTCAAACTAGGCCGAAAAGCTGCCGAAACAGCTCGCGATATCAACGATGCATTTGGCCCAGAAACCACTAATGAACGTACTGCGCAATAGTGGTTTAAAAAACATTCGTAGCGGTGGTGAGAGCCTTGAAGATGATGAGAGTAGTGATCGGCCATCGGATTTTGACAACGACCAATTTAAAGCATTTGTCGAAGCCAATCCGGATACAACTGTTTGAGAGCTTGCCTCTGAATTAGGTTTAACGCATCTGATTATTTCTAACCATATAGAGGAAATTGAAAAGTCGAAAAAGCTGGATAAATGGGTGCCGCCCGAATTGAACAAAAATTTTAAAAAATGTCGTTTTGAAGTGTCATCTGCATTTTTTGGCCAATAAAAATGAACCGTTTCTCAAAAGGATTATGACGTGTGATGAAAAGTGGATTTTTTAAGACAATCGGCGACGATCGGCTAAGTGGTTGGGTCGAGTCGAAGCTCCACAACACTTTCCAAAGGTGAAAATGCACCAAAATATGATCATGGTGACTGTTTGGTGATCTGCGGCCGGTCTGATTCATCACAGCTTCCTGAAACGTTGCGAAACTACTATGCATCTGCGCGCATATGCCCAGCATTGGTCAACAAGAAGGGATTAATTCTCCTCCATGACAACGCTCAGTCACATGTCTCAATGAGCACGCCACAAAAGTTGCATGAGTTGGGCTATGAAACTCTAGACTATATACCATACTCGTCCGACTTCTCGCCTACCGACTACCACTTTTTCAAACATCTCGACAACTTCCTGCACGAGAAATGCTTTAAAAATCAAGAGAATGCAAAAACTTCCTTTCAACGATTTCATAGCCCATAACTTTCTTAACAGCCTAATAATTTTAAGAAATTAAATCAGTTAGACTTAAAGTTTGAGCTTCATTCTTATTTTCTTTCATCTCTTTAGTAGATAGTAAACACATCACACTATATTATTCTTCACTATTATTCACAGTAACAAGAGTTAACATATTTATATCATAAATTAATAATATATTATATATTTGCAATGAAAAGAAATAATAAATATTTACTCAAAATCGTAAAAATGTCCATGTTGCAAAAAGACCATATAAAATAAAAGCTTGAAAAGATAAACATTTATGGTTATTGCCTAAATTAACATTTTTATTTGTATCAATTTTGTGAAGAGATAATGTAACGAACATTTCCTGCCAACGAGAGAAACCGGATTTTTTCTCCATGGGAAACCCGGCCACTTCCTACCATAAAAAATGTCTTAAACCCGTCCCGAGGCGAAGAAAAAATTCAAATCACCATCGTTAACAGTTCTAGCATGAAAAAAATCGCCGCTCTATGCAAAAAAGCAGAGATTAGGACCTGACTTAGGACCCTCCGAAACTCAACCCTTTCCGTTGTCTTAAACGGTCCGGTCATGGACCCTCACCGCGGGACGCATCCGCTACGAGTAGGACGCTCATTCAGGAAGAAGGTACAGTTTTGCATAATCCCCATTATCATCTTCAACGGGGCTCCCCTACGATATACCGGACGTTTTTCCTCGTTCGCTAATGCTGCCATTCGAAGTCGTTCGAGTATGAGGTTTTGTCTTATTCGCCAGCCCATTATTAGTGAGGTTGGATTGTAAAGATTATCATTTTTAATGTCTGTTCGGGGTTCGTTTTATTGAATTTTAATGGAGAGACGGGGTGATGGAGGTGAAAGTGTCGATTATTTTGTTTTTCGGTTGTTGTTTGTGAGATGGTTGAAGTATGACTGAGGTATTTCACATGATGTTATTCAATGTTATAGTTTTAGAACCATTGTTTTATGCTAATCATCAGTTAACTCTAATTTTTACTTATTTCTACTGATTTTTTTCAATATGAACGGTTTTTATTCATTATTCTATTCTAATATGTCTTTCGGTTAATAATTTCGATTTTGCTAAGAGATGGCTTACTAATATATTTGTTGCTATAGACTATCATGTCTATCGATGGCCTTTTGGAAGGTAAAGATACGCCATCAAAAGCCATATATCTAATTATGTACTAGAAAAAGACGTTTTGTGGGGAAGTTTAACAACCTCTTTTTATTTGAAGAAAACGGCTGTTAAAAGTTATCGATTCTCGATTGAAGCGGATAGTAAACGATGATTTTAAACGCTTTAAAAGTTGTAATTTTGATATAAAATAAAAATGGATTAATGGATAAAAACTCAAGTCATACGTTGAAACAATTGGCAGAAGCATTGAATGTTGCTCAATACACCATTTTCGTATGTGTACACGCATTGAAAAAGATTCAAAATAAAGGAAAATGGGTTCTGTATGAAATGAAGGAAAGAGGCATTGAAAGATGAAAACACATTTGTAAAATTTTGCTTGCCAAACAGAAAAGAAAAGGTTTTTTGCATCGAGTTGTGACAGGTGATGAAATGTGGAACTATTCTGACAACCCAAAGCGCAAAAAATCATGGATAGACCCAGACCAGCCTTCAACATCACCACCAGTGCACAATATACAAGAAAGAAGGCTTTGCTGAGTGTTTGGCGGGATAGTAGGGGAGCTCTGTATTACGAACTGCCGAAACCTGGTAAAACAATTACTGGCGATCGATATCAGCAACAATTGATAAAATTGAATTGAGCATTGAATTTCCTTCAATGCTCAACGGTCAACGGTCAGAATATGCCCAAAGACACGATAAAGTTATTTTTCCACATAAAAATGCTCGGCCCCACGTTACAAAATGTGTAAAAATTTGGAAAACGTTAAATGGAACGTCCTACACCATCCGCTGAATTCGCCGGACTTACCACTTAGGAAGAAGTGAAAATTTGGCTTGATGAATAGTTGGCCTCAAAAAACCAAAAAATTATTTTGGCGCGGAAGCCATTCTTTTATAGAAAGATGGGAAAAAGTAATAGCTAACGATGGTTAATACTTTGATTATTAAGGAAATTTATTTTGTTATGGAAATTAACGCTCAAATTTTGCGAAAAAATCGATATTTTTAAGCGAAACACACTACGATGCGATATAATATATTACTATATTATATCGTACTGCTGAAAAACTGTTAGTAATGTTGACTAAATAATCCTTTTCAAGGAATTAGTATAAATATATTTAATATATACTCATAGGTTTTATACACTTGTAGATGATTGTCCTTTACCTATATGAGTTCGTTATCTTGGTTTCTTTAGCTTCATCGTCATCATCATTCAGCCCTGATCCTGTCCACTGCAGTATATAGACCTCTCTTAATATGTTTCATATATCACAATCCTGCACCTCTCTCGTACCATACCTTAAGCTTTGCCTAATGATATTTTGAATTTTATCTCTTAATTTTATTCCTAACATTCAACTAAGATTCTAGTACCTTCATGGCACATTGGTTTAAAGTTTTTCTTTTCAAAAATCACTTCTCTTTTCATTTTCAGTTCTTCTTAGTGTTTACTTATTACTTTAAAAATATCGTGATTTAAATATGTATAAGAATTGACTTACTCAACATACGTAATTTCCACACATGCTCTATGACTAATAACAAAGTTATGTGGATAAATTGTGGTTATGGAAAACATGTTACCACCCATTATATAACTAAAATATTGTATCCGCTCATTAGACTGGATTTGCATGGATTTTCAAATCTGTTATTTCATTAGGATACAACAATACTGCATATACTTCATCAAATAGTGCAGTTTTTATAAAAAATACACCAGTGGTAAAAATCCAAGGACGCCCAACAGTAAAATTTCAGATCACAGAAGGTTTACGATGGAAAGATAGATTGGCATTAGTCCTGCTTAACAGAATGTTAAACAAAGTCAACTGCAAAACGGATATAGATTTAAAAGAAACAGTGAAAAATAAAGAAAAAACAGATAGTAGGATATGCAGATGACCTAAACATATTAATACTATTGAAAAGATTATTAAGATAGATCTATGATGAAATAAAGATGAAAGCCAAAAGAGCCAATTAGAAATTAACATAAATAAAACAAACATGATGAAAAAAAGAACATAACTGGACAATTGACAATAATAACATTGAAATGGCGAAACAACTTATCTGGAAAGCAAACTAGTCGAAAACAACAACCTCACAGAAGATATCAGAAATTGTACAGTGAGAGATAATAAAATTATGCTCTAAACTAATACAAAGGAGATGAAAATTAAGGCCTATAAAACACTCATTCGATCAGCAGTCAAATATGACTGCCGAACCCTTACAACGAATACAGACGAGATTTAGAAAGAAGTATTGTCAGAAATATTTTTGGTGTAATGAATGATTATAAAAAATGGTGGCTGAAGAAAAAAGATATGCTGAAGAACTGGTGCACATGAAAAACTGGCAAGAGTCTGCAAAGATAAAATAAAAATAAATAATTTTGGAAAAATAACTAATTATTTCGTTTTTTATTAAAAAATTAAGTTCCGTTAATTTTTCGAGATACTCCATACAATAATCATCACCAATTACAAATCATTTACCAAACGAACGCTTTGAGTAACCCTATACTCCAATATTTATCAACAAGAATGGCTAAATATCTGGTAACAATGAATGTTGAAATGTTAGCTCGAAAATTGTTCCCGAATGAGTATCATCCTACTCGAAGCTGCGCCCCGCGGTGAGGACCATGACCGGACCGTTTAAGAAAACTGAAAGGGTTGAGATTCGAGGACCTCTATGCCATTTACTAATCTCTGCTATTTTGCATAAAACAGCGATTTTTTTTATGCTCGAACTGCTAACGATGGTAATTTAAATTTTTTCTTTGCCTTGGGAAGGGCTTAAGTCATTTTTTCCGGTTAGAACTAGTTCTTTCTTTAAGGGTATATCTCGTTGGCAAGACATTTCGTTATATTGTCTCTTATAGAAAATAATATAAATAAAATTATTATAATATTGAATCATCTTGCACAATATTTAAGGAAATACGTCACTCAATGCTTCAAAAGGGTTTAACAATAAAATGAGCAACATGAACTTATCATCAATGCGGATTAGATGAAAAAGATTTGTGCGCGTTGGATTCCGCATAATTTGACAAACGTTCAAAAAAAGGCTCGTGTCGTTTAGTGCAAAGAAATGCTCCAAAAGTTTAATCGTGGTGCGTCAAAAGCCGTTTATAGCATCTGCATAGCTGACGAATCTTGTATCTATGCGTACGAGCCCGAAAGTAATCTTTCAAAATGACAAAAGTTGTTCGCGTTAAAAGCACTTGGAAGCAAATGGTCGCCTGCTACTAAAGAATCGTAGAATTCGAATGGACACAACCATTTGTTTGCCAGAAGTCTTTGAAGGAATATAAAAAACAACCAGCGATGCAGGATCATTCTTCACCATGACAACGGGAGCTCTCATACATCGGACCGAACAACTCAATATTTGACCGGTCGAAACAGGATGGATGGATCATTCGCAGGATAGTCCTGATTTGGCACCAAATGATTTATTGTTGTTCCCGTATGGTTCAAACGTATGCAAAAGTTTATCGATCATCGCGGAGTATATTTTGAAAAACAATAAAACCATTTTCATTTTACCACATCCATTTTCATTATTAATGATTTACTGGTACTACGACAATGCAGGGATAAGGTTTTATAAAAAATCAGAGAATATTTTAATAACATGTAACTGCTCATTTTCAAAAATTTAAATTTATTTTCGATTATTTCGATTAACACTTGAATATAAACAAGAAAAGATAGAAGAAATACAGATAAAAAACAACGCAAACCAAGTATTAGTAACAATATATAATGTATGACCACTGTGTCTACTGCATTATAAATTGGAGATAACTTGGAAGTTGAAGATCAATTCTACCATTGGAATCTTTAGTGTGAAACCACAAAGTCAAAGAGATTTACCACTCACTACAGATCAAATAATTGTTTTTAACTTTTCGACGCGCGTTTTGCTAACGTCGTTAACATCATCACGATTGAATTGTCTCCTGATGATGCTAGCATGCCTTAGCGAAACGAACGTCGAGGGGTTAAAAAAGCGATTTCGTGTTTAATGGTAAATCTGTTTTTTGGTGGATGCGTTTAAACGAAACATGTTTGTTGGAAAGATGTTGCTGTACATTTGGTAGAATTTTTAGGGCACAATTTATTTTAAGATTAACCTCAAGCAATCAAGTTAATGATGGGAACCCTTATCATGGGTAACTCGATCAAATATTTGTAGTGTTGCACGGAAATACTGGAGTTTTTTCAACCATCAGGTATATTTATATGCAAGAGAGCTCCATGATCCACTATTGACTTTCTTGCTTGTAAAGCTGGGTCCACATCAGTACAAATTTGCGTTGTGTATGTGTTGTATGTGGTGTGCCTGCGCGGCAATGTAGACGCTCTGACACACAAAATCACACACAAATATTGTCGCCGCATAACACGCACACGAACTATCTATTATCCACCAAATAATTCAAACAAATTGTTCCAGTAAATTCAACACACACGCAAAATTTTATTGTTGTGAACCCAGCTTAAGAGCAAAAACAACTACCATTACACGAACGAATGTGTCGATGATCAGTTTCGAACTATAACAATAAATTATATTAAGGAAAATTGATAAATCATAATCGCTATAAAATGTACAGTCGTCTAACTAATAATTCATAGTTAAAAATAAGCTTAACCGTCATCACAAATTCATGGCACTGCCAAAAACGATTCAATACGTTTTATTTCATAAACACAAAACATTCGATATGCAGGAAAGAAATTAAAATCTACCTTAAAAAAAACAATGATAACCCTAATCTTATTTCTTCACGCCACATGCAAATCACTAGATATACAGGGACATGTTTTTTGTCGACCAAAAAAAAAACAAAATATGAAAAGAGCATACTCGAAAAGGGGGATGGCAAACTTTTTTTTATATTCATAAAAAACGTGAACTAACGAACAATTTTTTTTTAGTACGGCTCGTATAACAACCCCGCTTATTAGAAATCGACAAAAGGGGTAAGAAAATTGTACTGCCAGAAGAAGGGTGACAGAATACGCTGCGTCATATTGTTTCTACTTTAGAAATTAGGGTAGATGTTTGTATGAAGCTTTCGATTTGTTAACACTTAGACTGTAACGTCAATGAAAAATGAATTGTTTCATAAATAAACCTCATATCCAAAGGTACATATAGCCTGTACAAAACAAAATCAGTTGCACATTATCGATGACGCTATTGAAGAACAGCAAAAATACCACTACATATGAGGGTAGATCAATAAGTACCCGTGTTTGATTCACCCGTGACATTGACGAGTGAAACTGACATTACCATCGTGTACTGTAAACTGTTAAACGACCTCGTGCTGTATTTCAAATAAATTCATAGGTTAGTTTTTTTTACAGCTAGTTGTATCATTCGATTTTTGTATTTCTCGATTAAATAAAAAAAGAGTAATATCGATCCGTAATTCGTTTTTTATTTTTGGATGAAAAATGCGAAGAAACAAAAGTGAAGTTGGATGCTGTCAATGGGGACCCTTTACCATCTATGACAACCGTAAGATATTGGTTTAACGAGTTTAAGCGTGATCTTAGAATTGTTTTGGATGGAGAACGGCTAGGACGTCCGTCAGACCTGGTTACCGAGGAAATCGTTGAAAAGGTCTATGACATGATTCTCGCTGATTACCGAACGAATGTGCGCGAAGTAGCTGAGGCCGTATGTGTCTCGTACGGAATGGCAATCAAGATTTTAAATGATAAGATAGGTGTGAGAAAAGTGTCGGCCCGATAGCTGCCGTGATTGCTCACGATGGACAACAAGCGGGTACGACACTAACAATGTCAAAGCGGTGTTTGGACCGGTTTAAGCGAAATCCGCAGGACTTTTTGTGTCGAGTCATCACCGTTGATGAAACCTGTATAGATTATTACACACCAGAGACCAAGAACCGAGGAAGGCAAAAACGGTTTCATTAGCCGGAAAGGTTATGGTCACGATTTTTTGGGATTCTAAAGGAATAATCCTCATGGATGCATCAGAAACTGAAGGAGACACGTTCCCATTTGGCTAAGAAAAAGTGTTCTTCCATCACGATAACGCACCGGCACATTCATCTTTAATTGTCGCGGCCAAATTACACGAACTACGCTACGAATTGCTTCCGCAAGCACCTTACTCGCCCGATATGGCACCTAGCGACTTTTTTCTGTTCCTTATCTTGAAAACATGGCTCGCAGGAAAAAAATCAGCTCGAATGAAGAGGTTATCGCCTAGACAGAAGCGTATTTTGGAGAGTTTGAAAAATCGTATTTTTTAGACGGCTTAAAAAAGTTGGAGAAATGCTTGGAGAAGTATATAGACCTAAAAGGAGACTACGTTGAAAAATAAAAACAAATTTGTGAAAAAATTACGTCTTTATTTCAAACACGGGTACTTATCGATCAACAAATAGATTTCAAATTTACTGGTTGGATTTTAGTGGCAGTTGGTTGCATATGCGACGTTGTCGAATTTCACATTTTTCTTGTTGATATTTATTGGTTATCCCAATCTATACAAATATATACTATCTGAACGTTTACTCTGATTTTTTGCCTTACGATCGAAAATAGTTCTTTTAAAAACTACCACAGTGTTGTAATTGTGAGAGTCGCGCTTGCAAAATGCCAAATCCGGCAAATAGTTGTTAAGAGTTAATAACATCTCTGATACACTATTTTGAACAAGAAAGAGACAGCAGTGATCCATTTTTACCCTTTGCAGCTGCTAGGGAGCTTTGTTAAGTTAATTGCTAATAATTAGATATCTTTAAGTCATATAGTATATTATAGAAACTAGAATAGTTTTTTTAGTGTGTTGCAGCAGTCTTAAGATTGAATATGCCCACTATTAGTATTATTTCACAAAAGGTGAACAACAAAAGTTTTAAAATCGCCTAGAAAGCGTAGTTCTACTAAAAGGGTTACCAATACTGCAGCTTGGCGTCCAAAACTCCTAGACCATCATTTTGAAAAAGTTGATCAATACATATTCTTGAAGAAAATTGAATTATTTACAAAAAAAAGGTCTCATTATAAATTTACGTCAAACAAGCCGTTTCCATGTAATCGTGCCTTGAACATTGATCTGTTTTTCCAATTCTACTTTTCAAATTTGAAATTTTGTAACGAATGAACAAATCAATATTTGAAAAAATACAATACACATCCTTAAAGGAAATTGAATGCGCTACAAAAATGGTATCTTAATATTTTTCGCTAAATTCACGCTTTCCACAGTTATTCAAGGTTAAAGTTGAATTTCAAAGTAATTTATCGCTTTTATTGCTCTAGGAGGAGTAAATTTAAAGAAAAATATTAAGGCACCTTTTTTTTTGTAGCGCATTCAATTTCCTTTAAGAATATGTATTGTATTTTTTCAAATATTGATTAGTTCATTAGTTGAAATTTCAAATTTGAAAAGTAAAATTGTAAAAACAGATTACATGGAAACGGCTTGTTTGAAAGTAAATTTATAATGAGACTTTTTGCTGTAGAGAATTCAATTCCCTTCAAGAATATGTATTGCTCAAATTTTTCAAAATGATGGTTTAGAAGTTTTGGACGAAAGATACGATTGTCATTAAAAACCCTATGATCGTGATCGGTCACACACAGTCGCGATGATACACTTCTTAATATAAGTATTAGGGCTCTAACTTTCACAATATTTTTTTTGTCATCACAAATAATATTTTCAGTATTCCTTAAAAAAAATAGTCGATTTTTTTGTTCCAGTCTAATGAACACAGTAAGTATTCGTAACCTAAGAATTGCAAAAAAGAATGTTCTTAATCCCATATGTAGTTTATGTGTAGGTACTCAGTTAACAATTTAATTTTAATTTTTAGGGCAGCATATAACATTCAATTCCTTACATGAACAATTAAAAGAGAAACAACTACATGGATGCTGTAGGTCATTGTGCAACGTATTGAAAGAAGTGGGTTTTAAATGGAAAAAAATTATCCTAGACAAAAGCTTATGGAACTTCCCAATTTTGTTTTAAAATATATAGATTTTTTGAGAGGTTATATGAAGGAAACAAAAAAAGGTTTGACAGAAAATGATATAATGAAAAGATATGACAGACAGCATATACTTGATCGAAAAGAAGTTCTTCCGTTAATTACAAATACTGCAGATGATAGCAATGATTCCAGCCAGTCCTTTTCTGATTCTGATTAATGAAATTATAAGTGCATGCGGTACTTGTATATTATATATCAATAAATGTCATTGGTAATTATATAACCTTTTTATTTTAATAACCATTCAAACGTTAAAAAATGTCGATGGTTTTTGAACGAAGCATTTTGAAATGTGCTGAATCTACCTAGAGGTACTAAATCGATAACACTTGATGAGTTGATTTTTTAATCGTTATTAAAGTTTAAATTTAAAAAAGGATTTGCTAAAGTAAGGTTATGATGTTTAATCACAATCTGGGAACAAGGCAGTTAAAATGTTGATCACGTGCTTAATGACGTGCAACTGATTTTATTTTGTACAAGCTATAGAACAATTTCTCTACTGGAATCTTGTTGGAATGTTGTTTGGTGTAACCACCTCATTTGGACGTCCAGCACGTTCAGTATCACGGTGCTTGTACGGCCACGCTTGAATTCAGCATACCAATCATCAATGTTTATCAAACCATTATTTTGCTTTAACGATATTTTTCTTCATCAGAAAACAATGCAGGGTCCGAATTTCTTTCTGCGCCACAACTAAGAAACTAGTTGACAGTCACTGAGAAGGTGAGTGACGATCACTGAGAAGGATTTTATGTAAGTGACCCGATCTATATGTCAGACCTGGACCTATTGACTGAAGTGTTAAGCTAAGAACTCAGGAGATTTGAGAATGAGGAGGCACTTATTTGCAGAGTGAATACACAAGGTGACAATTTACTTGGAAAATGGAACAAGCATTATTTCAACTCAGAGTCAATTTCGACTTATTTTTAATGTAAGAGGCGCTGCTTCTAAGCGCACAATATGAAATACTGCTAGAGTGCGGACAGAAATTTAGAGTAATAGCGCAAAATGTTTCTAAATTGGGATTGGGTGGGTCGTTAGGTCCTCTATCAACTCATAACTGAGAATAAGAGTAGACGCTTTGATGATGATTGTGTCATTGCTATCCATATTCCAGAAAAAAAACTTCCTTATTAAGATTGAGACCTGTTACGAAAAATAGATCTTTTACGAGAATCCAAACAGGCGAATATGGTGAGTTAAACCCTGTCAGTCATCAACCAGTATCGTAAAACCCAATATCCATTGCAAAAACTTGTCATGCCTTGCTCCAATGTGGTCAAATTATCACTACTAACTATTATCAGTAGCTCTGGAGAAAAAAAGCCTTATACTGACAAACGAAGGAGGGTTGTGATTTTGCTACAGGACAACGTACGGTCACACGCATCAAAAATTACTCTGGATACGATCACCGAGTTGGGCTGGGAGATTTTAGAGTATCCGGGATAATCTCCAGGCTTAGCCTCCCCCGATTTTTATTTCTCCCGATTTCAGCGATTCAAGGAAGTCAAAAAAAGTCTATAATATGATATTAAAACAACCAAATTGTTTTCGATCACATCACTTATTGCATTGCATCACTTATTTCATAAATTAATATAAAAGGTAGTCAAAAAACGTTGAGAATTAAAGACCTGATATATATATATATATATATATATATATATATATATATATATATATATATATATATATATATATATATATATATATATATATATATATATATATTTATTTATTTTCACTTTATGGTCTGCATAGGACCACTCTAGTCAAGTTATGGTTCAGGTCCTTTTTTCTCTTCTCAGCCCAATACTTCTTCATCCATCACTCTTCCTGTCCTCTGTCTGTTGATCCTTGCCTGTAGTGCTGTGTGTTTGTCCTGCAATATCTTAAGTGCATCTGACTTGCACCTTAAATCTTCCATTGTGATGTGCAACTCTCTCATGTCTTCCTTAAGTTCTGTGATCCATCTAATATTGCTCTTACTATTCCAAAATTTCTCTATTATTCTCCTACTGATTCTACTTTCCGGTGTCCTTACTAGATGCCCCAAGAAAGATATTCGCTTCTTTCTCATAGTGCTCGTCACTGGTTCTATTTCCTTATAGACGGTTTCATTGGAAGCCAGTCTCCAGACTCCATTTACTTGATAATTTTTATTCAAACAAGTTCTCACTATTCTCCTCTCTGTCTTTAGTATTCCATCTATTGCAACGGTGTTTGTTGTTTTGAATATTGTTTCACATGCATATGTAATTTGAGGTTGAGTGACCGTTTTGTAGTGTTTTAATTTGGTTGCTATTGAGAGACATCTTTTGTTGTATGTGTTCTTGGTCACATGCTGTGCTCTAACCAGTCTATCTATTCTACTTTGCCATGCTGGTTTTTCATTCAAATTGTATGTGATTATTTCACCTAAATATTTGAATCTTTCCACAATTTTTATCTCTTGGCTACCCAGTTCAATTTTATTTACTAATGGAAGTTGAGTTGACATGATTTCTGTTTTTTCAAATGAAATTTTCAAACCAATATTCTGAGCTATTTCCTGTAAAGATTTTATTTGTTGTTTTGTTTCCTGAATGTTATTGGCCAGAAGAGCTAGGTCATCAGCAAACCCTAGACAATTCAAATGTATGTTGTCCTTTTTGGTTCCAATTTTTATATTTTTTGGGTTGTTCTTGTACCATTCTCTCATTATATACTCCAGTGCACAGTTAAAAAGAAGAGGTGATAATCCGTCACCCTGTCTCAAACCAGTTTTTACCAAGAATGGTTCAGAAAGTTCTCCCCTGAACTTAATTTTAGAAATTGTATTAGTTAGAGTAAGTTCTATCAATTTGATCAGTTTTGGGTGAAGTCCAAAATGTCTTAAAATTTTTAATAATGATGGTCTGTGGATGGAGTCGTATGCTTTCCTGAAATCTATAAACGTTATCCAAAGGGGGTTGTTTCGTTTTCTATAATATGCCATGACTAGCTTCAAAGTAATTATTTGTTCTGTGCAGCTTCTCCAGGGTCTGAAGCCTCCTTGGTATTCACCTAGCTCTTGATATAGTTGTTGTTTAATCCGATTATATAGTATCTTAGAGAAAATCTTATATGTGCCGTCTAGTAAGGAAATACCTCTGTAGTTGTCTGGATTACTTCTATCACCTTTCTTATGAAGTGGGTTGATTATAGCTGTTGTCCATTGTTCCGGGAACTTTTCTGATATCCAAACCTTATTTAATATCATATGGAGGGAGGTCTGGGTTGTACTTCCGGCGTATTTCCACATCTCTGCAAAAACCTGGTCTTCACCACATGCTTTGTAGTTTTTCATTTCCTTAAGTGCTGTTTCAACTTCTTTTGCTGTAGGTGGGTTTATATTTTCCGGTTTAGTTTTTATAGGGGTCTGTGTATCAATAGATAAAAGTTCCTCAGGTTTATCACAGTTCAAGAGCTTGTTAAATGCTTCTGCCATGATCTCTGCATTTTCCTTATTATTATGTGCTGTTTTTCCATCCATATTTTTCAACAATAATGTAGGGGGGTTGTATTTTTTCAATTGTTTATCAAAGGCCTTGTAATAATCTTTCGAATTTGTTTTATAATAATTTTCCTCTATTGAGTTTATTAAATCTTTTTGATACTGTCGCTTAATTTTTTTAATGATTTTGGTGAATTCTTTTCTGACATTCTTGAGGTTAGTGGCGTTTTCTTCTGTTTTGTGAGTTTGAAATTTCAACCAAGCTTGATGTCTCTCCTCATGCATTTTGTCACAATCAGAGTTCCACCAGGCATGTCTCTTCCGCGGATTTAATGGGGCTAGATCTTTTGCATTCTGTTTAAGAATTGGTATTAGTTCTTCTAAATTGTCTGTTAGTCTTGTGGCTCCTGTTCTTTTCTGGTATTGGTCATTCTGGATTAACTGATGAGAGTCGTATGTCCTTTTCTCTCCCTCTGTGTTTTGTCTCTTCCTTCTTAAAGGGGTAAATTTAATCTTGATTTTTATTAAGTAATGATCTGAGCCGGTGTCCGTTCCTCTTAGAACTTTGACATTGTGGATTTCCTTGTGAAAGAACTTGTCCATGCATACGTGGTCCAGCTGCCATTCCCCTTTTGTCCAGTCAGGATGTTTCCAAGTTTTGAGTTTATTTGGTTTTCTTTTAAAATATGTAGACTTGGAGATGAGTCCATGCGTTCTACAAATTTCGATGATTCTTTGGCCATTTCTATTAGTATATCTATGAGGAGCCAACTTTCCAACTACATCTCGATACTTCCTTTCTTTTCCCAATTGAGCGTTAAAGTCCCCTATAAGGATCTTTACATGATTCATATTTACTTTATTCATTGTCTGATCAAGGAGATCCCAGAAATTATCTACTTCTTGCATAGTTTTTGTTAGGAAGTTTTTTTCATTAGTGGGGGCATGGGCATTTATGATGGTGTAAAATTTGTTTGTGGTTTGTAAAGTTATAGTTGCAATTCTCGGTGAAATGGCTTTAAACTCAATTATGGAATCTATGATTTTCAAATTTACTATAAATCCTGTACCAAATTGGGGGCATTGCTTCATGACTCTTTGTCCTGGCCTCCCATTGTAAATTCTATATCCTTGTGATTCAAACGGATCTTCTGTTGAATTTCTCATTTCTTGGAGCCCTGCTAGTAAAATGTTTTGCCTGTCTAATTCATCTGTGAAGTTCTTGAGTTTTCCGGTTTTCAGTAGAGAATTTATGTTATGTGTTGCGATGTAGTTAATATGTTTATGTTTGATTCTGAATATATGTGACTTCGAATGCTCCGATTCATTCTTGCCTTCTAGGTGACTACCCACCGAATCCGATGTAGTCTTCTCCTTCCTCGAGGGGTTGGACGGTGGAAATTTTTTCCTAAAAGACCTTTCCATATCTGACTGTCGAAGGTTATCAACCTTAAGTGGAGCAAGCTCCAAGTTACAACTACGGTTGTTAACCATAGAGGATATTTATTCAGCCGCCACTATATATATATATATATATATATATATATATATATATATATATATATATATATATATATATATATATATATAGAATGGTTTTCCATAACATAATATTATGATTCTCTGCAAGGGATCGAAAATCAAGTCATTTCAAATCTTATTTTAACAATCTTATATCCATAGAGCACGTAGTTTACGGCAACCGTAAAATTAACAACAAAAACGAAACTCCCGCCTAAACAACCAGAAAAAAAAACAAGAAAAAACTCTTCAGCTCCCTATATCGGCAGATTCGTTCCGTCAGGTAGGCGATGACTTGGCCGTTTCTGTTTTGTTTCCGACTTTTCTTTCATCTGCCACTGTGAACCTCGCGGAGAAACAAAACGTAGTCAGAAACGACCATTTAAAAAACTGGAGACAAATTCATTGAGTTTTCGAATGATTTATGGCGCATTCAGGAGACCGGCGGAATAAATTAAAATGTCAATACGGTTTTGGTAGCAGAAGGCAATTTTGGTCCGATAAATCTACGAACAAAAGAGGAACGGGCGCATTCGGCGACGTGAAATGTTTTTTTGATTGGGCCGCACACAAAAGGGGATAGAAAACAGTTTATGGGAGTCGGAACCGATGGTTAGGATGAGAAGGGGTTACATACTATAAGCGGCTTCTTTTACGACTGTTAAAATGCAATAACAAAACATAAATTTATATATTACTCGCTATGGATATAGTTTGTTTTCAGTCAACTGTAAAAATTCGAAGATTTACAAACACTAAGAGGGTTTTTCATAACAATATTTCACAACACTTTCATTGATAAAGTATTTAGATATCCTAGATATTTAAATAAAGCAATAAAGTAAAACATATTATGACATCAATAATGACTCAATGACTCTTTTTAATATTGTGTTGGGAACTACATAGTATATCGGAAAAATAACGGAAGTTTTTAAAAAACTATTAGCGTCATCTATTGAAACAATATATAATCTGAAATCTGTATATATCTGATTGTCCAGTTATAGCGCTTAAAATGGCAGTACCTTTTGTGACCACGTCATAAAAACACGATGGAACAAAGAGCTAGTAATACATTTTGTTTCAAGCTCAGTAAGACTGTCACAGACACAGAAACATTTGAATTGATGAAAAAAGTTTATGGTGATGATTGCTTATCCCGTACCAGACCGGCCGGTAAAAAAAACTAAAGTCAGGCTAAAAAACAAAAATCGCGATGAGTTGGTGGAAAAGTAGGTGAAATGATTAAAGGAGGAATTAAATACGACCAAAGGCATGATTCGTGAAATTTGGACAAAGACAAAGGATTTAAACAAGTGTAAACAAGTTTGTGCTCGATTTGTTCCTCACGCCTTAAATGAGAATCGTCGAGGTTGTAAATTTTTAGTGAGAAAACAAGTCAGTGAATTTCAACATCCTTTGCATTCGTCTGACTTATCTCCGCGTGACTACTTTCTACTCTCAAAACTCAAACTGGCCATGAAAGGAACGTTATATGAGAGTGTTACACAAGTTCAAGAAGCGGTGAAAAGGGTAATTGAGACGATTCCGTAAAACGCCATACAAAATCAATGCTAGCATGGGTTGAACGTTCCCAACGGTGTACTGATGTGGAAGGAATTTATTTGGAATAAAAAAATAATAATTTTTGTAAAAAAATGTTTATTTAATTTAAAAAGTTTTCGTTTAATTTAACTTTTTCTGACATATTGAGTATGTACAAAGAATTTTACGTACGAGAATAAAGTGAAAAGTCAAATCGTTTTCCGATAAATGGAAGTATGATCGCACAAATGATCACATTTCTAAAAAGTAGATTCCTTTCTAGTTCGGATCCATACATTTCAAGCCGATATGACCTTTAGTTTCGTTTTGACAGTCTTCAAAAGCAGATAAACTCGATATTCTTGCTATCATAAAAAAAGCGAATTTCAGTTTCACTAGAAAAGTTGAAAACGTATTGCGGGGACTGTGCCTTCACATTTCATTGTTCATAAGTGGTTTACTGAGTTTTGATGTGGTCGAACCAGCACGAGTGACGCTCCGGGCTCCGGAGAGCCCTTTGGGGAACCTAAAGTCAGAGAGACTGTTGCGAAGAAAAACATCGGATCCTATACCAATATGAAAGCATGCAAAAGCGATGGAAGTGATGGAAAGTGAGGAAACTGGAAATCCTCACATTACAGGGGTATTTTGAAATAGATAAGTGCAATCCCAAGGAGTTTCTACGGCGATTCGCGGTTGTTGATAAAACTTGAATTGGCCACAGAAATTGGGACAAGAGAAATGAACGAACATACCAATCCATACTCCAATCTGGTCAAAGGGTCCCTGCCGAACGGTGATCACCGGCAACTGTTTCGTGTTAGTAACGCTCATACTCCTTTGTAATCCTATCGGAGTTAACTGTTAAATTTGCAATTCATTATAATTTTTCATATACACAAACACTTCTGCTTCATTATCACATTATTATATGTTATACTTGCATGCAACGCTTTACCGCTGAATAATAACACGTTTTTACATAATCACCAAGTTCAATTCATCTCCCAATTCAATCGCTCACTCCGTCTGTACATATATTAACAAGCATGGTACTATTAAGCAACTCATACAGCCCATGATACTTCGGAAGCAAAAATCAGCTCCTAAGACCTGCTTCAAAACAAGTCTTATCCAGTGGATTACGTTGGTATAACATTGTATATATATGGAAGAAGTTACCCTTAATAATCCTTCTTACTGATATTATAATAATATTTTATACTATGTGACAAAAAAACACCTCACTCGGTTAATTTACATATTTTTAAATAATAAACTGTTGTAGTATATTGTTGTAGAATAAGGAAAAACAGGAAAAGACAAAAGAAAAAATAAATCATGTTTTCTCCCTTTATTTTAAATCGGTTTACTTTAGTTAATTGGTAGCGATAGTTATAGAGTAAAATAGTTATAGAGTAAAAGTGTTTGTATTGTTCAGTTAGGTTAGGTCGCCTCACAGGGCCTTCATACCCATATTCATTCTTGTGGTCTTATCTCCTATCGCCTATATTAAAACGGATTGAAGAATAAAACAGAATCGTACCTTCAGACGATATTTTTGCTTGTGAGCCCACGATAGCTGCAGAGCAGTCAGTCGTTCGAGAAAAGAAAGACGCTGTGTAGAGTTAGCTGTAGAATAAAGCCATATTTATCAAATGATTGATGGAATGGGATAAAATTAGAATAAGAAGTAGAACTCCCCTTGCATTCTTCCAAGGTCATTTAAATGCTCAAATATAACTTAATGAAGTGAAGGTTCAATAACGCCAAGTCTCAACGTAACAAAATGCACATCCCCAAGTTGAAAGGGTTACATTGCGATTTTTGTAAGAATCTAATATGAAATTACTCTCGTGATTTGCAGAATCTCCTGATCTATAGCCCATTGAAGGATTGGTAGTATTGATTTTCTATTTAAAGGACATGCATTTTTCGATGAGAATTTGTCTAATTGTTATTCATAGCACCGTAAGCTTATGTACAAAATTTAATCAAAAATATTTGGTTTTGTCGATGATATCAACATAATAGCAAGAACACAGCGAGATGTGGGGCAAGCCGTTCAGGAAGTACGAGCAGTGGCGGCTCGTAAGGGAGAGCGTTGGGACGCTGCCCCTCCAGCATTTATCATAGTAAACAATTTTTCAGAGCAAAACACCATATTTTATTTCCGTTCAGTTTCTTTCCTTTAACTCATTTTCCATTCAATAGCATGAAAACTAAAAATGAGGAAGACGAAAGCAAAAAAAAATCTTCAGCAAACATTAGTTTCTCCTACGCCCTCCCACTTTAAAAACCCACGAGCCGCCAATGAGTACGAGTGATTGTTATTAAAATTGGTTTCCAGGTAAATTAAGCAAAAAGTAAACATGACTGCAGAGTGTGACTGCTAAATATCATTGCTAAATGTGATCGCTGTAATACTATATCTGATTGCAAAGAAAATATCAAAGAACATTTTTGGACCACTTCGTGTAGGGATAGGGACATAGTAAAATATATAAAATTCCCACATATTCCAAATAAAAGGTTAAAGTGGAGAGGGAATGTCGTGCACATGAGCGGGGAAAGGTTTCAGAAGCGAATTTCAAAGGGAAAAGCTGCGGGCAGAAGAAAAAAAAAAGTAAAGTTTGGGAGTTTGAGACGCATCAGCAACTGAGAAGGCTATTTAGCGACTGAACCTACAGCTTAACGTGGGTTCCGAACCACGGTCATCAGCTACCGAAAACTCCGGTCACCACCCCCCTCGGGCTATCAACCCTTGGTTTTGTGCTTAACCGAAAGTATCTCGAGAAGCCTATGGCGAGTGACCAACGTAGAAAACCTCTCAGAAGGCATCCGGCCTTACCCAGCTTCGAACTGGCGTGACTGAGGGGTGATTCCTTGTCAGATTTTACACTCTTACCTAGAAACATTCACAAGAATTTTAGAAAAACATTTTTGCTTAGAACAGGATTCGAACCCGCTCCTCATTAACCACCGTAACGTAAGGTTGACGCCTTAGAAGAGTAATATATTTATATATATATATATATATATATATATATATATATATATATATATATATATATATATATATATATATATAGTTGTCAATATTTTTCTGGTAAATCATTTACAATTAGATAAACTTACCTCTTGATTCCAGGTCATGTAATGGGACACGGCCGGATCCATGTGCTCTGCCATAACGCTCATCCAGTGCACCAATCCTTGAGCGCCTTGTCCACCCATACCGCCTCCTTGTGGACCCGACGGACTACCACCAGTTTGAGTGGTATCCCAACCAAAAGCTTTCTGAAAAAAAAGCAATGAAAAAAACTTAATTTTCAATCTTTTGCGTATATGAACAGTTTCAAAAATTATTTCCGCAGAAATGTTATTTTGTTTAGATATATACAAAATCAAACGTTATTATTTTTGTAAATGGAATAACAGATCACTTGTTATTTGTAGGTATTTCATATATCGTACAATCAAGTTCATTGCATAATGCGATTTTATTAAATAAAATTAATCGTGCTTTATTTATACGGTAAACGGTAAAAACGTTACTGGTATATTAAATGTTTGTAAAATTATCTCATTTTGTTTAATAAAATTTACTGTTATATATATTTACAATTAAATGCTTTCGGTTGTGTCAAAATTACAAGGGAAGTTCAGAAATTATTGTCCATAACATGATCGAAATATCTGGAATGTGCGCTGATCTACTAAAAATGAACTAAGAACGGCGTATGGCGATGAAGTTATGTAAAAAAACTATATCCACGTGGTTCAAGGACTTTAGTGATGGCAGAAAACAGTTGAAGATGAACCATGTTCGGGAAGATCTTCCACGTCAATCAAGAACTTGCACTGAGTAATCGGTGACTAGGTATTAAAGACATTGCAGATATCACTGGAGGATTTGTAGCAAAACAATTCATTGTTTTTCCACGGGGATAACGGACCATGGTACACCACAATTATTATCGTTAATTTTTCGCCAAAAATCAAGCAAATTCCGATCCACAAACATCATGTTCGTCAACAGTAAAACGTGATTATTTTGTAGGAGATAAAATAAATTTGGATAAAAACATAAATAATTTACGTTTTATTTAGTAAGATAATTTACTTTTCGATCGGAGTAGTAAGATTGGCATAAAATTGATTTGAAATAATTTGGCCTCGCGTAGTTAATAATCTACAAAAACAGTCAAAGTTACGCGAAACTTGCATTGAGGCGTGGAGACCTTATGCAACCTTTCCATACTATTGGATAAAAGTGATAGAGAATCAAAAGTGAAAGATTCATCCACCGTTACAAGAATTTCCAGAAACATTTTCAATTTTATGTTAATATAATTATCGCCAGAATTGCTTCAATGGTTATATGATTTACTGATACACTTTTGATTTACTATTAACGTGTTAAGTGCCAAAAGACCAGAGATATCTATAAAACTAATTTTATGATACAATACTACTTACTGGAACGCCACTTTTTTCTATCAAATGGCGCTAAATGACAGAGATTTTTAAAGACGAAATTATATCTAATGAATTGCAGCACGCCATTGGTTTGAAGTCGAACTAAAAACAACCCTATAACTATGCATGTAAAAAAAGCCTCTAAAGTTTTGTAAAACGACGTTTACCTATATTCCTTTTCAAGATAAACTTTTGGAAGTTGCTCTTGAGTTCTATCACCTGATACACTTCTAATGACCTCCTAAATATCGTTAATTATAGTTTATTACTCACGGTCATAGTTTTTAGTGTTCCACTATATGGTGGGAAACTTTACCCCAAACACTATATTGACATTTAAATCCAGAAAGGCAGAGCGGGTTCGATCCTCTCTCAGGCTGTCTTTGTTTATATGCTTGTGTCTATTCGTAGGTAAGGGTGTCAAATATAACAAGCAGGCACTCCTCAGTAACGTCGCTAACCAGGCTGGATGAAGCCAGACGCCTTTTAAGAGATTTTTTAGGTTAATTACTCGCCAGTAAATAGACTTTCGAGAAATTAAAAGTTGACACATACCAAGGACTAACAGCTCGTGAGAATAAGGGGGGAAGGGGTGCCGACTGGGTTTAGTTGATAGCTGATCATTGTAGTTCGCAGCTCACGTTAGGTTATACGCCCAGCTGCTAAATAACCTCAATGGCTGATGCGTCTTTAATTCTAAAGTCTAATGTATCTGCAATATGAGTCGCGCTACAGAGAAATTTTGTAAACAATCTACAGATTGTACAAATTCTGTTTTATATTCTGTCACTGTATTGATTTGAGGTATCTCAAAATCTTCATAGAGATTCCTTTTTTTAAAATAAAGTACGAATAAAATCTCGAACATTACTTACCTGATCAAAATCCCTATCCTTCCCGAAAAACATATTTTTATATACGTTGTTTTTGTCGTCTCCATTACTGCTGGCCATCACAGCCTTCGCCAGCAACGTTTTGTAGAATTGTGTCGGCAGCAGCAGCTGATTATTGTTGTAGCTATCCAATTTGTTCATGATTTCATTGTACTTCAGCGCCGGTTTGTACAAGCTCAGACTGGGCTCGTTGTTCGCCACCGTACCGCAGGAATCGCTCGAATCGGAGCTGTCCATCGCAGCTTCCGGTATCGGTCGGATGGCCGTCATTTTCGAGGCGAAAAGTTGTTTAAACATTAATAATCGACACTTTACAACGTCTAAACGAAATCGGTCCACATTTTGTGGCTTTAGCAGAATGAGTTTTTGAAACGTTCTCCAATAGTTTTAATTCGGAACTTACCGAAAACAATATTAAAACATTAAGTTCTACTATTCAGTGACAATTATTCTTCGATAAGTTCTTATTCTTTTAAAGAATAAAGTAAAATCTACAAGAATTTCTTCTCTTTTTTACACTATTTCTTAATAAAATATTGTAATCTGCTTGATGCTTAATGTAAGAGGTATTAAAATATTATCTTTTTGGTTTGCTTGTTAATAGGAACTCGGTAGATAATCAGGAACTATAATGTTTAACAGATTAGATTGGTGAATGTCTAACCCATTGAATATGTTCTAGTTCTTTCTTTTCTTTCAAGTCACTTTAGAGTTCGTTGTGATAAAAGAATGTCTTCTGATTAAGCACCTAACACATAAAAAAACCGGTATTTGTATGGCTTTCAATAGAATAATTTTGTCTTGAACTTGTTTTTTGTAAGTCAATCGTTATTTAATTTAGGAATCAATAAATCGTTCCTCCCTTATAAGAAGATAATTAGAATAAAAATATGTGCTCTGTTTTCAATTACCTAATTATTAAATCCAATAATAATTAGTCTTATTTCTTACATCATCATTAATAGAAATGTTTGGTGCATAAATGGTAGCGCCGTGATATATATTAGCGATATACAGTCTGTCAAATGAAAAAGGTGACTGGCTGAATCCTCGAGTGAGGATTTGCACCATACTTTATCGAACGCAGCTCTTCAAACAGGGTAATTTGTAAAAGAGTTTGCGATACTGACACTGCACTGGCCGTGAAAATCTCCAAATTTATAGTCGATATAACATGTATAATGCAAAAAAAAAACACTAGAAGAAAACAAGGGAATAAACAAAGCTAAACACAAGAATAGAAATAAAAGAATACAAATGTTTACCTTAATGCGTGAGGATGGCACAGTGTTCAGGGAATGCATGAAAATATAAGAGGTTATCAGAAGATTTTATTCAAAGTTATATGAAGATCAGAACCAGTCAAAGAGAGCAATCTCCACGGAAAAGCAAATGTTAGGTATCCGGTTGGATGAAGTGACAAATGCTATAGAGGTGATGAAGAATGGAAAGGCTCCAGTAGAGGACAGTGTAACGTTGAAATGTTAAAAGTTGGCGGTCGAACTTTGCATAAAATACTGGCAAAATTGTACTCAAAATTCTGCAAAGAACAAAAAACAGCGAACCTATGGAAAAATGCTGAAGTGATTCGTCTTCATAAGAAAGGAGCACAGGAAGATTTAAAAAATTACCGCCCAATAAGCCTCCTATCAGTAATCTACAAAGTTTTCACCAAGACAATATTTAAAAGAATATTCAAAATACTGAATAATGCACAACCAAGAGAGCGAGCAGGATTCAGAAGTGGACTCAGTATAATGAATCATATCCAGGTTGTCCAACAGGCCATAGAAAGGCACAATAGCCTTTTATTAACTATGAAAAGGCATTTGACTCAATATCAAAGCAAGCCATAATAAGCCTTACTATAATAAGCCATAATAATCTTTGGTTAAACATTGTTTAACGAAAGATTAATGTTAAGATCCATGTTGATAAAGCAACAGCGACAGTTCACATGGATGATTTTGAAGTTAAAATCAATATAGAACGGGCTGTATGGCAGGCTGACTCAATATCGCCTGTTCTTTTCGAAGTCGCCTTGAAGAAGTATTCCATATGGATTGGGAACAGAATTGAATAAAAATCAATGGTGCATATTTAAACCACCTTAGATTTGCAGATAATATCGTTTTCCTTTCACAAGATGAAATACAAAAACATATACAAGAGCTGCAAAGGGCGAGATAACCATTTGACTTGATTCTGGGATGGATACCACTTGATCATAAACGTCCACGAAGAACTAAAACACGATGGATTGATATCGTACAATATATTGGACCCGAATGGCAGAGAAAAGCTCATGATCGAGTTGGAAGCATGCTGGGGAGGCCATTACCGTTCAGTAGATCGACATGGCTGAATGATGATAATGATGATGATTATGAGAACATGTATAGGATAAAATTGATCCTACTTTTGAGCAGTAGCGTCTTGAGGATGAAGAGGTAACTCTTAAATTATTTGAGAATTTTCATCAACTCAAATCATGCAGTTATGTTGGTTCGCAAATCTATAAAATCAGAAGTGCTTCGTCAGAAAATATTTTTCCCTAAAGTGGGGAGTCACCTTTGGAGCTTATAATTTCTACGCGCTGTTAAATCGTGCATTTTTTCAAGGTGAATTGACATAATGTATTGAACACAGCAGTCTACGAGTAACATATATATTTTAAACGGTGTTGCCGCTATTAGATTTCACAATTTTGACACTCTTATTGGAAAACCGTATAACATGCCTGGGGTAAATTCTCATAAAAAGATATAGTTCATGTCTCGCACAGTTAGAGGGTGTTGTAATAAATATAGTGGATATAATTCGGTATTATTTTTTTTGCTATCAAGTGTAATTGAAGTTTTTTTCTTGTGTGTTTAGAGATTGTGTGTTTAGATCTAGTGTGTGTGTGTTTAGAGATTTTACTTTGTGATTACCAACTTAAGTTAATGTTTTCACTATTTATATTTCAAAATACAGAAGTTAATAACCCAGAACTATTTTTTTTTATTATAATTATATTACCGCACAAACATTGGGTTTCGATATCGACGAGCGACCCTTTAAAAAGTTTATATCAGGATGTTCGACATTTTCCGAGTTCATCAAATAGTTTTTTAGATCTTGAGGTATTTCAAGTAGTTTTTATCAATATCGCCGTTAAAATATCTATCATATAATGACGTTCATATTTCTTTTAATTCAGTAAATTGTTTGTTCACATACAAGTACATTTTTTTCGTAAATAAAATTATAAATAAATATAACTTCAGATAAAGTATAATAATTTGCTTGATATGACAATTATTTAAAACATTCTTCAGAAAGATGTAAGTGATAAATAATCTATTCATTAATAACGTTGCAAAGGTGATCAAAACAAACTAAGCGGTCCACAAATTAAGCGATGTTTTAGAGAAGAGTGGTAGTGGTATAGTGGCTTAATAACACTTTACATGAAAATATTGAGACGTTCAGCAAAATTCAGCGACAGCCCTGAGCGCGAGATCCATATAGCAGGGGTTGAAGATTAATTTGCCAGAGTTAATCGCAACAACATATTGACCCTCAGGAAGTTCGGACCTCAATCCTGTGAACAATAAACTGTGGAACGTTTTAGAAGAGAAGAACTGCTCTAGTTTGCACATCACTGCAAAATCGAGGCCCTAAACGAGGATTTGGTGAAAGTAGCCATCTTTAATACTTTACTAACTTTAGAAGTGTTGTTGTGTGCGGCGCTAGACGAACGGCCGTGTATGTGAAACTTAATTCTTCAAGATCTAAACTTATAAAATGCAATACGAAAGTTTGGATCTATAACACACTTATTCGGCCACTTGTCATTTATGGCTGGGAGAGAAAGAAAAAAGAAGAGATACTTGCAGAATTTGAAAAAAGGTACTCAAAAGAATTTGTGGTGATGTGAATGATAATAAAATTTAGAGGATCAGGTATAACTTTAAACTCAAGAAATTATACAAAGATCTGGATTTGTAAACTATGTGAGGGTTCAGCGTCTGAGATGGATGGGACACGTGGCGAGAATGCCAGAAAACCTAATACCAAGTAAAATAATGCAGGTGCGAATAGATGGTAACAGAAAAAGTGGTGGACCAAAGACACGATGGTAGGACAATGTAAGAAGAGATGCTGAAGAACTTCTGCACATTAAAAACAGGCAAGGGGCTACTGGAGATTGATTCGGTTGAAGGCAAAAGTTAAAGGTGATCGCGGTCACTCACGGGTTGTAAGCACCATAGGAAGATAAAAAAAGTTAATTCCTTTTTGATTGTTTTTCTATAAACTAGACACTTATTTAAAAGGGACAGAACTTATGGCAGGTGTACGTATGTAGTAGATGATAGTATGTAGTATGATAGTAGATAAGTCCAGGAGACACAGGTTGTCATAAAATAAACAAAATTTGTGTAAAAGATTATTTATAATTGCAGGCAATTTCTGACTGTCACTTAATACTCGTAGAAGTAATGGGACAATGATACGAGGGAATATCAATCAAACTGGTCTGGAATATTTCCAGAAAATAAAAAGAAATCATTTTGTTATGAAAATAATCATTAATTTTGATAAGTACACATACTAAATTATAATAAAAAAAGTTATATAGTGTTGAAATAGTGAAACAAAAAAGAGTAAAACTTCGGTAAAGTATGGTGTTGCAAAAATTTGGAAAATCATTTCGTCTAAAGCTGTAGAGAATGTTAAAAAAAGATTTTAACAAAAGAGCTTCGACATGATGTAGGGAATGGATTCTTTACCAGGAAATCCTACAAAAGCAATATAGTTTGCTAAATTTCGATAATGTGAATTTGGTGAAAATTGATCCTTATTGGTGCAAAGTGAATATTATTCTTTGTTACTACTATGTACATTATGGATACATGCTTCTTCAAATTTTCAGATTATTTAAAACATTTCATGCCGAGTAAAATGAGAGAATTATTAAAAGGTAAGAAAAATTAAAGTAAACTTAAGAATAATACCTTCAAGCTATTACTGAGAATATTAGTTAAACAGATTGGTATAGGTTTATAATCACGGAGAAAATTATCAGATAAATTGAAGAGACGCATAGTAACTACAATGTTGTAGTAACAGTGTAATATGAAAATTGGCATTTTGTGAATTTTTTTTTCTGTTCCCACTAATATGCTGCATTCTTATTCAAAAGAATAACAAAATAGTCAACAAAATATAATTATAATATAATATGAAAAAATCTAAGAGAGATTGTTGAACTACTAATATGACACCGTTTGGTGTAGGTTATGGTCCAGAGGAATCATTGGTCCGCACGTTTTCGAGTTACCGTCAAAGGATTTTACAAAAGGATGATCATTTCTAAAGCAACCGTTTGAATAATATTATTTTTAAAACTTAAATGGCTCGCTTTTCGATTGAAATAAAAAGAAAATTAAAAATATACATGGTATTTAATTCAAATTCTAAATAATATTCATTCTGAATCAGCCTATATAAATAAACTCCACTTAAAAATATTTGATGATTATATTATGTTTTACACGATAGTACAAGGGTCGCTCGAAAACATTGTCGGCCTGACAAAGAAAACGCTAGATTTTTGAGATTTTTTTTGTAATACTCCCAGGTAATGGTCCTGCATTTTGCCGGACAGTCTACGAGTCGTAACCATAACTAAATCGTAACCATAACTTTTCCTGCAGATAAAACCGTTTTCGCTTTCTTTAACCCCCATTTACCTTCTTCCATCCACTGTTTGGACTGCTGCTTGATGAAACCGTGTTTCAGCTATTGTTATAAAATGTTGATGAAACTCAGCTGGAATATGTTTTTGGTATACTTGTTTGGTTAACAAATCTATCGAGATGTCTGCAATGTCAGCAAGCTTACCTTCGGTCGAAAATCATTTAATATGGCATTAAACATTTTAGTAGCAATTTTGTTGGTCGTAGCGGATTAGGAACATCCCGAGCATTCATCATCTTAAATGGGCGTACGACCGCGTTTAAATTCAGCAGTCCACGTTTTTACCGTCGAAAATGAAAGGCAAGTGGAATCTAATTCTTTTTATTCCAAATTCTCCAAGAAATTCCCTTATTCTCCAAGTTCGTTGGAGTTCCCGTTGGAGTTTAATCCCTTAAAAAATAGCTCGAACTCGATCACCTCAAACAAGCTAATAAAGGCATGGTTCTGAAACTTCACATCACCCCATATAACAAATCTTACTTAACAAATATCATAATTATTTGGTCGTATTTGAGCCATCTCTGTCATGCCAAGAACTTTTCGAACGACCCTCGTATACCAATAACAATTTTAGCAACACGATTAATATACAACTACGGCCAAAAGTATTAAGCACCTGGGTATTGATAATAATTATTTTATACATTTATACATCTAATTTCGTATATATCTGGCTTTTTGCACCCACAAATAATTATTAAGGTGGTTGTAAATATTTTTCATGACCTGTAAAATATAATGGGTTTATTTTTTAATCGGTGTTATTTTAAAAAACAATTTTGTTTATTTTTCTCACTCGCAGTGGATATCTCTCACTTGTATTTATTGTTAACATTTTTAAAATACTGTGAATTTACTAAAAAAATACCTAAAAAACGCTAGTTTAGTTAAAAACGTTCGATTTAAAAAATTTGTCAAAATCATTATAAGTTCACGTTGAGTCATGAACTGTTATCACACTTATCACACCGGATTGCATAATGCTAATAATAATAGATAAATAACAGGGTACATAACGAGAATTGAAGAATACCTTAGTCGGGGAAAGCATAATTATTTAGGACCGTATAGCGTTAGCTAGCACAGGCGATGTAGGCACCAAAAGTATAAGATTTGTGCAGGATAATGCATCATGTCATAAGTTTACCCAAAGTATAAGATTGAAATTTGAATGATTGAAAGGAAATATTACAAATCTTTTAAACCGCACCGCATAACTTTCAGATCTAAATGGATAATCTTATAGACATAACATTTATCGGGCTTTCTTAAAAACGATATCCAGAGACAACTAATAAAGTAATAAAATTTATAATAAAATGCGTCCTTCAATAAGAGTGGAATAAGACAATAAAATTAAGCCTGACTGTTGCAGACGTTTACCGCAAGATGTCATGAGCTGTATGTAATTGCAGCCACCATTCGCAGACTTTTATAAAATTATAGTTCAGTCGTTTCTTCATCCGCACTCCAGACGTTCAGTTGACCTCAACTGGTGACGTCTCAAGGGCAGAAATCGGTCTTGGGAGACGCTTGCTGGTGCTTTAGGTAGCGGATGAAGAAATGGTAAAGCACCCACGGCTGTTCACTTCACGTTCACGAAGCGAACACTTGAAATTGACAAATGAGAGTTTTGCGAAACGTCGTGTAGCGTGTAAAGTAGCCACATTCATTATTTCTATTACTAATTAAAATTAGCTCTAGACAAAAATCATGTTAATCTAGATATCGAGGGGAAGTTCTCCTTACCCCCATTGACCTCTACCTAAAAATTTAAAATGGCAACCCCTATCTTCTAACATATCATTTTAAAGGTCTTGAAAATCCTAATTAAACTGCGATTACATAACTGAAATCGATTGATCCGTTCTAGTTATAGAGGAAAAATGAATAGTATATTACTATTCATCGAAGTAAATAGCATTTAACATGCGAGTGAAAAATGTTTCATTAAAACACAAAAATAAATTAATTATATAAATGTACTTTTAAAAACACGATTTGTCACAAACACAAAATATCGACCACTGTTACCTAAACAAAGGGTCTCCAAACTACGGCTCGCGGGCCAAATCCGGCGAATTTAGCAAGCGTATGCTCGTTTAGTGCGCGTACTTGACGACTAGTTTAGAAATTATACATAATGGCAAAAAAATTAAAACGATTTTGGCTCTTGGAACTTACTGCAGTAATCAGGCTGGCCATAAGACTGGACAGTTTGGAGACCTCTGACCTAAACAATAGTAGAATCTGTTCTCGAATTGTTTTCGACGACCTTTTGAAAGATATCCTTATTAATTAACCTGCATGTATGCGTAATTCTGTTTCTTGGATCCTAAATATCCTGCGGTGGATTATTGTATACAGCTGTGTTTAGATAACCCCAAAGAAAGAAATCCAGTGGCGTTATGTCTGGAGATCTCGCCGGCCATTCCAGGCAGAAGACGCGTTCTCTTCTGCCTATCCATTTGTCAGGAAACCTTTGATCCAGCTATTATCGAACATGCGATGCGTCCATTTTGTTTATTAGCTGGATATCTCCAAAACCTCTTGAAAGTTATGAATGTCATAAATTCCTGACATTAACATTTCTCTTAATAAATTGTATTGAGTAGTAAAATTTAGGTTCAACAATCCTCTATAATTTCATAATGCAAAATTATGAACTATGACGATGCTTTCTCCATTTTATTAAGTAATAAACCCACTACTTAATAATAAATATACGAATAATGGTGGTGCTGAACACAAAAAACTGAATAATATTCTTTCTTTAGAGGTAAAACTATTAAAGTAAACGATATCCGATATCCAATTTCTCTTTTAGGGACAATTCAATTTACCCAGAATATTAAAATTTTATTTTTAATATACCTTCCGTATCGATTTCTGCTGTTTCTAATTGAATTATAACTTACCAAATGTAAAATTTGATCGTAAAAGATACGTTTTCTAAAGGGGGTCATATTGTAGTTAGTTAAGCCTGTCTTTAGATATTTTCTTTTATTGATCGTCCAAAACTTATTCACTAAAAAATGTTTTCATTAAGTTATGGATTTATAAAAATGTTGTATATATATTAGTATTCATATACAGAGCGTTCACTTAATTCTATAACACGCCTGATAAGATTTATTTAAACTTAGAAACTTTGTTTTTTATGTTGAATTATTTAAAGATCGTATCATTTCTCACCACCAAAAATATTATTAAAATCTCTCCTAGATGAATAAAACAACGTGTAAGATTTTCACTAGTTTTTATGCTTCCTGTATAAATATAATAAATATAATATATATATATATATATATATATATATATATATATATATATATATATATATATATATATATATATATATATATGGCTGCAGCCAAATGAGGCGAGAAATATATTATATTTTATTATTATTTAACAAACCAGATATATTAAAACGATTTACAAACACTCCCCTACAAAATTTTCTGACTTGGTATTCTTAAAAAGTCACACATATTTTATATCTATAATATATATATATATATATATATATATATATATATATATATATATATATATATATATATATATATATCGCCTAAGGTAATAACCAGATATATTAAAACGATTTACAAACACTCCCCTACAAAATTTTCTGACTTGGTATTCTTAAAAAGTCACACATATTTTATATCTATAATATATATATATATATATATATATATATATATATATATATATATATATATATATATATATATATATATATATATATATATCGCCTAAGGTACTGGACGGGTCACGGGTGGTGGATAGTGAAAGTTCCATTAGATATTAATGGACAGCTGTGAATATCTCAAAATAAGCAGCCCCGAACCAAGGCAAAATAAACAAAATCCACTTAGCGTCTGACTTGTATCAAGCGGTTGAGTGGTCAGCGTCTGTTCACCAGTGGTGCGGCTGATATTTAAATTCTGGAACTAACCCCTCCAGTCTTAACCTCTGAACCGTCATGGTTCAAACCTTTAATTCAAAGTACAAGATGAAGCGTTCTAGTAATTACAAAATTACCCCAGGAGGTAGACAATCCTCTGCCAGCTTTGCTGGTACAACCGGACTTTCGGATTCTGGGGCGTCCGGGCTTAAACGCAAAATCTTTCAGAGGGAGTCGGAGACCTCTGGCCAACGTCTGAAACCAAAAACAAAAACTTTCTTTGGAACGGTAAATATCAATTCTCTCCTGCGTCCAGGAAAACTACACGAATTGGGGCGAACATTAAATCAGCAAAAAATCCAAATTTTAACTTTGCAAGAAACCAGATTGACAGATGATAACACCTTGGAATTCGGCAACTACAGACTTTTTAAAAGTAAAAGGGACAAAAGAATACTCAAAAATACACCACATCTCGGTGTTGCTTTCGCTGTCTCAAGAAACATTCTTGGTTCTATAACAAATGTCCAGCCAGTAAATAATCGACTTATGACACTATCCCTCAAGTGTGTTAACAAAAACTATACATTAATCAATGCACACCTCCCAGTTAATGAAGAAAATAAATCTAATCCTGAAAAAGTAAATAAGTCCTGGGAAATTCTAGAAAAGACTATCTCTAAAATTCCCTCTAACCATGTAAAAATATTATTGGGTGATTTCAACGCCCAGCTAGGGAAAGAAAAAAAGTACAGGAAAACAGTCGGCAGTTTTCCCGCTCAAAATGGACTAACCATAATGGTAGAAGATTGGTTGAACTATGTTCGCAGTTTAATCTAAAAATAATGTCAACCCATTTTAAGAAGAAAATATCAAAACAAAAGACCTGGAGGTGCCCAAACACGTACATGGGTGAATTTCAAATTGACCATGTTGCCATTTCGTACCCCAATTATAAAGAGATTTTGAATGTTCAAGTCAGGAAAGGAGCTAATATAGACACGGATCACTACTTGACTAGAATCAAACTTAGTTTAAAACCTCGAAAACTTATTCAAAAGAGGCTGGTAATACCACAGTTTGACCCAATGAAAATAAAACCAGCCCTAACAGAAGAGCTTGATAAACAACCAGCACAGAACTGGCAAGAATTGAAACAAAAAATTATTAAAACGGCCTTAAAGTTAGTCCCTTTACAAAAACGTAGAAAACATCCGTGGTGGGATGAAGTTTGCGAGCAAGCAGTGTTAAGCAGAAGTAAAGCATTCAAAGATTGGAACAGTCAAAAAACAGCAATAAAATATAACATCTTTTTGGAAGTAAGAAAAGAAACAACGAAGCTAATTAGACAAACTAAAAGAAAATATGAAAATAATCAACTTAATGAAATAGAAAAAGATTTCCAAAAAATAACACCCGAAACTTTTACAAAACATTTAAAACTAAATTAACAGGCTATCAACCGCAAAGTCTTTGCTTCCAAAAGGAAAACGGACAATTAGCTCTAAATAACCAAGACAATTGCAAAGAACTTGCGAAATATTTTGAACAAATACTAAACTGTTCTGAGCCCTTAAACAAATTAACAACACTAAAACCTAAACAAACAAACCCAGATTCATTACCACCGAATGAAGATGAAATAATTAGGCAAATCAAGCGGCTTAAAAATGACAAGGCTTCTGGTGAAGATGGAATCACTGCTGAACTTTTGAAATCCGCTGGTCCAGGTACAATCAAGGAAATAATCAAAATTCTACAAGAAGTTTGGCGAACCGAACGGATTCCGGAAGATTGGAAAGATGCTCTAATCCATCCATCCATCCATCATAAGAAGGGAGATAGAACGGATGTAAACAACTATAGAGGAATATCTCTTCTCCCAGTTTGTTACAAGATTCTATCTCAATGTCTACTAGACAGAGCACAGGGACAGTTAGAACCGAACATTGGTGAATATCAAGCAGGTTTTCGACCGGGCAGATCCTGCCCTGGACAGATCCTGAATCTGAAGTTGATTCTAAGACATCAAAAACTGTACAATAAAAATCTCGTCTGTACATTTGTGGATTTCAAAAAAGCATATGATTCTATTGACCGCGAATCTTTATTCCGAATCTTGAAAGAACAAGGACTAGATCTGAAAACGCTGGCAATTATTAAAGCAACGTTAACTAACACAAGGTCAAAAGTTAAATTCATGGGTGAGATATCAGAGCCCTTCGAAATTAAAACTGGAGTGAGACAAGGGGATGGACTCTCGCCACTCTTATTTAACTGTGTTCTAGAAAAAGTAATACAGGAGTGGCGTGAAAAAAAGTCGGCCCTGAATATTGACCAGCCCATTAAACTGGGGAGAACCAATATCAAAATTGATTGTCTGGCATTTGCTGATGATCTAGCAATTTTAGCTCAAGATGTATTAACGGCACAGAAACAGATTGAAATCCTAAAAGAAACAGCAGAAAATGTAGGACTCCAAATTTCCTTTGAAAAGACACAATACATGACCTGCAACAGACTAAGAACGCCATTTCTAAAAACAAAATATGGTAACATCAGACTAGTGTCTCAATTCAAATATTTGGGTGAAATAATCATGGAAAATGGGCTGAAAAAAGCGGCCAATAAGGGTAGATGTCAAAAAATTGAAACGGCATTGAGACTTACACAAAATATTTACAACAAAAAATGCCTATCTAAAAACACAAAACTGAGACATTACAACACAGTTATTAAGCCAGAATGTCTATATGCTGCAGAAACGCTCATTTTGAATAGAAAGAGGGACATCGAGGACATTGAAAAGAAGGAAAGAAAAATCGTAAGAAAAATCCTACGCCCCAAACAAATAAATAGCACAACATACCGACTTCGAGAAAACGAAGAAATCAAACAATACACAGATATATATAGCGATATGAGAAAAAGAAGACTTAAGTTTTACGGACACATAAAACGGATGAATCCGAGTAGGTTAACTAGACAAATAGTCGAATTTTATGAAAATAGGAGTAAAGCTGAAGTAGAAATAATTAAATGGATTGCTGCAATTAAAGAGGCCCTAAGATCAGCAAATATTTCACAAAGTGAAATTCAGGATAGAGGCTGTTTCAGACACAAGGTGAACGTTTGGAAGGTTGGCCAGAGAGAAAAATGTAGGAGGACTGGAACAACTTGGTCTGACGAAAGGAAAAAAGCTCATAGCGAAAGAATGAAATTAGTATGGGCACAAAGGAAGGCTAACAACAACAAACGCCTCTAATTGTACTTCGCGTGGTCCACTAGGGCCCATACGTGAATAATAATAATAATAATAATCATCATCATCATCATCATCAGCCCGTATCGATCCACTGTAGGATGAAGGCCTCTTCAGCATGCTTCCAACCTTCACGGTGCTGGGCTTTCCTCTGCCACTCGGGTCCAATATACTTAACGATGTCATCAGTCCATCGTGCTTTCGGTCTTCTTCGCGGACGTTTGCGATCAAGCGGTATCCACTCCAGGATAATAATAATATATATATATATATATATATATATATATATATATATATATATATATATATATATATATATATATATATATATATATATATATATATATGTATATATATATATTTATATATATATATATATATATATATATATATATATATATATATATATATATATATATATATATATATATATATATATATTTATATATATATATATATTATTAAAAACATTTTTTAAAAGAAATAATTTTCGTTGTTTGCTTTTCACCATTTTTCCATCATAAATCTGCGGCATGCGCTTCTCTTCTCCTTTTTTCTTCTTCCATGGCATCTGCTCCGATAAAGATATTTTAATACTTTTTTTTACTTTAGGTTCACAATAAGTAAGACTGGTCAAATCAGTGACGGTTCGTGAGGGAGGGTGTTGGGGCGCCACCCCACGAACATTTATCACAGTAAACAATTTTTTAGAGCAAAACACCATATTTTATTTCCGTTCAGTTTATTTCGTTTAACTCATTTTAAGATATTATTAAAAATTATAATCTCCCAATGTACAATAACGTCTGTCGACCCATCACACCAAATAATGCAGATAAAAATTCCATCCTCTAGCCACAATTTTTAAATCGTTGGTCGGACGTTTGCCTTACCTCCAGCGACCGTACGCCACCGTCATCTTATCTCGTCGTTGGCGTTACATGTTTTGTTGGTTGCCAGAATTCGGGGGTTTAACTGCTTCCTAAAACATGTGATTTGGACGTAGATTCCTTGCGACCGAGAGTATCGGTAATTAGTTTTAAAAGCTGCTTTGACAGGTACGGAGCGTTTGATATGTCTCGCGTCGCATATTTCGTTCACCTCGCGAATACTTGTTTTGATTTGAGATTTGCTACGTGTGTACACATTGAGTAGTACTTTTTAAATAAAAAACATCAACTTTTAATTGCAAACATGAAGGTGTCTGATTTAAAACAGTTAATAATTACTAATTTAAGTTTGGAGGAGAAAGTTGGATTAAAAATGCCACGCCCGTGTTTAATTTGAGTCAGGTTTAAAAAGTATGTAAAAATAGCAAAAAAAATCTTCAGCAGCACTATTTTCTTCTATGCCCTCCCACTTTAAAAACCCACGAGCCACCACTGGCTTAAATGTTATGTTTATTTTCGCTATTAATACTAAACTGTGTATATAATTGAAAGAAAAATATATTTTTAAAAAACTGAAAAAAAAAACCACAAATATATGTTGTAGTTTAAAAAAATTGTGATTTTGTGTTAATCATTACGAATTTGTCGTATTGGTGTCCTCATTTTTAGGTCACGTGGGTGTCGGGATCTCTTTATAATATGAATCTTTTGGAGGGTAAATGATAAAGTTTTGATGACAAAGTTTTGCTGAGAAGTACTTCAGTTAGTGCATCTTTCTGTTAAGATATCTACTGTTCAGGTCGAATAGTTGGAAGTAAAATATCATGTAAATGTGATGCTCAGATATCAGAACTGTACAACGTTTCCATATCATGTATTTTCAAATGACATTTTTAATTATTAACAGGTTAGCATTAGCATAGCAAATTTGAAGGTTTCTCTCTGTCGAAAATTTATTTTTCCAATCTTCAAACATTGAAAATTTTGATTTTCAGATCTCCAAAGATGGGTATAGAACTGCATGTGCCTATTCGATTCACTATTATTTTTTCTATATAGAAAAAATATATTATTTATAGAAATTGACTGAGTTTGTATTTTCGGAAATTTTACTATGAATCTATTTTTAAAAATTTTCGCTCAAATATCTGATGTTTCAAAAAATAGAATTGACTTATTTTCCAAACTCCATCCAACGCGTATATATATATATATATATATATATATATATATATATATATATATATATATATATATATATATATATATATATATATATATATATACTTCGTCCGACTCAGTTACAACAACCTGCGTCTTCGCCTAAATGAGCACGTTGTTGATTGTTTGACTGGGGATGGGCCCCACTCATCCCTTCCACTAAAGGGTACATGTTCCGTCTCTTGAAGTTTAGACTCTTCAGGGCACCGACATGCGCTCTCTCGTCAAGAATAGGAAGACCCGATCCACAGTCGACAACCCATACTTTTCGCCGATTTCCCGTCGGATGACATATATATGCAGTGTTAGAATTCTTTGGACTGCATTCAATGAGACAATAGTGCTGAGTGTCATCAGACACCCAACTGCTGGGTTCCACAATATCATGTGGAACACATAACAACCTGCGTCTCCGCCTAAACTTGAAAGTCCTAAACTTAAAAAAAGAAAGAAAATTCTTTACGGTGTTTACTCCCGAAATAGATTTCTGGCCTTAAGCCCTCATCAGTCAGGTACGACTGCATATTCAAAAGCAACTAGAGAATTGATCAGGATTCTGATCATATTAAGTTCGGCCATATCAGATGTAAGCAGCATTGAAATGCAGCTAACGCCATCCGGTGGTTCGTAACAGTATTACTACTGTATGAAGCCGTTAGGAGCGTGAAGAATATTAAAAATGTTCAAAAAACAAGGAACTATTTTTCGCGTGCTCCACGTAAAAAAAAATCCTTGTTTTTTGAATATTCTCCACGAGCCCACTATATACGAGGGTGAATCAAATATGAACCGGAATTTTACAATTAATTTCCGCAACCAACTACGAGCGGGCTGTCATTGTAGGTCGTTGACATTTGGCGTTTCCACCTTTGTGGTGTGGATACTTGCTTCTGCGGTACCGATTGATAGCTCACCAAAATGAACCCACAATTTTCGGCTCTTTGGATTATGGTAGAGCATACAATTTTCATTAGATTTCCCAATCTTATGCAGGAAGCTCTTTTTCTTCCATACAGATTTTTCTTCGATTATACCTAGTTTTGAAGCTAAAAGATGGCGCTTTAAAATACCTATATGGCGGGAAAAAATCGGATTCGAATATTTTTTGTAGTCTATGAAGCGAAGTGGCCGAGAATTAAGTTGAAGACAATATATTTTAACATAGAGCATCTCTACAGCAACCTTCGTTTCCTACAAAGTGTTTCTACAATAAATCTCATTGTTTCTGTAAGTTATCGAATTACTATAATAATGTTAATAAATAATTTTTTGTTTATAGAAACCTTCTGAATAAATTAGTTTAATATTTTTGGTGTTTTGATTGTCGATGTTGGTTTTATCGAAACAATTGCCGGTGTACAATATAATGAAATGTAAATCGTGTCGTTAACAAATTACGAGACAACGTTTGTTTTTTGGAAAAACCAGTATTGTGTGTAGAAGCAAATAATGTTCATACATGATAAATTAAAGTTTTTACTCCCTGCCCATACACGCACACACGTACATCCATATAAATATATTTTATTTCCAAAAATAATTATGTTCGGACTCATTACAAAAAAAAAATATTAATAACTGTTTATTATTAATTAGTTTTAAAAGCAAATTATTTTTGGTATAGGCAGAATTATTAATTAATTTAAACAAATACATTTCGCTGGGGGCAGTCATTTTTTCCTTTTTACATTATAATAACAAAATACAGAATTTAATTATTGCCGAGTCCCAATAGAAACGCGGGAATATAATGATAAATTATATATTAATTTTTACCCCAGCATATTAAAACATAATATAAACGAATCAAACAAATAATAATTACCAAATATGCATTTGAAAGCTTTTTAAATTTTAATTAAAGTATTTTAATAACCGCCAACCGACAAATTCTAATAAATGTTTTATGTTTTAACATTTGGCCAGGGCAAACAACGAAAATACTGCTTTTTAAATAATATAATTTTATTAATATAATATTAATTTTGGTTCATTTGTTAACTTTTTAATTGGATGGAAATTAAACCGGGCTTAAATTTGTTTTTATTGCTTTTAATTTACAGTAATTTCAATTAAAAATGGTTTATTATATTGAAAGTTTTTGCTTGCCATTTGGTCCGATATTGTTTTTCTGGCGTTTTATATATTTCGAACTCGTTAATATTATGAGTGGAAATAAATTCAATGCATTTACAAACAGGGTTCACGAATCATTGTCCATAACATCTGGGACTTTTGAAATGTTTGTGTATATATATATATATATATATATATATATATATATATATATATATATATATATATATATATATATATATATACATATAGTGTGTCGCATATAAGATGAAAACACCCCCACTATTTGAAACTATCGATCACCCCCGCTATTTGAACATCCACGTTGATGGGTAACATTTTTTAAGATACTCACCTGAAATCTGAACTTTAAAGTCAACCTACTACGAAAAAACAAACAGGGTCAATTCCCCATGCATGAGCCTTCGAGATTTACCGTCTCAATTGAATATTAGCTTGGAAAAACCAGAATATGTTTCGTTCCTCACAAAATCAAGCCCTATAAACCGAAGTTCTTACATACATTAAAAGAAGATGTTGATAATAAAAGATTAGATTATTATGACTGAGCCAAAGGTAATTTTTTAAATGACAGACATTACCTGAAAAACTGATTTCCTGTTTACTGATGAGGTTACATTGACCACTAATGGGGTTATATCGTCTCAAAACTATATATACTGGTTCAGGGTAAGAGGTAATCATCACTAGATTATAAATTATAAAGGCCAATATTTAGGAAACTGAATAATTGGTCCTTTTTTCTTTAATGAATCGTTAAATGCTGGTCGTTTAATGAACTTCTTCGATGGGGAATTTTGGGATGTAATTAAAAATCTTCCTCTTAATGGGCGACAGGATATGTATTTGCAGCTAGATAATGGATTCATCCACAATTCAAGAATTGTTCGTCAATAGTTGAACTAAAAATTTCCTATGCGCTGGATAGGAAGAAACAGTCGTTTTGAACTGTGGCCTCCGAGGTCTCCCGATATTACACCCATCGATTTTTAGTTTTGAGGAATGTTGAAAAATAAAGTTTATAAAACAAGGCCCAGAAATCGAGATGAACTGTGTGCCAGAATAAGGCAAGCCGAGTGATTTTGCAGCATGACGACGCGCCGTCTCATACAGCAAAACCAGTCAAAGTGTTGAAATGACTTGGATGGGAAGTTTTATCGCACCCGCCGTACTCTCCAGAACTGGCTCCATCCGACTACCACCTTTTCACATCGATGGAGCACGCGCCTGCAGAGCAGCACTTCGCCGATTTCAAAGAAGATAAAAAATGGCTCGACGAATGGTTTAGCACAAAGGAGAAACTGTTCTTGTGGAATGGCATACATAAATTGCCTGAGAGATGGGCAAAATGTATAGAATCAAATAGCCAATACTTTGAATAAATACATTTTAATTATCCATTGTAAATAACGTGTTTTCTTTAGCGAAAAAACCGGAAAGGAATTGCCGACACACCAGGTATTAAATTGACAATGTGTCAATTCACACAAAGTTTTTACATTCCATGGCGTACCAATTATCAAATAAAAAATAAACTTGTAATAACTAAAGCTGGTCACAAACCTGGAGAATATGAAGGCAGGATAGAAAATCACTTCGAAACTAAGTTTGTGGATAGTAGCCATTGAAATATAATGATTATGAGATGGAAAGTAAGCTAAACGTCTCAGTTCGTCGCCATGATCTCGCCGGCAGAAGGAAAGGTTAGAAATTTCCGTGGATGCGATAAGTCCTTCTGCTGCCAGTACAATCCTTTGACTTTGAATCAAAATAATGGCTGCAGGTTTCATTTAACTTCAAAAATTCAATAGTTCCATAACATTTGTCCAGACCTGTCGCACAATTATCACTAAACTTGCTTGAGTGGTGACTTGCTGGAAGCGATTTTGATCAGCTATTAATATTTTAGGTACCCAATGGACAAATACTGTTTAAAAACACACTTTACTGTACTATTTCGATCATTAAACAGTAAGTTTATGACATGACTGTGTTAGAAACCGTATATGATGCATATATAAAATAATATTTGAACTCCCTGGAATAGTTCGTAATTTTTTGATGTAAACGAGCAGAATCACAGAACATAATGAATTTATTGTGGTGATAAAACTTCTTTTCAGATATACTTTATGATAACTAAAAATGTAACAGTATAAAAATATATTTTATTTAATTAATGTTGCTATTTTGTGTATACTATGGCGGTATTATATAATGATAAGCATATTTCAAGAAATTTCACTTGCATTTGATACATGGACCGATGTAAACATGTTTCAAGTTGGTTTAAAGTTGGTGGGTTGACGACTAGGGTAATCGCTCAAGAGTTCAACCATTGCTATTCTATTCATATTCTATTGGTGAAGTACCTAAGGATCTTACCGGCCAGTCGAGTGCCTTTCTGCATTTTGTGAATAGTTGTACGCGAATTGATGTTATCTTGCTAAACAATGAAAATTGAACATGCTTACGACGGACTGTAATATATCCATTACAAAAAGGGATATTCAAACTTCCTCTGATAATTACTAGTGATGACCTGCTTCGCAGGCATATAACTCTTCATACGATAATTCTTGGAATGAGAACTGTATGCCGATCTAATGCGAAAGTTACATTTCGCCTTTCACCCCAGAAATATCTGACTCTTCTAAGTTTATCATGTTCACCTAAACAAGGAGTTCATTTTCAAATCTCTTTTAATTCTAGCTCAGCACTGTTCGAAGCGATACGCCCGGTAGTGCGTTGTAAGAGAAAGCACCCATTAAGAACGATAAAAACTCATCCCCATCGCAAGTTAATGTTGATTAATAATCATCTTTAAAATAATCCTACCTGCAGCTGCAATTGAGGCATCATTTATTTGCCGGATATTTTCATATCTATTTCGTACAGCAAGAAGTCTACGATTCAACCAAACCATCTTATTTATGTTCTCATAACGACAGAAACAGCAATATTCAATCATTTCGATATTTTGCGAAAACTTAAACCTACTTCATTCATACCAATAGCTCATTGCTTTCGAATTTCGGATTACGCTGTGGTGCAAAAACGCGCAATTTTGCAGTTTTAACAGCAGAACCAGAATAATCTTGATTAGCTTATCCATACTTTCTGCAATCCCATACAAAAACCTAAATGTAAACCATAAAAAAATTATATATATTTTCAGTATAATTCAAATATGTATACAGGATGTTGTATTTTTATCATTTATACGGGATATTCCGTATATTTTCCTCATTATTTTATTGATAATACTTTTTATCCATGATAGTTTTTTGTAGGCAACAAGTGCAGAAAACAAGAACATTTTCATTAAAGGTGGTGACATTCTTAACATTCGTCTTTCCTTAACAATCGATCGAAATATACAAATAAATTATTTCTAAAACCCTGTTAAAACGTTCTTGAATTTACAAATGTGTTTACTTTCGGTTTCAATAAAGTGATCATTATTAAAATTGTATAGTTTTTTTAATTAAATGAACTATCTTTTACAACATGTTCCAAAAAAAATATTTCTATAGTACAAAAATATATAAAAATATATAATAATTCACAAATTAATAATATGTACATATTTGAAAGGATTTTCAAATTGTTAATTTTACTTGTTTCAAATATAATTTATTTTGGATTAGTTGCAGAACATATATTTGAATATTAACATGCATATAATTCTTCATCAGTGAAAGGCTTCGAGAAAGTAAAATTTAGTCTTACTAAAAATTTGGCCACGAATGTAACCACCACAGGTTGAAAAATAAATTTATTATTTATTAAGAATTTCTTTTGTTTTCAAAAAGCAGCAGTAAAGCTCGCGCCTAACTACACCGTACTGTAATGAAAAAAACTAGAGCAAATATTTTTAATTTAAATCCAACAACAAACAAGTTTGGAAAATATAGATAAAATAATGTTTATAGTATATTTGTTAGCTGTGAGAATACATTTGTAATAAAAATAAATACAACCAAAATCAACGCATAATCGTTATTTCTTTATTTGATAAAGAACAATAATTTTAGTAATTAAATTTAATTAAAAAGTAGCAAATATTTTTTTCAAAATGCAGTCTCGAAATTCAGTCATCGAAAGCCTTACTCAATACCGAAACTCGAAAAAAATATGGCCGGCCCCACGAAGACAGCAACGTCAAAGCGTCCGCGTCATCGTCGTCGCGACGCGTCCATCCGTCATAAAATCACGTGCGTTCGTCCAGCTCTCATTCACACGACGCGATCTCTCCAAATTAACCCCCGTTTTAATGAGCGCCGAATGGTGGAGGGGGCTGCATCGGCGGCCCGCGCGCCCCTCTCGATCCCCCCTCGGACCGGCCCCCCTTCCGCGCGCACACACCTCTCGCACTTAATTTAGTCCGTGTGTAATTAGCGAAGGGGGGCGAAGGAAAGGAACGCGGCGCGCGAGATCTGACCGCCGCCGCCACTTGTTCAGGGTTGAACAAGACAAACCGAAATAGGATGCAGCGGCACAAAGTGCATCAGACTGCAACGAGGCCGACGCCGGACTGAAACGGCGCGTCGGAGGCGTCCGCCGACGCGAAGAACTAGGTTAGGAAAGAAATAAGAAAAAGAAAAGTGCATCGGCGTCGTTGCTGGTAAAAAATTGTAAAAAAATGTATGTACATATACGGGGAAATAAGGTTAGAGCACATATAAGAATTTAATATTGATTGGTTATACTTCTTTCCTTGCACCGCGAGCGCATTCGTCGACGCCGTCGACGGAGGGTGAGAGACGGGGCAGGGGGAGGGCGGATAGGAGGGGGCGGGGACAAAAAAATCCAGGGGGGGAGACGGGGTGCATCAGAGACGCCGGCGACGGTGGAACGAAGCGTCGGAAAAAATGCAGTTGGCCGTGCGCTGCCGGGATACAAATGAACGTCGTTCTGGTCGAGCGAACCGATGGCTGGAATGGTTGTCGCTTCAGGCACACCACATTGACGAAATCTTTAAACCAATAAATGCCGCCGCTGTCAAGAAAAAGCGGGAGTTTTCATATATTCATGTACAATTAGTACATGATTTTAATACTACGAAAATCATTATCTCGCCATAAATACGCCAGTCATTAAAGTCCCTATTTTAATTATTTTCTGTATGTGCTTCTTAAAAAATATCAATTGATTTCAAGTAAAATCACTTCTGTATATACGCCAGCTGACCCATAGTTTGGTTGAGTATTTTTCGCCATGTGTTCTTATCTCGGGTTTTTTCCTTTCAGCTGGCAATAATTAAGCACGGTTGATCATCTCGTCGATACATCTCAATCTAGCCTCCTTCATCATCTGTATCTCCAATTTGAGTTTTTCAAAGTTTTATGGATATCCATTCGTCATTCATAATTGTCAATGTCCTAACCACCTCAGCCGCTATCCTTTTAGTATGTCGGTAGTATGTTCCCTAGTATGTCGGGTTGTTTATACAATCCTCGTAACTCATTATGCGTTCTCCCCTTCCCTTTATCCTCCATATATTTTTCTTAGACACTTCCTTTCCCACGCCGCAAAGAGATTTCTGTTCAATTCCACTCAACTTTTATTATCTTTGTATATCCTTTTGTACACCTCGCTTTGTATATTAGGTTTTCTACTAAATTCTGTACCTAGGTATGTTAGTGACTCTTAACTCAAGACAAGTTTTTCATTGTCTTAAAGACTGGATCACTTCTAAATTTTCCAAAAAGTTTTCTCCATTCCCAAGAGTAACCATATCTCTTTAGCTTTACACAATCTACATTAAGTTATCTATGGATTGTCTTAGAGGTTATTTAATAGCAATTTAAACAATTTTAATCAATTTACAGCGAGTGCTTCAGTTGATTCGAAGACGATCTGGAATTGAAAAGAATCTGAAAAGTAGTCATTCGACCCACTCAGTCAACACACGTTACCAGGAAATATGACTAAGTTATATTGAAACATTCGTGTATTGAATCATATAGTGAGCGAAGTATAATACGAAGATTTAGAATGAAAGAAAAATACTCGCTCTACAACTCTCTCTTTTTTGTTATATTGAATTAATGGCGTTAGATGGCATGGCATCGCAAAACCGAAATCTTATCTACTTCACACGTGTAAATTGATCGATATAGAACAACTAGAAAGATAGTAGAAATTCTTGGAATTAGCCAACACTGTAAATGCGATTACGTCAACTTGAAATGTAATGTAATTTGCTAAAGAAATTTTGTTTGTTTGTAAATATAATTTTTTAAAGCGGATGGTGATGAAAAATAAATTATGTATAATAATGTTAAGCATAAAATATCATGACGCAAGCACAGAGATGTCGCTCCAGCCAGCGCAAAAGCGACTTTATACCCGAACAAGGTCATATTATGCATCTGGTGGAGGCTGGAAGGGAATCGTTATTTATTATATTTCAGGTACTACCTGAAAACCAGACCAGAAATATTGTCCACAACTAAGTGAATTAAATCAAGCAAATCGAACTTAGGGAAGTTATTGCATTTCATCCAGACAAAGCTAGACCACACGCGTCTTTGGCCTTTTACAATTTGGGTAAAATGTTTTTGTCCATCCACTGTACACTCTCAACTTTGTTGTCTTCAACTACAATTTTTTAGATCGCTTGAAAACAGCTTAGATAATACAAATTTTAATTCCTTGGATGACTTGGAAAATCACCTAGATCACTTCTTTAACTAGACACCTCAGAAGTTCTATGGGCACGGGATTATATGCGATGGTAGTTCCAAAAGTACCAGACTTGACGTATAGATGGCGGTTGTTATTTGAAAAGAATGGCTATAGCAGAAAGTACCAACCTTATAAAGCTTAAGTTAGAAGTTTGACGACGATACATTATTTAGTATTTGTTTGGCAGCTCTAAGTGAATTTGTAGACATGGAAAAAATTGGCCATCGTTATGTAATACTTTCTTTTCAAAGGTCTCAGTCCAACAGATATCAAAGCGGGGTTAAATTCCACTCTGGAGGTGTCTGCTCCTTCGTTTACAACAGTAAAATATTGGGCTGCAAAGTTTAAACGAGACCGTACGATCTGCCAAGATGAACATCGCCGTGGTCGACCAAATGAGGGAACCACGCCAGAAAAGGTGCGCGAGCTAGCAAACATGGTAGGCATTTCAAAAAATACTATAGATCGCATATTGAATGAAAATTTGGACATAAAAAAGCTATGCGCAAAATGGGTGCCGCGATTACTGATAATGGAATAAAAACAGCGTCGTGAGGATATTTCAATGGAGTGTTTGACGATGTTTCAAGAAATAAAGTTTAGTTTTTGTGTCGATTCATACCCATGAATGAAACATGAGTCCATCACTTCACACCTGAAACGAAGGAACACAGTTCCGTTTGCAGATAATGCAGGTGTGTAGTTTTCACTTATTATCTTCAGAAAGGAAAAACAATTAACGGCGAGCTTTATGCGTTTGAGTAATTAAATGCAGAAAAAACGGCTGCATATGGCGAAAAAGAAAGTTTTGTTTCCTCAAGACAATGCACCAGTTCACACATTCGTTATCGCGATTATCAAAATCAATTAGCTAAAGTTCGAATTGCTTCCTCACGCACCCTATTCGCCAGATTTAGTTCCTTCGGATTATTTTCTGTTTCCAAACTTGAAAAAATGGCTCGGTGGTTAAATATTTGCTCGCAGTGAAAAGGTGGAGTCTGCGATTGATGGTTATTTTGAGGAGCGCGACGATTCACACTATAAACAGGGAATCGAAGCTATTGAATAACGCTGGGAAAAGTGCATCGAGCTTAAAGGAGACTATGTAGATAAATAAAGATATTTTCTCCCAAATTTATTGTGTTTTCTTTGTTAGGTCGGGTACTTCTGAGACTACCCTCATATTTACCACAAAGATGGTTTTGTAGTAAATAAAAATTTTCTTCAATTTTTCTCAAAAAAACAGGAAGAACTTTTACATTAACTCTATATAATTTCCATTTTCATTCCGCCTTCCTCGGACAATTTTTCAATTTACTATAGTCGAATATAAATCTTAATTGAAAATTTCATTCACAACTTAAGCCAAACATTCCTCGATTTCAACGACGCTTGAACCCGACTGCAGAATTCCGCCTTTTATTTAAAAGTAAAAGTGTTCAACGCGCTAAATGCCTGCACTTCGAAAGTGTCAACGACAAACACGGTTACTACCGTTTGGCAAAAAGTGGGAGAGGAGGAGGAGAGCGACTGCAGAAGTAGAAGGAACTGAACGGCGTTGCGAGCGACGAAGCTAACGACTGTTCCGTGTAATCGCACTTCATTTGGCGCGAACTCCCACTTCGCGCAATCATTAACGTGGTGCGGCTCCGTTCGCCAGACGCCTTTTTAATTTTTATTCTAATCAACACGTGGTTGTGGCAAAACTCGACTTTTGTCTATTTCGCCGACAGTGCTTGTGAGGTTAAAGTGCCTTTAATCCGCGGCCTAGTTTCCAGGAGAGAAAGTTGTTGAGGGTTAACCGCATCTAGAAAACTTTTGTCCAGAAGGATTTTCCTAATGGTTTAATTTTTCACGTCGTTTATACATTTGAACAACAAAAAGACAATCACAAAAATTACTGAAATTTTGGAATATTTGCTAACTTATATTCAGAAATCTAATGTTGACTATTTTTGACATTTATTTATCAAAAAACTAATACAAACTTAATCTCCGAAGTAATTTCCCGCACTTTGTATACACTTTCGCCAACTTTCAAGCAAGTGTCGAATTCCATATCGAAAAAAAAATTGGTAATTGTAATGTGGTAAAGTTATTGAGGGTTTTTTGACTTCTTCGAGAGATGTGAAGCGAAGTAATCGGAAGAAATGAAAATCCAAAGGGGCCAAATCTGGATGATACGCCGATACGTGCGACAAAATCTCTCGGCCTTACTCAGTGATCATTTCCAAAGCCCTTTTTGATGTATGTCGCCGTGCGTTACCCTGAATCAAAACGACTTTGCTTCTTCTCTTGCCAGTACCAGGTGTGACGGTTAATATTTTTTTATTTTTTACGAGATGGCGATAGACAGCAAAATGGGTACCACATTAACTGAACGACAGCCAGATGGAAAAGCGAAAAATGGTGTGCGAATTATTGCTTTCTCGGCATGAAAGAAATATTTTTTTGCCTCGAATCGTGACTGGAGACGAGAAATAGATATATTTCGAGGACTCAAAACGCAGAAAATCATGGGTTGATCCAGAACAAACTTCAACATCCACCGCAAGACCGAATCGAATCTTTGGAAAGAAAACAATGCTGTGCCTTTGGTGGGATCAGAAGGGTATCGTGAACCATGAGCTTCTGAAACCATGAACGAAACAGTTAATACCATGAGCTACAGTTAACAAATGATCAATTTGAACTATGTATTGATCGAAAAGCGACCAGAATGGGCTACAAGACACGGAAAACTGATTTTGCAGCACATCAACGCTCCATCACACACAACGAAAGCGGTCAAAGACACCACCTTTACGCTTCACTGGGAACTCTTCCACCTTCCGCCGTAATCACCAGGCTTAGCCCCTTCCGATTACCACTTGTTTACATCGATGCCTCACGCACTTTTCATGAAACACTTCAACAATTACGGAGATTTTAAAAATGGCTTGATGTCTGGACCACCTCAATAGATGTAAAGGTTCTCTGGAAGGGCATTCTCAAATTACCAGAAAGATGGAAAAAATGTGCAGCTAGCGATGGCACATTCTTTGAATAAACAATTTTTTTACCTTTCTCGCAAATTATTGCTGATAAGGGTCAACAGTGACCGTTTGACCAGATTGGATCAATTCATAATGCATTACGTCCTGCTTATCCCACCATATATACAACAACACCTTGGCTCGACACCACCAATCCTGGCTCATCAGAATTAAACCACGATTTTTCACCTCTTTGGATTATGATCAAGGATCCAATTTTCCTACCTTGTGTAAACGTATAGAAATAAAAGTTTATTGCGAATTTCTGTCTGAGTCGGAGCAGTATACGGCAAGGATTTTCTTCCAGCAGTGCTTTCATTCTTCATCCTCCACTTTTTTCGCTATCGCGGATGATTTAATTTATCATTTTCAGTTCAAAACTGTTGGAACCACTTTGTACGTACTCTACGAAACAGTGTTATCTTCCAAGACCGCACAAATCATGTGCTGAGCTTCCAGGTCATTTTTGTCATACATTTAAAATGTGAAAAAAACAACACAAGAATATACGGAACCTTGATAAGACCATTACAAGAGTGATTTGGTGTTTAGTGGTAAATCTCTTCGAGTTTAGTGTTTTACAACGAAGGTTCCAATAGAAGAATTGATATATGGATGATGATGATGGAGAACATTGTTAGAACGAAATATAATACCTGTAGGAGGAAGTGAGAATGAAATCAAACAAAGAGATAGAGAAGGAATTCGGAGAAGGGAACATTGATTGGATAAATAAGATATATAAAAGTACGATGATTGCAGTGATTTGAATAAACCCGATTGAAATAATCATGAAGATTCTTACATAGTCCAAGAGTAGAGAAAGACCCTAAAAAAAGGTGGATGCGCTGGAGAGACTGCAAAGCGATGGGAATGACATGTATAGGGTAGTGTGGTGAAAAATCTCACAGGCAGTCAGGACCCACAACAAACTATACATAAAGAGAAACTGTAGAAAGAAGAAAAACGAAGTGAAAGGGAGTAAAATAAAATACGTAAAAAAACGAAATAAAAATGAAAGCAGATAAGGTAGATTAATATCAATTTCAATAGGGAAATTTTAAAACGCCTTGGCGTTAACCTTAATCAGTAAATATTGAACGACTTGATTGTGATGAAGTCTCAAAGTAAAATTTGAATATGTCATCCACAAGAAGTGACTATGACTTCCTTAATTTCATGTACTCTCATTGTCTAAACCATATTTCGTAATTTATCCACAATTTCAGGTATGCCTTTTCAATAATATTTATAAAGCCAATCTCAAAACTTAGCATCTCAATTAGGTTTTAATGATATGTTTTATCAGTATGCAATAAAAAACAATGCATCTTCATTTTTCCTGGACTGTTCTAAAGATGAAAATCACCAGCTTTAAAAATCCAACCAAGGTATATTTCACTGGGTGGGTGGTGTAGTGTTACCACCTCCGCACCCACTCGTCGCCCATCGAGAAGGGCGAGGTGGGGGAACGGGAGTGAAAAACGCATCCCACCGCGCAGACGCCACCACTAGTTCCGCGCGCGATGCCGAAAAAAAGCACAAAAACTTTATTTCAAGGAAAACACATAAAAATATATAACATCCGATGCACTTTATTTGCTCATTTTTGCAGGCAAATAAATTGTGTTCGGCTCCAGTTTTGAGTATAATGGAGTTTTCTGGCAGAGCGCAGGAAATATATTGCGGTTGTACGGCGGATGATGTGCCCGACTCAAAAATTGTTATTGTAATGTTTTTCGGGTCGTAAATCATGTGAGGAGATTTCGAGTAATGAAAAGTCCCTTGAATCAGGTGCACCGCATACAAATTCCTCGTTGAAAACGAGAAAAACGAAACGGGTTTTGGACGAGTTTGAATGGCTTCAATTCGGATTGATGGAAAGTTAGCGGAAACTTTGGATTTTACGCGTTTTAAACATGATGAACAGCAAGAGGCCCATTTATTGAATTGCCTTTTTTTACAGATTTGCTATAAGAAATATTTCCCTTAAATAATTTCTTAGTAACATAATTAATAAACACTCATGGAAAAAATAGTCATATAAAAAAATCACAAGGGTATGTATGAAGAATGTGGAGAAAAAAAATGTAAACATACAAAAACAAAAAAATTGTAAAAACAAACACAGCCCCACCGCTACATTTCCACTGCATGTGTACAAGAAATTACATTCCTTTTTTAACAACTTTTGATAAACTGAAAATCACCAGAACGAGCTCAAGCACACATTATTCGTACGCCGTTAAATTTATTTAATATGTTGAAAATAATTAGAATTTATTTAAATTAAATTTAAGAAATAATATTCTGTAGTATGGTCCAAATGATTTGATTAAAAAGACGTTTAAAACATGAACTTAATCAAACCAAACTTCATCAAAAACTTTTATGAATATGCAACAAATGAATTCGTACTTGTAATGAGACAGGTAATTAATATTGAGTTACATCTCCCTTTGCTTTAATTACTGCTCTCATTATTTTATTTATTGTGTTGAAAAGTTCTTTGCACTGTTCATGTGTAATGGACTGCTAAATCTCCAGTAGCGTAGATCTCAAGAGTTCTTTTGTACGAGGACGACGATTTCTGAGCTGCTTTTTGATAATGCCCCAAAGATTCTCAATGGAACTCAAATCAGGGCTACTAAAAGGCCAATCTAAAGTTGGTTTGTTGTTGGCGAATTTTACTGTTCTCTTCAGGCAATCATCATGAAATGCTTCGAACTTATTTCTTATGACTCTACTTCGGTGATCACCCATACACACATCAAATTTACTCTCGTCGCTAAAGATTATTTTATTCCATTGGTCTTAATTCCAGGCCAAACGTTCTTTAGCCCATTTTAGTCTGCGACGCTTCTGAACCACTGTTAACGACGGTTTTACTTTTGCCTGTAGGTTTAAAATATGGCAGGGAACTCTTTTAATCTGCGCCGGCATTTAATTATAGAAACATGAATCCTAGTGATATTTTCCTATTCATCTTTGATCGCTGTTGTGGTTTCACGACTGCTTTTTTTAAATTATTCTTCTCAGCGCACGATCATCTTGTGAAGAACTTTTCTAGTTTTCACGGTACTATTCGCTAAATTAAAATTTGTAGCAATTGTTTTATAAGAATTACCATCTTCGTAAGCTTTAACAATAGATGTTCGTCAATCAGCACTTCCGCGAACTATTTTGATAATGTTCTTTTTATAAATACGTGTAACCGATATGACAGTTATTCGCAACAAAGCAATATAATTTGTTTTACGTAGACTGCTTGATTTTTAACGCATGTCAAAAAATTGTGTTACTTTAACGGGTGGGGAACGAATTAATTTGTTACATGTGGGACTGCTAAACGTGCGTCGAGAACTTTAAAACAAGTGATTTGGTGTTTAGTGATCAATCTCTTTGAGTTTAGTGCTTTACTAATCTTTTTCTCAAAACATAATTTGAAACTTGTAGGGTAATAAAATAAAGATCAACATTGTTCTTACTTTGACGAATAATTTGGGAAGGATATAAGTTAATTTATCTTAAATATTTTTAACACTTTATGTAAATTAATTTTATGGCCCTTGGTACGAATTTATTTGTGTTTGGGCTCGTATATTGTCAAATATATTTCGACATAATTGAGAATTGATATTTGAACGAACAAGTGATGCCACTATTGACACAGTTGAGGATGTAGTTAATATTCACTTAAGGTAGTAGGACTTAATTTTTCTATAGAACGAGCCAGTAGACTACGACTATGACTGAACACACTGAGCAGCAGTGACCTTGCCCGAGCTCGGGCAGAAATATCCTCTCCAGTCATAATCATTATTTAACGAATAGACTATAAATAAATTCATAAATATTGTTAAAACGTTATTTATTAAAAATCACGCCCTACATCAGTCTGGAAGAATGAAGGATAGTTATTTCAACCAAATTTATTTCAGTGTTTCCAAACCAAAACTAAAAATATATTCTGAACGCGAATATGAAGATATGCTTCTGATTTACGGAAAACCTCTCCAAAATGCTGAAGGAGCTAGAAGTATTTACAGGCAATGATACCCCGAAAGTCCGCTTCCAGCTCCGCCAACATTTGTCCAAATTCCTCAAAGACTTTGGATATTGGTAGTAGTGGTTTCAAAATTTTAAGAATGGCGGCGGTATCAAGAAATCGGTCCAGAAGTCGAAAAACAAATTTTACATCTTGTTGATCAGGATTCTACCAGAAGTTCTCGAAGGGTCACGCGATATTTTCCATTGGACTTTACACAGAACACTAAAAGAGAAATTACTCTACCCGTATCCAAAGGAGACTGATTTTTCTCACAGGCAACAATATTGTGTATGATTTATTGGCCACAACCAAAGAAATCCAAATTTTTTTCTCAATATGTTAATAAAATCAACCAACGAAGCTTCTTTCACAAGGAATGGGATATTGGATACATGGAACAATTAATATAATGAAACAATTAATCATGTGTTATTGATTGATTTGTCCGTTACTTTGGGATAGTTCATTTTTTAAAAGGAATAAAACAATTTTTTACTTTGTTATCTATCACTTTTATTTTTAAACAAAATTTGTGTGACTATAGTTTCGTAAAACGATTTTACATTCTCAAATTCTTCATTAGTTTTAAAGTAGTGTTTGATAATGTAAAATCGTTTTTTATTAAAGTATTTTATACTTAAAAAAAAAATGTTTTATTCATTTTAATCATGTGTTTCTTAATGTGGCGTGGATCGTTTAAAATATGTTTTAGTGTGAAAAATTGGTGTTAGTAATTTAAATGGGAAAAATTTTATTTTCAAATAATACCTTAAGAGGCCAATGCAACAAAAACTGAATTCTGATAAATCGATATAAATAATATGAAAAGAGATGTTGCCATTGCTAAGAAAAATAAACCTGTTTTCCGGGAAAAAGGTTGCATTTTGGATATATGTTTTAAGGAAACTTTTTATTCAAAAAACTTGGCCTTAACCTTAGCCACCATAGCCATATTTTGACCACCTAATATAACACAGGAATAATCTCAAATTAAAATCCTTAGACCAGTTTTAGTATTTACTGTATAACATTTTATCATCTGGTTTGCAGAACAGGAATTATATACGTTAAACCTTATTTTTTGCAATGGATGGGAAAGTCTAACAATCTTTTGATTCAACTAGTATATAGTGGTCTATCATTCGCGACCCGTTTTCGCGAGACCAGTAAGAGATGAATCTCCTTACCCTAATTAATAGAGCAGAATTCCAACTTAAACTCGTCTGTTTAGTATTTCGCCCTTTTTCGCATAGACCAACGCCACTCACATAGGGCTTCTTCCCATGAACTATCTGACCTTTGCAATTTGAAATCCGGTTATTTTCGCATGCAATTTGGTTTAATACTAATGCTGTTTCCGATGACGAGCTAAGAGCAAATGCTTTAATAAAATAGTAAATATATTTATACTAATAATGGCACTTTAATATACACAAATAGAATATAAATACAATAGGGTGTCCGTTATTTCCCAAATTTACTTTTTTCACTTGGTTATCTTCTAAATCATTTCTTTATAGCTTAACAACAATTTTGAAAAAAAAAAACAAAATCCGATCCGATTTAACCCTGCCTAAATAATTATACCTTTCTCATTCATTTAACATGGGATTTTTGCACTTTTTAGATATTAATGTTTTTCTCGCTTATTATATTGATTATCTTACTAAATGTTCTTGATTCTGCTTCTGTAGTGATCCTTTTAGATGGACAAATTTTAATTTTGGAATAAGGCATTTTTTTTCCGAAGGTTAAAATTTATTTATTACCCTATGCTTTTTATTCTTTTAAATTTTATATATTTCATTTTGCGCTCTCAGTAGTAATTTCAATAGTAATTTTCAAATTAAGTAAGTAAAGTTAGAGGTTTAAATTAAGGTGATAAGTTTAAATTAAGATAAAATATCAATTTTTTCATATTTAAAATATGTTTTAATTGCTATTGAGAGCGCAAATTGAAATAAATAACATTTACATGAATAGAAATCATCTGGTAGTCAGTAAATTTGAAAATATTGATAATTTTTTGGGTAAAACGGAAAACTTAAAATATAACAGTTTGTCCATCTAAAAAGATAACAACAGAAGCAGGATTAAGAATATTTAGTACGATAATCAACATAATAAGCTAGAAAAAATAATCTAAAAGGTGCAAAAATCCCATGTTAAATGAAAGCGAAAAGTATTATCATTTAAGTAGGATTAAACGGCATCAAAATGTTTTTTTTTTAAATTGTTTTTCAGGTTATAAAGAAATGATTAAAATGATACCCAAGTGAAAAAAGTCAATTTCGAAAATAACGGAAACCCTAATATACCTTCACCTAATAAACCTTCAATTTAAAATTTAGAAAATATCAAAAACTTATAGAATTCAAATATTCACATTTTGCGAGAATAGTCCTTAGTAGAGGAAATGTAACTTATAAAATATGAATTGAAACAAAAAACATCTATTAAATCAAAAAACTAAAATATCGAAGATGTGTTAACTTAACATCAAAGGTATTTCCTCTAGCTGTTTCTACAATCTGAATAGATTGATGATAATAATTAATATCACTTGCGTAAGCTATCTTATCAGAGTTACTAGTTACTAAACAATTTACGAATAACAACGTCAGGATGCTAAAACTAAATAAAACAAAAATCATTTGAACTAAAATTCATCGATTATCACAAAGTTCCAGCGCAAATCCAATCGCGAAAATGCAAAGTATAACCTGTGAACTATCCTGGCGTGCCCGCTAGTTCAGGGAGGGGTACCCCGGGTTCCTAGAAAAAACTATTTATAAACAAGAATTTTATCACGCATATTCCAGGTAGGTGCTCTGTTGGTTCATTTAACCGTCATCAGAATGGAAAACAGGTTTCTGACCTTACAACCTTCATCACTACGGCTCGAGTGGAACGTCTTTATATACATTTTTTACTTGGATTCTTGTATTTCCTTCAAAGCGGACTCTCTTGAATGACTTTTGTGAATTCAAACTGACGTCCACGTAGTAGTTTCTTTAATTGTGGGGACAGGAAAAGTCACACGGTATCATATCTGGTGAATATGGTGCTTGTGTAACGGTATTTGTTTGATATTTAGAGCGAAATTGACAAAGAATTATTGCAATGTGTGATGATGCCAAATCAATGAATTATTTTGCCAGACGCTTTACTAACTACAGTATATCTAAATCTTAATTTGCGATTACTCAGTACAAGACCCTCCTTGGATTTACTTGATTATTAATGTTTTTTGTTCCCCAATATATTTTAACAAATTTTAAACATCATAAAATAAGAAAATGAAGAAATGACCAGTTTTTATTTCTGTTTTCTTATGTATGTATAAATATAAATCTGGTTTGTCAACTAAATCAGTATACGTTCAGTATACGTTAGATTTGTGTTGTTCTTTCAATAACATACGTTAAATATATTTTTTTGCAAAGGGTGAGAAAATCCAACACCAGTATACAATTGGCTCGAAGGAGATAGTGGTATCATTCGCAAACCACTTTCGCTAGTCCAATAAGAAAGTCCAAAGTTCGTTTACCTCAATTATTATTCGAATATTCTATTATAGTTTCGCCCTTTTTCGCGCGACTAGACTTATTTCACATGAACTAGCTGACCTTAATTATTGCGAATCCGGTTTTCGCGGACCAGTCAGTTAAACCAAACCCTTTTCGTTATGTCCTAATGAAACAAAGGAAATAAAGAACAGACAATGTATGTCCCAGCAAATTTTAATAGAAATATATTCATCGTATTCTTCAATGAAACAAACTTAGATGTAAATGGAGCAGGGGTAAATAAAGAAAAACATATAGTAGGGTATACAGAACATATTTACATGATCGAAATGATTATTAAGAGTGATGAAAGCCAAAACAGCCGGTCTAGAAATAAGTATAGACAAACCAAAGATAATGGAAGAAGAGAACGGAAGTGGATAATCGACGATAACAACAGTGAGGTTGCATATCTATCTTAGATCTACAAAGAACACGAAAGTTAAGACTTATAAAATAGTTCTCGACCAGCAGTCACTTCTGACTGCGTAGACGTAGCCCCTCGCAAAGAAAACAGAAGAGATGCTTGCAGTATTTTAAAGAACAGTACTCAGAAGAATTTTTGGTGCTGTGAATGATAACGAAATTTGCAGGATCAGGTATAACTTCGAACTCAAGCAGGGACGAGGCGGAGGAGGGACTTCAAGAAACTTATTATTGAAAATAGAAGCAGTGAGTGTATGACATTTAAATACGAAACACAATATCTGCCAAATTACCAGTTTTTGCAGTTTTACAGACTTCCATTCTTTTGTCAAAATTTTAGATGAAATTTTGGCGTAATCGTGGCCCTATCTCACCAATGACTCGAATAATTTCATTCTTTAGTTCAGGAATCGATTGTGGATTGTTCTTATAGACCTGGCTTTTTACGTAACACTAAAGAAAATAATCCAATGGTGCCAAATCACATGATCTTGGTGGCCAAGTGGTCAATTAACATCACCGTTTCTTGCAGGAAATTTTTCTCTGAATAAATCAATTGTTTCATTAGTAGAGTGAGGTATAGCGCCATTCTGTTGGAACCCCATATTCTCCAGAACAATATTATTTAATTCAGTCCACAAAAATCCAGTTATCACCTCACGATATTGAACACCATTCACAGTTACAGCTTTACCAGCAGCATTCTGAAAGAAATACGACCCAATTAACCTCCTAGTGATTATTTTGTAAAAGTTGCCAAATCAATTTAATTAATTTTTATTACGGCCTATTAATAATAAAGAACCCTATTTTTACAAATCTAATTTTCATGAGCACATTTCTCAAGAAATTACATATGTTCGATGACTTCAATCTTACGGTTCCCAATAAAAATATTTTAATGTTTATCAATAAACGACTGACAAGTATATTGTAAGTGCCCTATTTCCCAGAATTATGTACTTTGCTTTCTTTAAAATTTAGTTTTAAGTTATTAACACATAGCAAATTATCGGGAAAGTTTGTAGACATATTCCATTATTTGCCCTTTTGATGCTTGTAATCAAAAATTATTTATATATTATTATTCACTTTGGTTTGCGGTTAAGTTAATACCTGTCCCAGGTATAAAAATATTAATACAGTTAACCCGAACCATTTGAAGATTAGAGAATTGAATGTTTGGGGTCTGAAACACAAAATAATAATGAATCTTTCAATTTATTGTTCTGGACTTTTGTACCGAAGCATATACACGTAGGAAAGCAGACAATTGAAATTGCAAATTATATTGCTGTTTGCATTTTTAATGAAGGCTTTTCGCCAGTATTAAATATATTAAGTATCAATTGAATTACAATCGGTCGTAATGCATGTTCGTTTGCTAATCAACGGGACAGTAGACGGATTAACCGCTCTGAGCAACGAACTTCCGCTACTTGTAAGGAAGCAAGCTAGAACTGTTCGTAGATCGGATTGAGCTTCAGAAAACAATCGAAAATTTGGCACGGGCCTTCAGCATATGACTCTCTATCCTCCCTACCATTTTTGTATCAAAATATATTTTTTAAGCAAACAAAAGTTCGAAAAAAAAGGGTAAAAAATCTTCTTTTAAGTCGCCATTGTGCATTTTTTTTTCTTCTTTGGCATCAATGATAACGACATTCTTACTAGTTAAGAATATGCTTTTAAAATTTGTTTCAGATGAACGAAAGGGTGGCAATTATATCAACCAGCTTACCCCCCCTCTTTGGCAGCTCATAAGTGTTTTATAACTCAAGTTTCAATGTTTATATTCCTAAAAAATTAATATGTTGTGAAAAAATGGATAGTAAAAATATTTTTTGTTTTGTTAATCAAGCCTGAAAAAACACCGAAAATTTACACCACTACACTAGAAGATCATCTTAATATATTTCACCATTGGTCATAGTTCTACTGCGTTATTGAAAGAAAGGGGTATATCGTTTACAAACAAATTTAAATCAAAATAATAGTGTGTAATAATTTTATATTAATATATTAATTTAAAATTAAAATTTGTAAATTTATTTTTGGGATATGTCAATGATATTTATATTGAAATGCATTGTCATTGTCAATATAAATATCATTAACATATCCCAAACCTTTCAAACGTAGAAAAGTGTCGCAGACTTCTCCTTCTACAATCTATATAAAAATTTTCAACACATTTTAATTTCTTATCTTAAACCATTACCAAATTTCGTTTAAGAAATTTATTGACGAAAATTAAAAATAGAATTATAACTTAACACCATGTAAAAAATGCATTTTGCATCAAAAAATATGAATTTTTGCTATGTACCCTTAATTAGTGGACATCCAGTATATATAAAGCCCTAATATGCTTCCTTGTAAGATATCAACATAATTGTAAGATATCAACACGACACTTGATGAAAGCATGCACTCAAATTATGTTTAAGCCACTTATTAGCATAAGATGTCACCCCATAACGTATTTTAAGAACAACGTATATCGCCAAGTTGACCAATAATACAATAGTAAGGAAAAAAACAGAAAGACGTTAAACGTACTTCTTCGATAGGTGGGAAAATATAACTAACTAGGTATTAACATCTAAGGGAAAGTAACGAATCTCTGTTCGCAAAACCACCTTTGCTCAGTCAACCAACGGTCAAAAGATAAGAGCGCGTATCCCCAATTAGCGACTTGCAAATCCCGTTTTCACCAGGCTAGTTCGGATTTTTATTTTGCCCCAGTTCTCATCATAGATCGACCACACGACGCTTAAACTAGCATCTTCACATGAACTAGGTTTGACCCCCGTGTTCGCGAATCCGGTTATTCGCACACCAACCCGCTAAACATTCGTCGAGGCGCTTTTGTTTTGCGGACGGAGCGCATAAATCCGGGAGGAGCGGGAATCTCGTCCTAGTCCCGGGTCGCGTCATCCTTAAAAACGCCCGACAATAAATCTGGCCCGATATGCAAATTAGTTTTGCAATAACTCGTCGCTGGCAAATGCTGAAAAAGTCGCTTGTTCGGTTCGGTTGGATAACCCTTTCTGATGCAGACGATCACGAATGGGGAAAGGAATTGCACATTTTAAAACTTATTCCAGATACACAAACTTTACAAACAGCATATCAAGAAGGAATATCAATGGATATACAGGGTGCTGGTACAAGGAAAGGTACTTCCCTTAAATTTATCTAACATTTTTTAATATTTTTTAAAAAAAAAAAGTTTTCTTAAAACATATATCCAAAATGTAGCCATTTCGGTGGAAATCAGGTCAGAACTTAATTTTAATTGTCTTAACAATGGCAAACGATGGTCTTAACGATGCATCGAAATGAAATTCAGTTTTTTGTTGCATTGCTTAAGGTATTATTTGAAAATAAATTTTAATATTTCTATAGTTATTTATTCTATACGTTTCAGCATAAATTTGATTTGTTTTGTTACAAAAAAGGAAAACTTACACATTACCGGCGTTTAATGTCAAAGTTGAAATTACTAGCACTAATTTTTCACACCGTAACACGTTTTAAACAATTCACGTCACATTAAGAAACACATCATTGTTTTATTAAATTAACTCTTCATGTCCATCAGTCCAATCCTGGTGAAAGGAGCTTCGTCGGTTGATAGAATATGAAACACAAAATTTGGTTTGGGATTCCTTTGGTTTTGGCCAATAAACTATTCACAATATTTTTGCCTGTGTAAAAAATCAAAGGGTAAGAGTGCTTGTTGTGTTTGTACATAATAAGGATAGAGTAATTGCACTTTTAATGTTCAATGTAAAATTCAATAGCAAACGCCAACTTTTCGCGCAACACTTCGAATATTTCTAGTCAACAAGATGTAAAAAATTATTCTTCGACTTCAGGGCCGATTTTTCGCTATCGCCCATATTGTTGAAATTTTTAACTACACTACCCGTATCCAAAAATCTTTGAGAAACTGGGACAAACGTTTGCTCAGCTGAAAACGGTCTTCCTGGGTATCGTTGCCCGTAAATACGCCTAGCCCCTTCTAAATTTTGGAGAACTTCTCGGTAAATATAAAGCATATCGTGATATTTGCATACAGAATATATTTTTGCTTTTAAATCGAATTTAAATATATGCATCGACATACACTGAAATAATTTTTGTCGCAATCTTGAACTAACTTTGTTTGCGACGTTGCGTCGATATTGACTAATTTGTGACGTAATTCTTAAATTAAAAAAAATGTTTTAATAATGTTTATTAGGTTTTATACATATTTACTTAAAATGTTAATTCTTATTATAGATTTTCGATCGGTGATTTAGTATTTTTTTGTATTTTTCCTGTTGAGCCCTTAGGTTTTTGGGCCTTGTTATAAGAAACTTTTCTTTAACATGATGTTCGTTGGTTAAATTTATGGAAATACTTTCCCTTATACTCTGTATAACTGACCAAAATGTCTGAAAATATTGCATCACACAATGTAAAATTCTAAGGTAGTCTTCTAGAAACATACAGTTAATCTTAAAAATAAACCAATTCTGGCGCTAGATGGCATTGTACCGCAAAACCGAAGTGTTTCCTATTTCACGCGTAAAACTGAACTTTAAGAGATTTACCAAACTGACTTTACTTTACCAAACTTGACTTTAAACAAAAAAAACTTATTAAACACCAAATCACTTTTTTAAACTTCTCGATGCACGTTTCGTTAAATATGTTAATATGATCAAGATATGATTTTATTCTGGAATGAGATTAAATCATCTTCTGATGGTGCTAACATGGTTAGAGAAACGTGGGTCAAGAAGTTTAAAAAAGCGATTTGGTGTTTAGTGGTATCTCTTTTCGAGTTTAGTGTTTCACATCGAATGTTCCAATAAAAAAACTGATCTACTTCACGCGTGTAAAATTTTGATATTATCTGACAGGACATTCAGCAAGAAATTCGAAAAAAAATCATTGTTTGGTTGTGTTTTTTAAGTTTTGTTAAGGCCGGCTAAGGACGATGGCAGCGAAATTTTGGTGCTAACTGAAAGTGATCTGCATAGAACAATACCAGTACTTATATATTAACTCTTGGTTTCTGCTTAACCTGTAGTTTCTCGAAAAAATCTACTGACTGACGGATAACCAGCACAGAAGGCCTCTCAGAAAGCATATTACTTTACCTGGGACTACTAGGGCTTCATTACCAAAGTGCCTAACTGGAATTCTTTGTTAGGTTTTACACTCTCAGCCGAAGACAAATGCAAGCATACCAATATTTACACCATAAGCGAAAGCTGAACGCGTACTGTTGCAAATGTCATTCCAAAAGTGCCTTAGGTACGCGGATTATATGGTAAGTACCTGTCTTAGGCCAGAGATGGTGCTGCTAGTATTTAAAAAGTGATATTTTTTGTGAACTTAACCTTTCGCAATAATACTGTCAAACTGTCAAGTAGCTGCGAGGTTTAGTTTGTGAATGGCATCCATTTAGACCCAACAACTTTTGTGATTTTAAAACAATAGAAAAAATTGAATATCGAGCAGTGATAAAATACTTGTTTTTGAAAAAGAAAACAAATGAAGATATTAAAACAGAGCTCAGCGAAGTTTATAGGGACTTTATAGGGCCGTACAAGCATTTTTGACGAAGATTGTCTAGGTCGTCCAAATAAGGTTACCACTCCAGAAATTATCGTAAAATTTCATGATGTTATGATAAACGACCAGAAAGTGAAAGTGCGTGAGATTGCTAAGACTGTAGGCATCTCAAGTGAACTGGTGCAATATATTTTAACAACTCATTTTGATATGAAAAATCTTTTCGCAAGATGGGTGCTGCGATTGCTCACAATTGACCATAAATACACACGTGTGTTAACTTTAAAATAATGTTTTCTGACGTTAAAACGCAATCGGAATGATTTTTGGCGTCGGTTCATAAATGTTGACGAAACATGAATACATCACAGCACACCAGTGACCAAAGAACAATTACGAGCAGTCAACGAACACATAATTTGAAGGGTTGCAGTAACATTATTATTTAGAGGTGATACAAAAAATAGAAAAACCTTGAACTAAATGTATTGAACTGAAAGGTCAAGGTCAAGTCAAGGCCAGATACTTATCAGACAACCCTCGTACCACAGCAGATCAGTCACAAAATTAATTTATCCCATTTTTTACAGTTTCTCTCATCAATGCATAAACAAAACAATGTTTTAATGGGTAAATCTTGGTGAAAGTTATCGATATCCATAATATGAGTATTTAATTAGGTCCCAACCCTTCAAAACGACTACGTGGTTGTACTTTGGGCACTACTACATTTAATTCCCCTTTGATTCCCTGGAACCGGTTCTGATAAAAAATAAAACTTATAGATTCGGGTCTAAACAAAGATTTAAGACTAACAATATAATCATTACGTAAAATAGTTTTGAGAGACAGTTATACAGGGCCTTCATTTAATTCTGTAACCCACGAGTCTAGTGATGTATTTAAAATTTTTGTTTTGTTGAATTATTTATAAGTTTTTAATTTTATTTAAAAGTTTCGTACTAAAATATTACTAAAATTTCCCCTAGATTACTCATCGAGATTTTTTCGCAGAGTATTTTCAATTTATTATTGTGGTTTTTATTAGTTTCTATGCTTTTTTGTGTATGTTAGAAACAAAAAATATTGTTAAGTATCTTTTAAACTCATCTGATTATTTAATAAGAAAAAAAATTCGTTGTTTGCATTTCATCAACAATATATTCCATAAAAAATCTACGGCATGCGCCTCTCTTCTTTTTTATTTTCATGGTATCTGCTCTGATGGAGTAATTTTATTTTTTTTTATTTTAAGTTCAAAATTTGTAGGACTTGTCAAATATTATATTTATTTTCGCTATTATTGCTAAACTGTGTATATAATTCAAAGAAATAGATTATTTACAAAACCTAAAAAAAAAACAATACAAGTATGTCGTAATTTAAGACAATTAGTGATTTTGTGTTCATCATTACCAACCGGTCGTGTTGGTTGTCCACATTTATATGTCACGTTGGTTCCGAGATTAAATAAAGGCTCTGTAAAATTGAAAATATTCAGATAAACATTTTTAATACTCAGCGTTAAATTAAAGTTTCGGACGACGTTTTTTGAACGATTAATTAATAAGAAAACGTATTGATAATATTTATTGCGAAAATTCGGATCCTGTTCGAAATTGTTCTCGCATTGTTGATTCTCTGAATCGAATATCTGGGAATGATTCCTCGAATTGTGGAAGAAGACTGGTTCTGGTTTACACAGTACGAGGGTAGAGTGAAAAGTCAAATACTTTTAATATGAAATATTGTTTTTTTGATCGAAAATCGATTTATTTTTGAATGTGGTCTCCTTTTAGCTGGATTGGCATTTTGCCCAACGATTTTCCATCTTATGTATGCCTTCCAAGGAATACCACTTGCAAAATAGTGTTCTCTTTCGGCGATTATCTTTCTGTTTGATATGAATTTATTTCTAGGCAGCTCTTTCTTAATTTTTAGAAAGACAAATCAGTCGAACAAACAGGGAAAGTTCACCCATATTCCACGTAGGTGCTCTGCTGTTCCTTCAGTTATCACCAGTATAAAAGTATCAAAAAGTATCTCCCGAAGCCGATCAGTTTCTGGTTTTGTAGTCTTCGTCAGTTGGTCTTGAATTGAATATCTAAGAGCGATTAACTAAACTGTTTAATGCTCTTAAACCGGTCTCCTTAAACACAAAGCTAAATATATACAAAACCGTTTTTATTCCAACCTTGATATATGGTAGTAAACCATGGATGGAGTACAACTAATAGGAATTTCGGCCAATAATGCCATTTTTTACGCAAAATTTGGACGTTTATTTCATTTCAAAACAAATATGTTTATATTTTTCATGACAAAATAAATTACTTTAATAATGAATCAAAGTATTGGTCATCGTCAGCTATTATTTTTTTCCATGTTTCTGTCAAAGAATAGATTCCGCACCAAAAGAACTTTTGGTTTTTTGATGCCAACCATTCATCAAGCCAAATTTTTATTTCTTCGTAAGAATATTATTCTGAAGGTCCGTGCTGCATCGAAGTCCGGTGAATTCCATTTTGCAACATGGGGCCGAGGATTCTCATGTTGAAAAATGACTTTATCGTGTCTTTGGGTATATTCTGGTCGATTTTCCTTCAATGCTCGGTTCAATTTTATCAATTGTTATCGGTCTCGATCGCCAGTAGACGCTTCACCAGGTTGCAGCAGTTTGTAATATATAGCTGCACTGCTATCCACCAAAATACACAGCAAAGCCTTCTTTCCATATATACTGCGTACTGGTTGTGATATCGAAGGCTGGTCATGATTTTTTGCGCTTTGAGTTGTCAAAATAAATCCACTTTTCATCCCTGTCACAACTCCATGCAAAAAACCATATCTTTTCTGCCTGGCAAGCAAAATTTCACAAGTAGTTTTTCGACTTTCAATGCCTTTTTACTTCAATTCATATGAAACCCATTTTCCTTCCTTCTAGGTCTTTCCCAATGCGTGTATACTTTTGGAAATGGTAGATTGGGCAACATTCAATGCTTCTGCCAATTGTTTAAAAGTATGAGTTAAGTCTTCATCCAATAACGCTTGAAAATCTGCATCTTCAAACTTTTTCGGCTGTCCTTGACGCTCCTTGTATTTTATATCAATCACCATTTTTAAAACGATCACAAGTTTTTTGGATTAAAGCATGGTCACCGTAAGCTTCAACCAATAATCGATAACTTTCAGCAGCCATTTTCTTTAAATCGAAAACGGTTATTTAAATTTCCCGGAAAACATCTTTTTCTGATACTTAATTCGACAATTCGACAATTCGATATTCGACTACGTTTTTTGGACCATAATAATTAATAACGAACTGGCTTTTGATGGTATATGTTTACCATCAATAGATGATTTAATCTAATAATAAGATTAAATCGTATCCTGATGATGCTAACATCGAAACGTGCGTCGATAGTTTTAAAAAAGTGGTTTGGTGTTTAGTGGTAAATCTCTTTGAGTTTACCTATTATTTGACCAAATAGGAAATTTAGAAATTAGAGATTATAGGATTAGGAGTAGAATAAAATTAGAAGTTCATAGTTTGACTACTTAATGAAGGAAGATAATACGGTGAAAATTATATGGGAAGAAAAAACGTAAACTCAGAAAGATGGAATTGGGCTAGAGGTCAGCAGTGAAACAGTATGTGTTTATTCATCTCAATATTTCGTCATTTTTATGATGACTTCATCAAGAGACACATATCGTGAGGATATTTCTCGATAGAAGCCTATTTTCATAAGTAATAATTTTATATATATATAATATAAATATATATAATATAAATATATATATATATATATATATATATATATATATATATATATATATATATATATATATATATATATATATATATAAATATATATAATATAAATATAATATAAATATATATAATATATATATAAATATTGCATTGAGCATGTTGATTCGCATTGGATAAACAAGGAAACGTTACAGAGGGGCTGATTATAAATTGGCCATATATGACACTATATATTTATTAAATCCATATATTTCAGCTAATTTAAATACCAAATAGTCTGTCTGAGACCCGATTACCTGATACCGATTTCAAAATCGACCCAACAATGTTCCAAGTAAATTTACATAAAGAGCCATTTGTCACCTTACACCGCAAATAGAGTAAGCATCCCATTGTTGGTGTGAGCAAATACACTTCGGCAGAAAAATAATAGACAAACACTGCCTCTTTTCGTATTGTCGTCGATGCGAATTGGTGTTGTTATGGGCGTACATTTTTTGAGTTTTATTTCGAACGGTAATTAGCTTGGATATGTTGCCGTGTGAATCCGGAACTGACTTAGTTCGGATAGAATATCAGATATTTTAATGTAGGAAATTCTTGAACCGTTTTGTGAAATATGAGAAATAGCTGTTTTTGTTAATATTTTTAACATTATTCCATTAAAAATGTTATTATTAACACATCGGTCAATAAGTCCCCGGTCTGACAAATAAAACAAACTTTTTTGCAAATTTTGATTTTATTCATCAATATATTTTCCTTCAAGAACAATACAATCATTTCAACGCTTTTCTAACATGTTTTATAGAACACTTTCTCTTTATCTTCAAAATATCTTCAATTTCGGCAATTACCTTTTCATTGGAGCAAAATTTCTTTCCAGCAAGCATTTTTTAATTTTTTTAAGAAACCGTTGAGTGCCGATCTGGAGAATACGGTGGATGAGGAAGCAATTCCTCAAATGCAATACATGCAATTTAGCCATCGTTGCCAACAATTTGTTTCACGGTGCATTGTCTTGGTAAAACAGCACTTTTTTTTGTTCATTTGGAGCCTGTTTTTTGCGATCTAGTCCTTCAAACACACCAATAACGTTAAGTAATATTCGTTATTGATGGTTTTACCTTTCTCTAGATAATTGATGAACAATATCCCATGCGCATCTCAAAATACAGATGCCATAATCTGATATAGTGATGATTATTGGAAAATAATTTTTATTTCGCTTAAACAGCTCCAAACATTGTGTCTATCATTTTAAAATACCAAAGGTGCTGCAGTGACATAAAAGGTATATTCTATATATGTAAAAATGCTTTTACGGGCTCATAGGCAATGGTGATGAACTTTATTCCGGTTCCTAATGGATATTTCGGTTAATAATAAAGGTAAAAGGGAAATAAGTAGTAGTCCGAAGGGGCTAAGTCTGGTGAATACGGAGAGTGAAGTAGGACGTCCTAATTAACGTTTTCCAAATAGCTTTTTACATATTTTGCAACATGAGGCCGAACATTGTAATGTTGAAAAATGACTTTATCGTGTTTCTGGCCGTTTTCTGGTCATTTCTTCTCCAAGCTCAGTTCAATTATATCAATTGTTATTGGTATAGATCGACAGTAATCGTTTCACCAGGCTTCAGCAGTTCGTAATATACACTTTCATTACTATCCCACCAAATACAGAGCAAAGTCTTTTTTCCATGTATATGACGCACTGGTTGTGATCTTAAAAGCTGGCATGGGTCTACCCATGATTTTTTGCTCTTTGGATTATCCAAACAGATCCACTTTTCAGGACCTAGCACAAATCGATGCAAAAAACTTTTTCTATTCTGTCTGGCAAGCAAAATTTCACAAGTGGTTTTTCGCCTTGCAAACTCTCTTTCCTTCAATTGATATGGAACCCATTTTCCTTCCTAGATTTTTTCCAATCCGTGTAGACGTCCAGAAATGGTGGATTGAACAATATTCAATGTTTATGCCAATTGTTTCAACGTATGAGTTGAATCTTCAAACTTTTTCGGCTGTCTTGGATGCTCCTTGTCATTTATATCAAAATCACTACTTTTAAAGAGTTTGAACCATCGTTCACAATTTGTTTTGCGTTAAAGCATGTTCCCCATAAGCTTCAACCAACAATCGATAACTTGCAGCACCGGCTTTCTTCAAATGAACAAAGATTATGAAGAACTATGTTTTTTGCACAATGACAATTAATATCGAACTGGCTTTTGATGGTATATGCTTACCTTCCAAAACGCCATAGACGTCATTAATATATACGAACAAATGCATTAATAACACAAACTCTTAGTAAAATCGACATTATTAACCAAAACACCTACTATGTTTCATATAAGAATTGAAAAAATTGGCTAAAAATGGCGTTTCAATTGATTAAATCTAATTTAATTGTGTTTCGTAAAAAACCGACCATATTAATTACAGCAGATGAAAAATGCATTACGTCTAAAGAAATATATTACGTAAAAGATCAAGGCGTAGGAAAGAATCATCGCGAATAATACTCAAGATAATATTGCATCTGAAGATAGTATTCTCCGGTGAGGTTACAAAGGTGTTATCCGTTACAAAGTATTAATGCCAGATGCAATTGTACCAAGCACTACTTAACAAACGTACATCGAAAATCGAAACAGAATACTCTTTCACCACAAGAACGCCGGATTCGTTACGTAATTAATGTGATGAAGATGATACAATTATATTAATGTTATCCCTATCTAGTAATTCGATAAACAATTTAATAATGTCCCTGGTTAGTGTAGAATGATTCAGAAGAGGTTCTAAACATCAAGAGAAATTAATGTTATATTAGTCGGTAGGTAGGTAACAGGTGCACAGATTAATTGAGCATTTAAATAAAAAGTTCATAATTTAATTAGATTACCGTCAGATTACCATGTTTTCAAATATATGGAATATTTTTCTAGTGGAATAAAATGCCATACTGCGACAGCTTTTAAAACAGTACTCGAAGATATCATTTTATAAAAGGGGTAGAAAATTTGTCAGAGAGATGAGCGAAGATTGCCAATATATGGGGATTATACTGTAGATTAAAAATGCATTATCTCAAATAAAATATAATTTTGTACAGTATCAAAAAACATTACTTATGTATATATCTATTAATTACTAGATGTGCCATAAGAAAGTTTCTATTTCATTGGTACACTGCGCACACGCAACGACTGTCAGGGGCGCGGGGAGCATGTCAATCGATTGCTCCGTGTTTAGGAATTTAGTCAGTATAGAGCGTTTCTCGGGAGCAGACTGTGCGTTGTGTGTGCGACAATTTTACAAAAACAATGATTTGAAGCTCATTTTCATCTTAACTATCATGTAAATAAGCAGAATTGTCGTTGCTCGAGTGTAACGAACCCGAAACACAAGTATCAAAAATCCTTACATTCGCCTAAAGTCACTGTAAGGGGCTGCAATGGGCGAGGAATAATCAGCCCTTACCTTTTTTAAGACGCCATTACCGTCAATTCAGAATGTTATGTGGAAATGTTGAACAATTTATTGGTACTTGAACTGCAAAACTTTGCTTGTTATAACAAAGAAAGTGATTTCAGCAGGACAGAACAACGTCACACACTTCCAACACATCTCTGCCATGAGTTCGTAAAATTTTCCCAAACAAATTGATCTCCAGGAAAGGTAACATAAATTGGCCTCCACGTAATCCTGATTTGTGCACTATGGAATAACCGGGTTATTTGGTGTAATTAAACGAAAAAATCCGATAAGAAATGAGAACCAATCCAGAGATTATGTGCCGAGCCCTTCTAAGGGATTTTACTGTTCGTTTACCATAGATAAGTGCCGTGAGCGTGAATGTTTACATTTGGATGACATTATTTTTAAAAAGTAATTTAATAAAATGTGTATTCCAATAATGTAATTAATAAATGTTTTTTGATAGACGTCTCTCATATATCGCTATATCAAAAAGAAACTTTCTTTTGGGGTACTTGTAAACACAGTGGAAAAAAAAACAGATTAATTCACCATTACTTAATTATATCTAATGGCCAAAATTTATGTCGATAATATATTAAATTATATAATATTAACAGTGATCATTTAAAACTAATTCGTGGGCCAGTACAACTCTGAACTGTCTACGGCGTCTGTCCACTAAACCTGAAGAGTCACCTCATTAATCGTCATCCTCCATCAGTCGTCGGGCTGGATCTTAACGAGCTTATTATTCCGTCAATATTTATAAATTCGCCAATTAAAACATTTTTAAGCAGGAAACGGTCTGCTTATCTGCCATCGTTTTCCGCGTGCAGCATTAAGAACTGAGTTCGTTCGCTTTCGTTTGAGGGGAATTTTGGATGGCAATATTTTTGCAGCTCGGTTTTTCGACCAACGGTTTTTCGACTCTTTCGCATTATTGTATATTAGATAATAATATAAAACTAAAAACTAAGTACAACTAGTTATATTGAATGAATACTAACAAAACGAAAAAATACAATGTGCGTGTCCCCTAAAACAGGGCTTTTTAAGAATAGCTACTTCTAGTGGTGCCATCTTTTGGCAAGGTGCATCTTTTGGCAAGCATTGGAAAGGTGCATCCCTCACTGATGTTCTGACAAAATTTGATGAAATTTGGATCATTATATGTGTTTATACCATCGCTCGAAAAATGAACATTGAATAAAGAGCGAATATTAAGTTTTGGTTAAAACTTGGTAAACCATTCAGCGAAACGTTTCGATTAGTTAAACAAGTGTATGGTGAGGATTGGTTGCCCCGTGGCAGAGTCCAAGAGTGGTTTAATTAATTATATTAAGATCATGAGGCCATCAAGGATAACGAACATCCTAGTCTGAATAATTCCGTGCTAAATCAAAGTAACAAGGTAGAATTTAACATGTGCAAAGATTCAATTCATCGCATTTTTACCGATCATTTTGGACTTCGAAAGGTTTCTTCCACACAAATTGACTGAGGACCAAAAATTGCTCCAAATCGAATATTGTAAGGACTTTATTAAAGAGTCGGAAAAGGACGACAACTTCAAGTACAGCATTGTTACTGGCGACAAGACGTGGTGTTTTCAATATGATTCAAAAACTAAGCATCAAAGTGCCGAATGGAAGCACTCGAGCGAGCCAAATCCGAAGAAAAGCCGCTTGAAAAAGTAAAAAATCAAAACAATGTTGATTTGTTTCTAGGAGTCGGAGGAAAGTGTGCACGAAGAGTTCGTTCCACCTGGTCAAATGATCAATACTGTGTTTTATCTTGGTGTTATGAAGCATTCGTTGTCACGTATTCGTCGTGTGCCAAAAATGTCAAATACCAAAATGCGAAATCTGCATTTTAACCATCAATCATTCACCATACTCGCCTGATTTGACTCCCTGCGACTTCTACCTATATATATATATATATATATATATATATATATATATATATATATATATATATATATATATATATATATATATATATATATATATCTGCTGGAACGATGCCGATGAAAGTTACTATAAAATCATCAAAATCATTTATAGCAAGCTTCATTCGATGCGCAGATTATACAACTATGAGCTATCGTAATCTACTATCATCTGCAGTTATCTTCATCGACGTCTAATTTCCTAAACCATTTGTAAATCATTTCTTCCCATGAAATATTCGTTTCGTTGTTGGAGCCTTGGAAAACATGGAGCCTTTTTTCAAGTATTTGTTATAAAATAATCGGAAGTTTTTTCTCTCCCCTTATTAATTGTTTGCTGAAATGTTAATTGTTAAATAAATTTGCAGAAAATATCAGTGTAATCGTAGATGGCCAAGAATCTTCAAACTTTCATATCCTAGAAGTGGTAAAAAAAACTATTCCAAAAGTGTAACATATCGATGGAAAGCGAACAAACTGGACATTTATTTGTTTTAATTTTGACATTTAATCGGTATATTTTAAATCCGATAGATAGCGTTGTAAATTTAATTATTTTTTTATGGTTCAAATAACAAATATAAACTCCATTAATAAAAATTACGTGTAGGAATGACAGTTTAGAAATCAAAGAAATTTACCATTAAACACCAAATCACTTTTTTTAACTAATTTTCAAATTAGATTTTAGGATTTTAGAATTTTGTGCGCTCTGGTCGTCGGTTGACAAGTTGAGAATGATCGGGGTAGAGTTGAATTTGTCTTATACAACCGTTCATCAGATGTTATCCAATGAATTGGTGATGAAGAAAATCTGCGCGAACATGGTTCCGAAAAACCTTTCGCAGGATCAAAAGAACAACAGGAGGGAAACATGTTTTGACTTTCTTGGGCATATCGAGCACGACTCTCATTTTCAGGAACGTGTTATTATTGGTTACGAGTTTTAGGTTTTCGAATACGACCAGAAATTGAAGCGCCAGAGTTTTGGTAAGTAAAAACATTACTGGGATTACTGAGCCCCCCCCCCTATTCAACAGACTTGGGTCCTTTTCCCAAGACTGAAAAATCGCTTCAAAGGACACTACTTTGGGACATTGGAAAATATTGTAAAGGTCGTAACCGATCAGCTGAAGGCGATTCCAGTATTTGAGTTTCAGCATTGCTTTGAAAAGGGGATAAATCGTTTCCACTATTGAGTGGCTTCTCAAGGCAACTTTGAAGGGGACAATGTAGAATTATAATTTCAAGTGAATAAAAAAAAAAAAAAAATCAGTCTCGTTACTGTATTTATACACCTCGAATAGACCAGATTCACATAAATACACTTAAATTATATTTTTGAAAAGAATAAATCTTATTAGATATATAAAATCTACGTATGTATTTAAGATGTTCATATAATGACACTGAAACAATTTGAGACAAGAATATGTATATTAAGAAAACGAGGGTAAAGAACGCTTGCTAGTAAGAAGAAAAATGAAAAACGCCGTAAGATATAATAAGAACCATATGGTTTTTATTGTGGATATTCGAAAGCAATTTGCAGCTAGGTGCCATTATATCGAGCTAGAAGGTTTTTTAGCAAGCAGTAGCGTTAGATTTTAGTTGAAATGCCACAACTCTACATTAAAGTTCCATAAACGTTCAGAAAAGGCCACTTATATTTCAACTGGGTCGAGAATCGTCCGCCATCGGATCGAAAAAGCCCGAGTGAATCGCCCTTAAGCGGCAGCCGGTGTTATTACTGGCTGTTTTCTTTGATAACAAACTAAAAAATGAAAAAATAACAAGCCAGCCCGCCGACCGAGTCTAGAATATACATAGAATATACCGTATAAAGGTCTCCTGTACTTATATTGAAAACAAGCCCGTCGAGATGATTGAAAATTGGAAAATGACTGGGAGAAAAAATGTTTATTTTCGGGCGCCGGAATAACAGCGGTTTGTTTTTGCGGTGTTTCGGGAAAAGTTTCGACGCCCAACCACGATCTACCCATTTGACCGGAAGGATTATTTTGTCTAACTACTGCATTTTGCACCGGCAATTTTTTCTATTGGCAGTGTATGTCGTTCAGTACCCTTTCATGTAACTGTCATGTAGCTGACCTACTAATTCTAATTCGTCATTCGTCATTCACATTAATTAGCAATTAGGGATGTGACGGGAGCTCTGGTCACAGTACTTATAAACAGATATTTGAGAACTCCGATGCTACTGATGAGTTTCTGTTTGTATTTGCATTTGTTCCATTACGGTTTGGGAGACGACCAAAATATTATTTGAGAATATCCGCGGCCATCATACACACTCTATTGTTGACCAATTAAGTTTATTTTTTGAAAGGAACCAAATTAATTTACTATAATAGAAACTAACAAAATTTTAGAAGCAGAATCTTAACTTGTTCCAACATCTTGTTGGCGAGTGTTGGCGAATCTCAAATTACTGTGAAATACGACCTTTTACTCACAATGACAGACGGAAGAGTATGCAATGCTTTGACTTACACACATTCTCCACAAAAACGTTACATGTGAGGTGCTACTCCCAAAATGATGAATGGCGAATTAAAAGACGTAGTTGTTAATAAAGAACATTACGGTTTCGGTTTGTCTACTTTGCATGCGTAGATTCCCTGCTTTGAGTGCTTATTACACATTAGCTATCATATCGTATACAAAAATGGCAAGCTAGAGGTGATGACGATAAATCTAGTGTGCAACAGCGTCGGAAGAAATCAAGCAAAAATTGGATGTTAATCTAATTAAAAAGTTTAGTATTTTATTAAGAACGCTATCTTCCAGCTATGACATTAATTTTATCGAATTTGAAAAACTTTCTTGTGAAACCAGAATCCTTTATCTTAATATATATTCGTAGTACTACTGTACATGCGTGTTACTGTACACAACATTTTGGTACATATATATAGGTCTGAATATAGATTTGGTAAATATGCTTTTAATAACGTCAGATCCTGTGGTCAACTCACTCAGAGAATTGTCTAGAAAGAGAACCGACAAATAACTGGTGAAACTTCTGAATTGAATTATCCCGTCTTCAATACCAACACCTCAGGTAGCATGTTCATCCGGGTGACGATGACGATTACTTAGTACCTGATTCGTCTGACTGTGATGATTATTATGAGATCGATGATGAGCCATGTGATGATTATTATTAGTCTTCAGTATAATTTGCTAATTTAATTTTGTGTTGTTTATTTCCATAATGTAAATTATAAGTAGTATAAGTAAATGTTATTGTATAATTTATGCTCTGTTAAATTATGTACATAATTTTCTTATGTCTACCTTTTTACCTACCTTATACCTACCTTTTTTTTATTCCGCACTTAACTTTTTTAATATAAATATTTTCCAAGCCTCTAAATAAAAAAACGTAATTATTCAATAAAACAACAAAATATTATTCATCATAACCAGAACAATCAAATCGTAGAATAAAATGTTTCTATCTACCTAGCTTGTACTAGGCGATTCACTGTACGTTGATTTACTATATTTTCCCCCAATGCAACACGTTTTTGTTAATACACATTTTTCCAATTATTTTCTATAAAACCATTCAAACCCAAAAAAAAACAAAGATATGATTAAGAAAAACTAATACTCTAAGAAAACTCCACTATTATATTGTCACTACTCCACAAGCTCTACGAGAAGTTGTTTCTTTAAGAATTAAAGCCCAGTTTGAAGAAAAAACAACTTGATTCCTGAACACCAGATCGGATTTCGTGACCAGCACTCCACCATCGAACAAGTGCATCTGTAATGGGGATCATAAATAAATCATTAATATTAAAAAAATACTTTTCAGCTGTCCTTATCGATTTTACCCAGGCCCTCGATAAGGGTTGGATTGATAGTCTTTTATATCAGCTAAAAACGCGGCATGTCGGCATTCTGTTACTAGGTGCTGCAATTAGACCAAACGCAGCGATTTTTCATAATAAAATATCAAGAAGAAACAACAGAATAATTTGTGATGAAACAATTGCAATAACAGCAACCTTCGCTGAAGATACGACCATCTTATCCTGGTGACAAGTACCCGGATTACCCTTCGAGAAACTCCAAGAAGCATTAACAGATATTGAAGCACCGCCGACCCTTAATGGACAACAATTACTCCTTAAATCCAACACAGTTAAATATTTGGGAACGCATTTCTATAAACGACTGAATTGGAAACCCCGCATATTTGCCAAAACAAAGCAGCTGGGACCCAAGTTCGTGAAGCTGATCATTCATGTAGCTGATCGACCGCAGGCCCAAATTATTTAAATTATCTGTTACGTAGAAATACCTCATACGACTTAATATGCATATCAATATATTAGCCGTGAACCTGCTTGATAATAACGGATCTTTCATATTGAGCGGGTTTTTTAATTCCCGAAAAAAATACAGATGGCGTTGTGAATTTGCTTAGAGACTAACTTTGCTATGAGTCTAAACTCATTTCAGAAATGTAATATATTGCATTTATAAAAATTGAGTCATACACAATAAACAACTCGTTAAAATTGTTGAATTATCCTATGAAAATGGGCGTTCAGTGAAAAAGGCTTTTAAAACATTACGTTATATTTACGGTTTGCACAATCGTCCATCTGAAAAAACTATTGTTCAAAAATTTCAACAAATTGGTTCGGTGGAAGATAAAAGAAAACTAATATATAGTCGTGGTGAAAGTATTACTGGAGACCCAGAAATTTCCATTAGTTGACGTTCACAACAATTTGTACTCAGTGAATGTGGCATATTTTACGAAAGGATGTAGCTTTGAAGGAATCGTGGTAAAAGTATTACTGGAGACCCAGAAATTTCCATTAGTCGACGTTCACAAAAATTTGTACTCAGTGAATGTGGCATATTTTACGAAAGGATGTAGCTCTGAAGGAATATAAGGTTCAAATAACACAGGAACTAAATCATTGGATCATTCAAAACGTAGTGCATTTGTGAATTGGATCAAAGAACAGATGATTTTTCTCAAAAAATCATCTTTTCAGATGAAGTACATTTTGAAACTGGTGGCTATGTGAATAAATGAAATTGCCGCATTTGGCAGTATTTCTTTCAGCATGCTGCTGATGAAGCTGTAACTGTGAATGATGTTAGTACTACTTCTTTCTTGGTATTTCAAGTTGACCCTAGGGCCCTTACTTTTGATCCATGGTTGCAACCACATCCGTTTCGCGTCAGACGTGATCGGTAAAATTTTTAGACGCCGTCCTTCGGGCGTGGTTTACCGTGCCTTCACGGTGTTATATCGAGATTAATCGATCATGATAGAAAAAGGGGATACTGCTCCGTGATCGACCCGCGGGGATTGGAAGCGGTGGAAGTTTATTCTTGAGTGGTGTTCTTCGTGGCTGGCGTGAAGCCGCTTGATGGATGTTGAATGAGATGGCGTGTTTCTCGGTTCTTATTCTGTTGATGTTGTTTGAAGTATTCTCTTTATTTGATTGTGTTATTCTGATGTTGATTGTTGTTATGCGATTGTGATTGATGTTATTCTGATGTTAATAGCTCGGGATGGATGGACTTGATGGTGCTGCCGAGCCCAGTGCATCGATACTTCACCAGATTTGGGGCTAAGGCTAGTGACCGACCCGCGGGGATTGAAAACGGTGGAAGTTTATTCTTGGGTGGTGTTCGTGTTCTTCGTGGCTGGCGTGAAGCCGCTTGATGGATGTTGAATGAGATGGCGTGTTTCTCGGTTCTTATTTTGTTGATGTTGTTTGACGTATTCTCTTTATTTGATGGTGTTATTCTGATGTTGATTGTTGTTATGCGATTTTGATTGATGTTATTCTGATGTTATAGGTCGAGATGGATGGACTTGATGGTGCTGCCGATCCCAGTGCATCGATACTTCACCAGATTTGGGGCTAAGGCTAATTCGCTTGGTTACTTTGAAGCGCCACCCGCCACGTCTCAGATGACGACTTCGAGGTGCCCGCTCCCTAGGCCAGATCGGACCTCCGCTGCTGAAACTGCCAACAGCCACTGTTATCTGCCCCCATGATGACCAGCGCACTCGCTAACGCGTCCGTTCACCTCGGAGTCCACCTCCGATACTTACAGGTATTTCACTGTTTATTCCTTGTTAGTGAGTTCGGAATCGGATGAATTTGATGGTGCTGCTAATCCCGCTGCGTCGATACTTCTCCAACGTCGGCGCTAAAACTAATTCTCTTGGTTAGGTTTGAAGCGCCACTAGCTTCGCTGATGGACGACTTCAGGGGTATCCGCTCCCTAGGCCAGATCAGACCTCTGCTGCCGAAACTACCAACAGCCACTGTTATCTGCCCCCATGGTGACCAGACAGGACACGTCCGATCACCTCGGAGTCCTGCTCCGAAGTGTGAATGATGTTCGATATCGTGAGTTCAATGATAACTGGATTTTTGTGGGCTGAATTGATAATATTGATCTGGTGGATATGTGGTTCCAACAGGATGGCGTTTTGTTGAGAGAAAAATTTCCTGGACGAGTTATTGCCAGAAACGGTGATGTTAATTAGTCACTCAGATCATGTGATTTGCCACCGTTGGGCTATTTTCTTTGAGGTTACGTGAAAAGCCAGATTTATAAGAACGATCCACAACCGATTCGTGAAAGGATGAAATTATTCAGGTCATTGCTGAGATAGAGTCACCTTTATGCCAAAATGCCATCTAAAATGTTGACAAAAGAGTGGACGTCTGTGAAGCTGCAAGAGGTGGACATTTGGCAGATATTGTCTTTCGTGTTTAATGCCATACAATATGCTTTAATTATCAAGAAAAAGTATTTTAAAATCAACGCAAATTTTCTGTTTTACCCAAGAATTACAAGAATCGCTTAATTTGAAAGACCCTTTAGCAATATCACCATTGTTTAAAAATATGTGATCAATTAAAAAAAGTAACAGACCGTAATAATGGAATAACTCCAAATGCTATTGTTAACCTCAAACTAACTCAGTATTTAACTACTACTTCTGTAATGATTTACTTAAGTCAAAATTTAATATTTGTTTATTGCTTTAGGTCAGATTGTAAATTCAAAGGAGTTAAAATCAAAATAAATAAAAAAAATCGGAAATGAGTTGATTAATGGATTACGTTTAAAGGTAACTAATTGCCTAATCTAACTTTTATCAAAAAGAAAATGTCAAGGGATTGCAAAGAAAATAATGAGAAAGTGTCGTGTGACTTATTTATAATGAAACAAAGAAAGATCCTCCAGCTCTATAGACTACGCGGTTGGTTCTTGGTGAAATATAAATTTGAATGAAAAATTCGTTAACATCCTTGATAGATTTGGTGTCCCTGCTGATAATGTCTTAGATTATTATAGCAGATTATTATATAACAGATAATTGATGATGTAGTTATATAAAGATTTTAGTTGAAGACCAACAAAAATTCCATTATTAGATCATGAACATAGTAAACAATTTCTCTTCGTAGATGCACCCCGCATGGTGTTCATATAACGGTTAAGTAATATCCTATAGCACCGTGTAAACTCCATATTTTACACGAAATAATATACGCCCCAGTGTTCTGCACAAAACGAAATAAAATATTTTAGACACCTTTGTTATATAAAGCACAAACCTTCCTAAAAAACGACAGCAAATCGATAATGTTGGCTAGACGATTTGCAGACGAACGCGAAGAAAAGAGAGGGAGAGAAAAGCGACCGAAGAAAAACCACGTCCTAGAAAAAGACGGCAATAACTTTTTATGTAATATTTTCCGCGATCTCCGCGGGGTAGCCTTATTCGCATTATGATAAAAACCGAGTGTTCTTCGAAAAATGTTTAATAAAGAGAAAAAAAAAACAAACTTAAATTGGATTTTTTATGGGCGTCGACTATGGCGAAGACGTTGACGAAATATGAATTGAGCTCACCTGAAAAGACTAGCAATAAACGAGAAAATAAAATAAACTTTGTAAAAATAAAGGAACGAGAACGCTTTTCCATAACTTTTGGTTTTTTTTTATAAGTAGAAGACATTATTCCATATTTCAGTCCTTTCACGTATCTCTTTGTCTCCCCTAGTTCCCCCTCTCTAGCTTCTTCTCAGTTTTCTCCTTTTTGTTGTTCCTTATGGTGTTCACGTGAAAATTTGTTTCATTATTCGATTTTCAGTATTTTCCGTATGTGGCCATACATTCTTAGCTGTTTTGTTCTCATATCCTTTACTATAGTATGAGAGACCCCCATTATTTCTCTGATTCGTTCGTTGGTTCTTATTTCTCTTTCTCATCCTTCTGCTTTTGATCTTTTTGTAGCTTTTTATAGTGGGATTAGATTTTCTATTTAGATATTTTAGATTTTCTGTTTATTACTATTCAATATTTGATGATCCTACACTATTCTTCAACATCGCCTTTCTTCCTTGCTTAATCCTTTCTGTAATTAGACTCGTCCAAAGTGCCATCCGAATGTGTGTAACGTTCATCCTTAAAAATAACAAAGGTCGGCATGATTTTTGTAACATTGACAAGAATGCTCTTCTTGCGTTTCATTTAGTTAAAACACCTTTTTGCAGAAATGGCCTAGCATGTTCCATTTTCAAGTATCCGCTCCTCCTTTATATCATGGGTTCATTGAAATTATTTGCACTTGACTTTGGACTGAACAATGTAGGAGTTCCACAAAACCGTAGAGCGGGTATTTTCTACAGTATTCTACGAACATTTAGAGGCAGTTTTATAATTTTCTGTAGTTCAGTTTGTTTTTTTTAGTTTTAGTTAGTTTTCTATAGTTGGTTAGTCAAGTGTTTAAGTTGATTTTATATAAAATGGCAAGTTCTAGTCGTCGATTTTGCAACATTCGAATAAGTTTTTTTATATATGCGTACGATTTATTTTCAAGTCACAAGTTAGATCTATATCCGAGAAAGTCAAAAAAACCTATCTTTTATGTTATTTATTTTGATTTTAAGTCCTTTGAATTTACAATCTGACCTAAGGCAATAAACAAATATTAAATTTTGACTTAAGTAAATCATTACACAAGTAGTAGTTAAATACTGAATTACTTTGAGGTTAACAATAGCATTTGGAGTCATTCCATTATTAGGGTCTGTTACTTTTTCTAACTGATCACATCTTTTTAAACAATGGGTGATATTGCTAAAGGGTCTTTCAAATTAAGCGATTCTTGTAATTCTTGAATAAATAATAATCTCTTCTATAATTCTATGCCATTTTCTGTGCCTATGGTGCGGAGAGAACCTACTGGCCATGTAAGTAATTGCTGCTTTTACATCACTAAAACAAAACGGATTTCAAAAAAGCAAAGGAACAAAAGGACAAAGGGACTGGCTTCATATTGGAAACAAAAAACCCATCTATTCCTTTAGCCCATTCAGTGACAATGAAAGAAGCCTATGCCAACTTAAGTACCATACTAAATCGAGTTAAATATGAACATTATTAGTGGAATGTGGGAATCAAAATATCAGTGGGAATATTTGCGGCGATTTAAAAGTGTAAAACATTTAAAAGTAGTATATTGCTAGGACTTCAATATGTCTATGGGATAGTAGGACAACAAAAAAATAGTAAGAAAGATTGGCCTCATAGAAATTCTTTTGAACGTGGTACTTCAAACATAAAATATACCCCCATGTTAACTCAAAAAAGTGGTTCTTCCGCCTCTCCATGTTAAGCTTAGACTAATGAAAAACTTTGTCGAAGCCATGGATAAAGGAGGTGATGCTTTCCAGTACTTAAGAAAATTATTTCCTCAATTAAGTAATGCAAAACTATAAGCAGGCATATTTATTAAACGACAAATAAGCAACCTCCTAGGCGATTTCCGTTTTCAATAAAAATTAAACGAAAAGGAATTGGCAGCTTGGAAGTGTTTAGTAAATATAGTGAAATGATTTCTGGGCAACAAGAATGATGAAAACTGTAACAACCTCATAGATAAACTCTTGAAAGCCTATGAAATACAAGGGTGTCCCATATCTTTAAAAATGCATGTTTTACACTCCCATTTGGATTTTTTCCGGAAAATTTGGATGCAGTAAGCGACGAACAAGGAGAGAGGTTTCTCCAGGACATCAGGGCGATGGAAGCAAGATACCAGGAGCGCTGGAACCGGTCTATGTTGGGCGACTAGTACTGGTTTTTAAAAAGAAATGATGCTACAGAACACAAGAGGAAAAAGTGAAAGTTCTTGTCGCTGTATGACATCTCATGAATCGATCCCTTGTAACAAAAAAATTAAGTAACAAAAAAAATTAGCTTATCATTTTCGGATTTAGGACTACAAAATACTTCGTATACACCTATTTTCATCAATGTTACCTCAAAAAAGTTTAAATTTGTTGACTTGTATAATATTTCTTTTAATGAATTACAAATTACTCTTTGTTGAACAAATTGTCTTTGTTCATCTTTAAAATATTTTTTTTGCTAGTTTCCTCGGACACTGTTTTTTCTAGGGAAATAAATTTCGTAAATTTAACCAACGATTCTTCACATCATCTGAAAAAAAAGTTCCTTGGAACAAAGGTTAAAGATTGGAAACTTATTAAATTGTCAATCGAAAATCGATAAGAATTATTATTTTAAGCAAATATGTCTAAAGGCATATTTGGCAAATATTAATTGGCTATTATTTAACAAATAAACTAACGAAATATATAAACTACTAAACATACTAACGAAATATGTCATATTTTTTAAAAATTAAGAATCATCGCAATACATCAGCCAAATGGAAATGCTATTGACTAACTAAGATGATCCCTAAGACAGAAGGTGTTGACGATAAAAAACATTTCAGTGTGGGTCAGTGTGTGTATTAAAATTATATTAAAACCCAAAATCCCAAAATTGTAATATGTACGTGAATATCATAATATGCTTCTTATTCACGGAGAAGCAGCAACCAAATTAGAAATGTACCAGGTCTTTTTCAACATGTTCGTAGAAATACGTTAAAATCGTGTCAGGCTCGCATAGACTCAAATGATGGACATTTTAAACATTTAATTTAATAAAACAATTAATCATGCATTTCATAATATAACGTTAATCATTTAAAACTAATTATGGTGTAATAGTATGAAAAATGAGTGCTACTAATTTTAACTTTGCCATTAAATGACATTAATGTGTAAGTTCTCTTTTCTTTTTGTAGAAAACAAACCAAATTTATGCTCAAACGTATAGAATAAACAAGTATAAATATATTATTTTCAAATAATACCTAACGATTGGCGACGTTGCCAAAATAATTAAAGTTCTGACTTGTTTTCTGTGGAAATAGTTGCATTCTGGACAAGTCTTTTAAGAAAATATTTTATTCAAAATAATGTAGACTCGTTGGATAAATTTACGAAAGTCATTTTTCCAACAGCCTGTATATATATTTATATTGATCATCCTTGTCGTACTACTTCAAGAAGCTATCACTCAATTTAATATCTTAAAGTTTCTGGAGATTCATCACTAATAATAATAATCAATCGACTTTAAGGCTACAATTATAATTTTGGCTGGTTGGTAAAAAATAAAGCCTTGCCCACGAAGAAAATTAATATTTAGTAAAAGATATTGGCCGTAAAAAATCCCTTCCCTGTAAAAAAAACGCTTTAAATAACGCCACCATCTAGAAAACTTTAATAAAAAATCTCTCACTTCCGCAGGATCTGCCTTCTTACAATCCAGCTCATAAAGTTTGCATACACGACATAACTCAAACATTTTTTTACGCTAATTAACAGAAAGTAACAAAAAGGAAATGATTTAACAACGGAAGTATCTCGATATAACTGGTATTAATAAAGATCGAAATTATTACAATTTATTTAAATAAATAAGTTTATTTAAAAAATGAAGAGTTATGAGTTATGACGTTATGAGTGCCTTCCTTGTCTGTCATTATTATTGAGCACCTTTATCCCCGTCTCTCTGAGATCTTCATTGTTTCCTTGTTTTCTTTTACTTTGCAGTCTTCCCCACCACCCCATCTTCTCCCATCCTCTTTATGTGACCCAGCCACTGCAGTCTTATTCACTCGTTATTCTCATTTACTCTTTCCTGCTGTTATCCTTCTAATTATTCTACGTTCCCATCTTAACAGTTCTTCTTCTTTCTTGCTTAAAACCCATGTTTCACATGCGTACAAAACAATGGATCTCAATATTGTTCTTTATAGTATAAAATTGGTATTTTTGGATATGAGTTTCTATCTACTTTAAATTATTCTATAGTTTTTATCTTATAAGGGTTGTTCGAAAAGTTATGGTCATGGCAAAGAAAACCCAAAATGTTTGAGATTTTGTTAATAACCTAGTCACCCCGAAATTCAATAAATTTAGACCAATGGCATACCAATTTCATAAAACCCTCCTTATAATGCGATATGTCCTGAAAATAAGCGGTTGTTTCAGCTTTGCCCTCATCACTTGAAGGGAATCTTCCAACGAGGCATTGCCTCCGGTTTGTGAAGATGAAGTAGTCTGTGATAGCCAAACACAGAGAATACGGCGTATGTGGAAGCACCTGGAAGCGTAGGTCATTGAGTTTTCCAGCAACAACCAGAGACGAGTGTACATACGCATTATCGTGGTAAAACAGCACCATATATGGACGTTTTGTCCGAACTTCACTCCTCGAGCGCTCTAGTAATGAAGCGTAATACTCCTTGTTGATGGTCCTGTCCAGAAAACCATAACTGAAAGCATTTCAGACATTTAACAAACTTCAACAGCTGTTTTAACTTAAAGCAGTTTAGAGACAATTTACAAAGAAAAATGCATTGTCCATCCACCAATAATGCATTGTCCATCCATCCTTCTCCATCCATTTAAAATAAATTAGAAACTTAAATAGCAACTTAAGCTATCAGGTTTCAAATGGATATAAATAAACAAATAATAAAGTTTATATGTAAATGGCGGTTGACCAAAGCAAACCAAAAGTTTTCACATAAAAAATGATATACGGTTTCTTTAAATTGCCTTTTGTAAACTTGCATCTGGGAAAAATGAAAAATATATTTCGAATTAGTTAAAAACGCTTGTCAATGTTTCAGGCCATTAGTGGAATGAATGGATTAGTCATGTGTGAAATTTGAGTGGAATAAGGAACCTGTATCGTGTTTCGTTTCCCTTATGGATTATGGACGCCGAAACAGATCGTAACGCATATAACGGATAAATCAATCATCTCATAACCTGGACCCATGACATTTATGACTATGTGCTGGAGATAATTTACAAATTTTACTTAAAAAATTCTTAGGAACTAAACATGTATGTTTATATAATATATCTCAATTTGTAAATGGTATGTCTTATTAAAATTTCAAATTAATGGTAAAGGAATGGATAAGTAATACCAATGGTGCAAATATTGTGCTGGTTTATATAATATAAAAACTGGGGACACACAAGTGTTAAAAAAATGCAGTATACATATTTGAATGAAACTGAAAATAACACAAAAACGATTTTGTTGCACTTCCAATGAATAAATGGCCATATATTAAATTATTTTGGCAACCTTTGACTAGCATAAGCGTTTTCAGAAACCTTGGCAACCATTGGAAAATGAGGAGAGCCATCGTGCGCGAATTGCTTCAAGAGTTGACAATACGGCCGATGGATGCTCTATGTTTATCGAAGATCTGCCGTTGATGCTTCATACGATATCAAAACAGAAAAAAGCATGAAGAAAAAAGCATAGAAATATTTGTACAAAAAACCGCATCCCATAGTACTGTTGCACAAACGATGATAATTATTTCGCAGTTTTTAGTTAAAAAAATTACTGTGGATGAGTCTTATCCTATTCCCTGAATAAAAGACAGCTGCGAATCTGTGTGAATAGAATACGATAAGAGAGGAAGAAATTATGTAGAAACCTACTTGTACTTTTACAAGTGTATACTTTATAATATTATTAAATTGTTTTTAACATCATTTTATCAGTCCAAATGGCCAGTATTTTTTTTAATAAAGCAATTAGAATCACGTTACTGACGCCCGCAAAACTTGTACAGTTAGCGGTATAGTGCGGTTGAAGATATATCGTTGACTGAATGGCTGCAATAAACTGTTAACAACCCCTGTAGTAACAAAACCCGGCAAAGTTGCAAAAAAACCTAAACAGGGCCGGGCCTAATAAAATAACAGGTAAAAAGATAAAATTAATTTTAAATATGGTTTAGTAGTTTCGAAATATTTCAGTTTAGTTCGCATTCTTTTCTTAAACAGTGCAGTTCTTTAATTTCTATCGTATTTTTATTATTCCAAATGTGCTAAAAATGTGCCGTTATTGATAAGATAATGATCATTGTGTCCGCTAGTGCTAATTTTAAAAGAAAACATTTATCGTCCGATGCTAACCAAATTGTTAAAAATGTATATGTGTCTTTGTTGAATAGGGGCTTAATGTAAATGCAGCCGCAGCAGAAACGTCTTCATTAAAGAAAACGCCGTTGTCTACAGTTAAAGATATTGCAACAAAGCCATTTAAAGCCAAAAAAGTTCGTAGTGATTCTGGTAAAAGCAAATATGTTGACGAAAGCGACAAAGACTTAATTCTAAGCAAAATTTATGCTATGTATGAAGAGGAAACTGTGCCTGCGTTGCATTCATTGTAACAGAGACTAAGGAAAGATAAAAACCAACATTCTTTGCAGCAGAACTAGCCTTCGGAGAATATTATCTCTAATGGGTTAAGCAATATGGATATGATACCATTGCTGCCGATATGGGACATACGGTTTTACGCTTTCCCCCGTATTACTGTATTTTTAATCCAGTTGAGCATATGTGGCCTCAGGTAAAATTCAATGTTAGAGCAGGAAACATTTCTCCGACTCTAAGTGCAAGTGCTGCAACATTAATTAGAAAGGTTGTTAGATAGTATTCCCAAAGAAAGTTGGATTAATTCGATTAACCATGTTACTAAAATAGAAGATTTCTCTGTATCATTTACTAGTAATATAGAAGCATTTATTATTAATGTAGATCAAAGTGACATTAAGAGTGAAACCGAATTAAATATATAATTAAATTTAAGTTATAATTTATATTGTAATATAATTTATATTACTAATAGATAAATTTATTTAATTATTTATTTTTATAGTACTAATACATTCAAAATACACAAACCAATAAACAATGTTTTAGTCATACATAACAATAATAATAATTGAACAATATTTTATTTTTTCCAAAATTAATCAGCAATTAAACTACTCCGACTCTGGCGCCTTTGAGGAAACTAGGAATATTTTTATTGAAATTTATTGGGGCAATTAACATGTTGCCGAAAGGCAACGAAATATCTTGAACCGGACTATAAGATAGAACCAGTGAATCCTATGTTTTCTTAAATGAGGGAACGATAATTAAAAAATGCAATTATTTGTGGCTTACAAAAAGTTGTCACTTAAGACCTATGGATTACTACATATTGGGTCAGATAAAATCATTGGTTCGATTTTATATATTTATAACAACGATTACTTTTACAGAATCGTTATGTAAGATGAGAAATGGTGTCTCTACTTCAATATAAAGTAAAGGAAGGAGTGGTGGCCTCTGGAGATACGCCACAGCCGAGAGTTAAGCAAGATGTCCATCCCGGAGTATCGTGTAGTGGGAAATGCTGAAGAAGAGTAGTACGGTAGATGGAACGCTACCTCGCCCAGCTGCGCCATGAAAATGGGGTTATTCATTTTGCTCCACAACAATACAATCCACGTCAAGAAGACCCTGCATGGTCCTGCATCCATCGTACTCTCTAGATCTTGCGCCAACTGATTATCGCCTCTTCCGCCCACTGTCCAACCAAATGTAGGTCGTAACCTCCTCCAATAATTAGAAGCTCAAAAACTAGTTTAACCAATTCTTCGAGTTCAAAATCGGCGATTTCTAGCGAAACAGCATCAATTAATTGGTAGTAAATAATCCAAAGTAAGGAGCAGGTCGTGAAACAACCCAATAGAAATCAAGGAATTTTGAGGATTCTTCCAAATTCGACGAAAAAGTGTAAACTGTCTTCTTTTTATACGTCTATATTATTTAAAATCGATTTAAAAAAAAAACAGATGACGATGCTAAAAACGAAATATAAAATAAGAGCGGGCAAATATCCAACAGAAAAGAAACAATATCTATTTATAGAATTTTCGCCGGTCCCTCGTATCGCGAACTCGAACACCTGTCTGCCTCACCTCCGTCTCGTCGTTGTCACCTCATTTTTCGGCGTACCGACCCCCTTCCACACCCCTGCCGCACCTACCCTTCCCCCTTTCCGTCACTCCTCATCGGGGGGATAACGGAAAGGAGAGAGGGGGGACGCGGGCGGCCATAAAAAATTCATGGCAAGTGCCGAACCGGGGCCCAGACGCCTCGCTTTTTTCCGTCGGTGGAAATCGATATAGAAAAACGCCGCCCTGCCGAGACCTTTTTCGGTTCTTGACCTACATCCAGCTCGGAAAATTACCGTTCCGACGAAATTTTCGGCAGTTTCGTGTAGGCTTTGTCGACCTCACCGCCATCCCCTCTTTCCTCCGCCATCAAAACTTCCCCGCCTCATTATCCCCTTCGCCCTCGAGCCGTCCAAACAATGTCTAATCGAATTGATAAAAGAATGAATTAGCTGTCGAACATTTCTCCTTTAGAAAAGGTGTCTGTGAACGTATTATTTCATTAGTTAGGTCTAATTTTGGAATATTAGTGGAAATAAATTCCTTAATCCTTTTCTTTCCATTTTTTTCTTTCAGAGTAATTGAACATAATTTATGTAATAAACATAATATGCCAAATAAATTTTAATCAATTATTGATTGATGATAAGATATATGTAATATTGTAATATTTTTACAAAATTCATTATGAGGCGTTCGATACTCCTTTATTAGTGTGAATAAGTGATAATCAGATGGTGTCAGATCCGGTAAATATGGAGGACGAGGAAGAACATCCCAGCCAAGGGTTAACAATTTTCTTTGATTGATTAATGATATATGGGGTCGTCCGACGTTGTCTTGGTTAAATGGCTTTCTAGTATTTTCAAAACTTATCAAGTAGAAGCGAGTAAAACCAAAATCAACAAATTCAACATCTCTAAGAAGTGTTAGATGAGTTCTTCCTTCGACAGATGACAGATAATTCTTCCTTCGGCAAATGCTATCGCAGCATTAAAAACACGATGAGTCCCGGATATTGATAAAATTTCTGCGGAAATATTTAAAGTTGGTAGTGAAAATCTTGTAAAAAGTATTTATAACCCATTAGGAAAAATATGGGAAGAAGAACACATACCTAATTGTATGTGAACTTACATGGTGTGGAACTACAAGAAAACATACCAAATGGTATGTGTTCATGTAGTTCTTGTGGTCTGTGTAGAACTAGTGGTTTCTTCGGTTACCTTACCGGTTCGGTTCGGTTAACCGAAATAAAGAAACCTGAAGAAAGATTGATTTAGCGAGAAAACAGCTACTGTAGAAAGTACCCCACAAACTCTCTCAGAAAAGACATTCTATATTTTCAGTTTTCATCTTAAAACTGTTTTTGTTACCCCTTATCTGATATCCCGTTCGTTTTTTCCATAAGTTTTTCCCGTAAGTTTCGTTCCCATACAAAACAGTGAGTATGAAGGTTTTATAAAGCATTATCATCGTATAAACCAATCTATACTACAAATCTGTATTATCGCATCATCAAATTCTAAGCAAGAATGTTCTTAACAAGAAAAAATAAAATCTCCATTATATACTCCATTATCAATACCATTTATTCCAAAAAATTTGTATGTGGAATAATCCACATTGTTCTCAACGTGTTTCTTATTTTCGAATATTTTATAAGATTCAGAAAAACCCTTTTCGGTAACGTAGCAATATTTTCACTATTTCTGGATACATTCTTTTTTATAAGAGCAAATTACTCAAGAAAATTTGTTTGTCTTGAGTCTTGAACCAAGTTTTGAAAATAAGATATTAGTGTACAAAACAATCCTCAAACCCATTTGGTCATATAGATTTCATTCATGAGAATCACCATCAAACTCAAACATCGAGATCCTTGAAACATTCCAGTCAAAAATAATTAGGTTGATCGCTGACGAACCATGGTTTGTATCAAATGAAGTAATCCAAGATCCAAGATGATTTACGAATGGTATCAATTAAATAAGAAGTGAGAAACTATAGTGTTAACTATAAACGAAGCCTTTACAATCTCCCATGTATGTACATATATATATATATATATATATATATATATATATATATATATATATATATATATATATATATATATATATATATATATATATATATATAACTATAAAAATGTATATAAAAAAATATACAGGCGATCTATAAAATCAATTACGATCAGACTGTAACCCTCAAGCAATACTTTACGCTTACACCTTCCAGTTTTTTTTTTGGGGGTCGATGTAGGTCAAAGACCTGAAAAGAAGGTCACGACGAGGGTGAAAGGGAACATCATCTGTAAATATTTCAGACTTTATTTTATGAATACGAGGGGTGATCCATTCGCCGTTTTTGAATATTAAAAAAAATATATTCAAAGAAAATTTTAAAATATTCGTTTGACAAATATATGTATATTTAAATATTTTCAAATTAATAATATAGCACTAATGTAGGTCTCTTAATATCTGTAAAAAATATTTCTTATTAAACCAGATATATTTGATTTTTTTTTAATTTTTATACTATTACATTCGGTATGTAGTACCGACTGTAATAGTAGAAAACCGGTAAACAACATTCACTAAACACCAAACCACTTTATTTATCTTCTCGACGCGCGTTTCGCTAACCATTAATTAGTAAATATAATACATTATTTACATTGATTAGAAAACAAGTTTAGAAAATTATCGACAAAATCTTCGACTTTTCCAAAGCTATAGAACAAAAACAAATTCATGGTATAGTCCGATTCAAGATATTTCCTTGCCTTTCAGCAAAATGTTAATTGCCCCAATAAATTTCAATAAAAAAGAGTCGGAGTGGTTTAACTTCTGAATAATTTTGGAAAAAAATAAAATATTGTTAAATTATTATTATTATTCTGCTCACCCTTACTGTAGAATTTCAGCTCATGCTGGCCGATATTCCAATGCCAAGATGAAAAAGCAATTCAGCTCCTCTCACCCTAGCATAATATCTTACGAACAATGTGACACGTCTGCAAGAGCACGGCACGCTGTCGAGGTTCTTTGAAAATCTCTTACTTATCAGGCCTTCGCGGATATAACGAAGGGCACTACATCTACCTTACTCAGTTTCCACTGGTTCTTCAAGTCGTATGCCAGATTTTCATACTTTGTGGATTTTTCTATCTCAGTTTTTCTAATGTTGTGAGATAGTGGCACTGCGATGTCAATTATAAAAGCCCTCTTGTCCTTTTTGTTGATTAGAACAATATCCGGCCTGTTATAATCAACCGTTCGATCAGTAGTGATTGGTCTGTCCCAGTAAAGAATGGTATCGGATGATTCAAGTACAGGAGAAGGCGAGTACTTATAATATGGAGGAGGTGCGCTTTCTAATTGCGAGTATTTTTTTGCAATTGGTTGTATAATTTTTGCCATATCCGTATGTATAATTTTTGCCAGCTGATTATGCCGTCCTAAATAAGCATTAGGAGCAAGGGCCGGGCAACCGCCAATAAGGTGCCCAATTGTTTCCCCCAAAGTACCGATTATTATTATTATTATTATTATTATAATTTTCTTCCGCCCCTTTTTTGGGGGTTTTCTGTTTTAATTCAGAATGTATAATCTTCAATGTATAATCACGCAACAAGTACCGCCTAGTAATATGGCATGTTCCCATTACAGCAGCCTTCTACATAACGACTGTCAATTCATTAGGAAGTCCAATCCTCTCTAAATTTTGCTGGAGTCTCCGCTCAATATCTCCTGTGGCTGATATAATGAATGGCAATATATCGATTTTTTCAAGTCTATAGATGTCTTTCAGTTGGTAACTCAAGTCCTTATTATTATTATTACTTTTTTTTTCACGGGTAAACACCCGGATCTCCAAAAAAAAGCACTCGGGATAGATTATCCAAGAGTACTCTTCAGCTTTCCCAGCCAAGAAAAGATCTCACGATAGATGCCGCTTGTATTATTACTGTCTTCTGGATCTTCATAATAATGTTGTTCGGAATACCAATTGTTTTTAGAGAAGTGCTCAACGTTTTTGGTACTACTCCCATAGATGATATTATAACAGGCACAACTTTTGCAGACCTCAATTTCCATATCTTTATCATCTCATTTTTTAAGTTGGTGTATTTTTCCAATTTTTCGTGATGTTTTTCTGTCATGTTGTTGTTGTTTGGAACCGCTATGTCAATGTGTAGTGCTTTTTTTGTTCTTTTGTTTAGGACAGTGATATCAGGTCTGTTGTGGACAATGTCTTCATCCGTTAATATTCACGCGGTATATGTCGTTGTCTATGACTGGTTGAGATTTGAATCGGTAGTAAGGAAGGGCGATGTCAACTGGAATTCCATATTCTTGAAAGATTACGAGGTATACTATTGTCGCGACCAAGTTGTGGCGTTCAAGGTATTTGTTGCTTGCAAGCTGAGTGCAGCCACTCAGTATGTGATGGATGGTTTCTTGTTGCGTGCTACATTTCCTACACTTATCTGTAATAAGGCCTGCCTCCTTAACGATATATTTTCTATAATTCCTGGTGTTAGTGACGTTGTCCTGTATGCTCAAAAGAAAGCGCTCTGTCTCAGTAAATATGGTACCTGCCGTAAGCCATCCCACAGAAGCGGGTGAATCGACTATTTCACTATAAGTGGCATTGTAAAATCTGCCGTGCAACACCTTGTTGGCCCAGCTGTTTAATAGCTGATCTTCAGTATCAACACGCTCTAGTGGAACATATTGTTTATTTTTTAGATTTAATGGGGTTAGGTTAATATCAGCTTCAATAACTGATTTGTGGAGTGGAATATGCTGATGATTGTAAAAATATTTTCTGAGTTGTTCCAGTTATACATAGTGGAGGTTATTTACGCCCAGAATGCCTTGGCCGCCCTTTTTTCTAGGTAAATGGGCTCGTTCAATCGCAGCTCTAGGATGATGCATGCGAAATTTGGTTAGTGTTGTTCTCACTATTCTGTCGATATTTTCTAATTCAGTGTTTGACCATTTGATGATGCCAAAGGAGTACGTCAACACAGGAATCGCAAAGGTATTAATCGCTGTGGATATGTTGCCAGCATTAAGCTTTGATTTGAGAATGTCCTTCAGTATAGTTTTAAATGCATCTGTTAGTTTCTGCTTCATTAATTTATGTTCTATACTATTTGTTTGCGCGATTCCTAAATATCTATATGTTTCATTTCCATCCATGGCCATTACATTTATTTGATCATTAATGTATATGTTGTCTACCTTCCTTAGTTTACCTTTCTTTACTTCGAGAGTTTTACACTTGCTTATGCCAAATTTCATTCCTATGTCTATGCTCATTCGATGGACTGCCCTAACTAAGTTCTCCATTTGACTTGAACTGGATGTATATAGTTTCAGATCATCTATGTAAAATCTATGGCTGATTCTGGATGTTGAATTGTTAGATTTTAGTTGGTAACCATATCCCGTTTTTTGTAATGCTTTTGACAATGGATTAAGTGCTAGACAGAACCATAATGCGCTCAGTGAGTCACCCTGAAAAATTCCTCTGTTAATAGGAATTTCCTTAGAGGAGATTTTCTGGATGCCGGACACAACAGACAAGGTAGTTTGCCATCCTATCATTGTGTGTTCTAGAAATGTTACGATCTTTTGGTCTACTTTATATATGTTCAACACCTCAATAAGCCAAGAGTGGGGCACAGAATCAAATGTCTTAGCATAATCTATATAGCACATACTCGCATACCTGCATTTCTTCTTGCATCCTAGTACTTCTTTCTTGCTGTCTTTCTGCTCCTCAGTTAATATGTTATTTTCTTCTAGGTGACCATATATTTTTTGGCATATGATGCTTGACAGCAGTTTGTAGATCGTTGAAATATTATTATTATTATATATGTCTAAAACATTGTTTATTGGTTTGTGTATTTTGATTTTATTAGTACAATAAAAATAAATAAATAAATTTATCTATTAGTACAATAAAAACTATAACTTAAATTTAATTATATATTTATTTCGATTTCACTCTCACTGTCACTTTGATCTACATTAATAATAAGTGGTTCTATATTATTAGTAAATGATACATAGGAATCTTCGATTTTAATAACATGGTTAATCGAATTTATCCAACTTTCTTTGGGAATACTATCTACACCCTTCCTAATTAATGTTGCAGCACTTGCACTGGCACTTGAGTCGGATAAATGTTTTCTGTTCTAACATTGGATTTTACCTGATGCCGCATATGCTCAATTGGATTAAAAATACAATAATACGGGGAAAGGCTTAAAACCGTATGTCCCATATCGGCAGCAATGGTATCAAATCCATATTCCTTTTTAATATTAAATGTCTTTAATATTTCTAAAAGATCACATTCTTATATGTATTTTCGAAGTAAATATCGTTTTTAACATTTAGTTGTGAATTTCCAATTTAGTGTTATTTGCCCTAGGAACTTAATTTTTTTGGCGGTTATGATAACTAGCATTGTCCATTACAATTACGCTTTCCTTAGGCACATTGGGCAAAACGGTATTTATAAACCAATCTTCAACAAGTTCTCCTGTGGTGTCGTCATGGTAGTTCAAAGATGAAGGTTTAATATTTTTGGAAGACAATCGCAAACAATTTGGAACCCATCCATCCTCGAAACCAGCATGTAAAATTGTAATTATTTTTCCCTTGTTTACTGGGGCTTTGGTTTGGCATTTTCTTGATGTATCTACCAATCCTTTTGCTGGCGTCTCATGTGTATTGAACCATGTTTCATCGAGGTAGATAGTGGAACGATTTTCTAATCTGATTTTTATTATAGAGTTTAAGTAGTTAAACCGCCATCGTCGCAATCGTTGTGATTCCATTAATATTTGTCTTTTATTAATGGTCAGATATGCAAAACCCATTAGAGATAATATTTTCCGGAAGCTAGTTCTGCTGCAAAGAATGTTGGTTTCATCTTTCCTTAGTCGCTGTTGCAATGAATGTAATGCAGGCACAGTTTGTTCTTCATACATAGCATACATTTTACTTCGAATTAAGTCTTTGTCGCTTTCGTCAACACATTTACTTTTACCAGAATCACTACGAACTTTTTTGGCTTTAATTGGCTTCGTCACAATATCTTTAACTCTAGACAACGGCGTTTTTACCTGTTATTTTATTAGGCGGGTTTCGTTACGACAGGGGTTGTTAACAGTTTATTGCAGCCATTCGGTCAACGATATATCTTGAACAGCACTATAATACCGTTTGATATTCAATTATCAAGAGGGTTAGACACGATTTAGAAAAAAAAAGTGGATATTAATGTAGTCTACAAACCATATAATTCGACGGTAGTCTGAAAAGTTTTCAGCCTCAGCTTGAAGATGGTTTTACTCGTCAAAAAATATTCTGGTAATATAATTGCGCATGCGTCGAAAGATAACCTTGTTTTTTAAAGTAGTGTTAGTGTTTCTTTAAAAATGCAAAAAAAAACAAATATCGAGCCATCATCAAATTCTTACAATTGAAAGGCAATTAAAGCCGAGATAGATGCAGTTTACGGGGACTCTGCACCATCATTAAGTAACGTGACTTTGTGCACTTGAATTTAAACTTGGTCGTACCAGCTTGGTTGATGATGAACGTTCGGGACGGCTTATACATATACAAACATACAATAGAAATAAATAATATAATATTATGTTATATTTGCTTTCTTCAATATTATCGGTAGTGGACACACCCAATGGGTACACCCACGGTGTGTCAGCGGCCATCTTAAGTATTTTTGACTCGAATCTGATTCTCATGGTTGAACTCCAAGTCCACTCGTAAATCACCTTGGATTACTTCATTTGGTACAAACCACGGCGTGTCATCATTAAGTATTTTTGACAGGAATCTTGTTTTGTATCAGGAAGATTGTTTTGTATACTAATATTTCATTTTGAAGACTTACGTTTTGATTTTCTTTGGATGGATCCAGTTGAGTTTGCTGAGTTTAAGGTCAAGCTGCTGTCTTATCGAATATATATATATATATATATATATATATATATATATATATATATATATATATATATATATATATATATTTTATATATATATATATATATATATATATATATATATATATATATATATATATATATATATATATATATTTTATATATATATATATATATATATATATATATATATATATATATATATATATATATATATATATATATATTTTATATATATATATATATATATATATATATATATATATATATATATATATTTTATATATATATATATATATATATATATATATATATATATATATATATATATATATATATATTTAGAGATTAAAATAAGGGGATATAGTCAATAAATGTGGTGGAAAAGGTTAGTCATTAAAAAGATTCAGGGTGTTGAAAGTAACACTAAATTTTTGAAAAATTGAGATAATTTGAAAACGGTTGAAGATATCAGGTTCAAAATCGGGGTAGTTGGGTTTTCAAAGACGACAAATCCGAATTTAGTTAGCTTGAGCTTAGTTCCTAGAGGGCGCTTACTAACTAGTTGGTGATGAATTAATTCGCTCATATTTTTATACCCTATAAAGCTGGAAATATTTTAACTTCAAAATAAAAAAGAGTCATAATTTCTAGGTAAAAAAGGTACCCTTGGTCAATATCGATATCTCACGCCGTTTGCCAGATATTCGTGGTCGAACATTCCATTGCATATCTTGTCGAGGCTAAAAAATATGCAATTCACAAAGTGTGGCTTGAATGTTGTGTACAAATTATTACGTCTCGATGACAACTGTCACTGTTTTCTATCAATCGTATTAAATGTAGGTGGAAACAAGTTTCTTCAATCTTGAGTTGGTATTAAATAATTTGTAAAAAATGCCCAGACTTAATCAGTTTCCTAACCGTAATTTAAGGGATATGCTCTGCGTTTCTGCACAAGTAAATTATAATTGTCGCGCTACAGTTAGAAGGTATGAAGAGCTTTACCCATCCAGAGTCATCCCAGAACTACAAATTTTTCAAAAAATTAGTTAGGCGAAACAGGTTCGTTTTATTACAACAATCCAGGACGATTGAAACGTATAACGGTAGAATCCTGAAATAAGCACTAGGCGTTTGGAGGCATTTACAGAAATTCGCAGATCTACCGTTTCAAGAGTTCTACATAAAGAAAAATTGTTTCCTTACCATTCTCCGCCTGTTCAAAATGTATTGCCACTAGATTTACCAGCTAGATCAGAATTTTCTCAAAATCTACTACAAAAAAAAACCGAAGACTTCATGTTCCTGAAAAAACTATTGTTTACTGACAAGGCAACTTTTACCAGATGCGGAATTTATAACTGGTAAAATAATCATTAATACGCCCTGGTAAATCCACACCTATTAAGAGGGCGACATTTCAAGCACGAATTTTCAATTAACATTTGGTGCGGCATTATCGACAATTTTTTAATCGGCCTATTGGAGTTTCCGCAAAGACCGAATGGAGATCACTATGTGCAGTTTTTAGAAAATGATGTATTAGACCTTTTGGACGGTATACCTCTAAACTTAAGACAAGACATATGGTTCATGTAAAATGGGGCGCCACTGCATTATGCTGTTGCAGTGCGAAATCATTTGAATCAATGTTTTCCACATCGATGGATTGGACGCGGTGGTAAACTTCGTTGGCCACCTCGTAGCCCAAACATTAATCCGTTAGACTTTTATTTATGGGGTCATATGAAATCTTTAGTTTACCATGATGGAATCACTACACAAGACGAACTTTTACAAAAAATTCAATAAGCGACGAATGTTATTAGAAATGAAGAAAATATCTTCTCAAATGTGAGGCGTTACTTAACAAAGAGTCTGCGAAAATGTATTGAAGTAAACTGTGAACACTTTCAACACCTATTGAAGTAAATTTTAAAAAAATGTTATTTTAAATAAAGTTCGTTGTGTTTTTGACATATTACTGTTTTATTTTCCTCGTATCCAAGGCACATTTTGTGAATTGCAGATTTTTCAGCCATCGACAGGATATGTAATGTAATATTCGAACACGAATATCTAGCAAACGGTGTGAGATATCGATATTGACCAAGGATACCTTTTTTACGTGGAAATTATAATTCTACTCCATTTTGAAGTCAAAATATTCCCAGCTTTATAGGGTAAAAAATATGAGCGAGTTAATTCCTCACAGAGTCGGCAGCAAGCGCGCTCTAGAAAGTAGGGTCAAACTAGTACCAAACTCGGATTTATCACCTTTGAAAACCCAACTAACCCGATTTTGAACCTGATATCTTCAACCATTTTTAAATTATCTCAATTTTTCGAAAATTTAGTTTAACTTTCACCACCCTGTATCTTTTTAATAACTAACATTTGCCAACACATTTATTGACTAAATCTTCTTATTTGATCTCTACTATCACCAGTTGCTCTATGGCGGATAGGTTATAAGACACCTCGTATTTAAATAGGTATATTTAATAGGGATATTTAAATAGAACATTTGAGTTTCTTCAACAATTTTTTTTTATCAAAAGACACTATCGAAGATGTACGCTCATAATTTAACAAAAATGTTCCAAAAATAATTGATTAAGAACTCAAGAAACTGTAATTTAGTTTGGAAATTATTCATTAGTTTTCTAAAATTTGTTAAATTTTAAATGCGATTCCTACTTTTGCGCTTCTCTGTATATGTTTTGGTATTCCTAAATACCGTAGGAATATTAAAATTTAAAGCGACCAAACACAATTTCTTTTTTTTTTTTCGGGTGATAACGAGAGATGAAAAAAAATGACTTTGGTCGGCATTATTGCGTCAGCGGCCGATCCGAGCCCATCAAAAATTAGCGATCATCAGCTGCATCCGTCGTCATTTTCGTCACAAACAGACAAAACAAAACGACAGAAAAATCCATCGGGTGACCGCTTTTTGTCCGCCACACTTTGACAGCGGTCCGTCAAACCGTCTACAGTTCTTCAAAAATTCCTTTGTTCTTGTGCCGACCGTCCACCGTGTTTTCGGTCCTTTTGCGAACGCCCAAACATTTTTCCCCGCTTATAATTCGCCCATTTATATTTTGGATTCGAATTTTAGAAATATTTAGAACCCGGGAGGATCTCATTCGCTTGCGCTAGGACCGTACGAAAAATGCTTTTTGCTCCGGCCACATCACAGACGGATTTTGTCTGATGTCGATAAATTATTTTTTCCACAATAATTTTTGGATGAGGTTTTTTTGCTCGTTCCAAACATCAGTTAGCAAAGGAAAACGCAAAATTACTAATTGGAAAATATTTATTATAGTTGAGGTCTTAATATTGTCTTTATGAACCTCAAACTTATCTTTATGTTTATGATTTTCTGTATATCACACGCACAATACGTGCCTATACAAAACTAAAACAGTTGCACTTCATCGATGGCGCTATTGAAGAACGGCAGAAATACCACTACATAAATTAAATAATAAAATAATCAAATGGAATGTATTTAATAAATTTCAAATTTAGAGCTGAATTCGGTTGGCAACATATGCGACGTTGTCAAGTTTCAAATTTTTCTTGTTGATATTTATGGGCACGTTTACAGGTTATCCCATTTGAATCTGAACGTTTATTTTCATTTTTTACTTTACGATCGAAAACAGTTCTTTCAAGAACTACCACAGTGTTATAAGTGTCAGAGTCGCGCCTGTAAAATCCCAAATCATTTAAATAGTCGTTGTCAAGAGTTTATAGCATCTTTGATACACTATTTTGAACAAGAACGATAATAACAATGGTCCATTGTTATCCTTTGCGGTTGTTAGGGAGGTATGTTAAATTAATTGCTAATAATTGGATGTTTTTAGTTTAAGTCATATATATTATACTAACTAAAATATTTTATTTTAGCGTGTTGCACCAGCCTTAAAGTTGAGTATGCCCACTGTTAGTACTATTTGTAGTGAAAGTGAAAAACCATGATGTTTTACAATCGCCTAGAAAGTGTAGTTTTACTAAAAGGGTTACAACCTAAGAATTGCAGAAAAGACTGTTCTTAAACCTATATATATATATATATATATATATATATATATATATATATATATATATATATATATATATATATATATATATATATATATATATATATATATAATATATAAACTTTAAATTCCTTAATGATCAATTAAAAGAGAAACAATTTTTTGAGAGGTTATATGAAGGAAAGAAAAATAGTTTCGATCAAGAAAAAAAGAATCATGCATACAGAAACTGAATAATGAAACGGTATGACAGAGAGCATATACTTGATCGAAAAGAAGTTCTTGCCTTAATTACAAATACTGCAGATGATATCAGTGATTCCAGTCAGTACTTTTCAGATTCTGATTAATGAAAATCAGTGCATGCAGATATTTCATTATTTATTCTGTTTAGTACTTATATATTATATATCAACCAATGTCATTGGTAATTACATAATATTTTTATTTTATTAACCATTCAAATATTAAAAAAATGTTATCGATGATTTTTGAACGAAGCATTTTACATGTGCTGAATCTATCTAGAGGTACTAATATCTTTTTTGATAGTTACTGTGTAATTTGCATTTAATTTAGAGTTGATTTTTTTAATTGTTATTAAAGTTTCAATTATAAAAATGATTCGCTAATGTAAGGTTATTATGTTTTTTATTTGCAATCTGGCACAAGAACATCAAAATGTTAATCACGTGCTTAATGACGTGCAACTGTTTTTATTAATTTTTATTAATATACAAGCTTATAGCACTATGGTGGAAAAGTAAGGTGATTTTCATTTTAAAAATTGGCCATACGTCACCTGTCGATGCAACCATTTGTTTTATAAGTTGGTATGACTATACTTGTTTTTCGTAATTGTTAAAATATGTTGTGGGTGATTTTCTGATGTGCAAAGAAATTGTATTATATTCTGTTTAAATAATGAAATTTCTAATGCTGGTATATTAAATATCAAGAAAGTGCTATGACGATGAAATCATGTCGAAATAAAATGTTTTAAAAGTGGTAAAACGAATTTACTGATGGCAAAGAAGCAGTTGTAGATTAACCTTGTTCGGGAAGACCTTTCACGTCAACCAATGAAGAAAACATTATCAGAATCAGAGTAATTCGATTAAGTATTAAAATCTCGGGTAGATCATCATTTCAATCAATTTCATAAATTTTGCCGAGTAATTTAGGCTTGACACGTATGTCTTTTATTATTTCGAAAACACTGACATTTTCTGAAATACATCGTCCTGTTAAATTTGTTGAAGATACGCTTTCATTGGATGATGACATTCTGATGTTACGAACTGCTGATTGCTGGCATAGACCTTGGATTTTCGATAACTCCACATGAAGAAGTTGCACGGTGTTAAATTTTCAAGATCTTGCTGAACAAGTAATACCGGCATTTCGTGAAATTACGTGACTAGTAAAGTGTTGCTGTAGTATATGAATTACTGTTCGAGTTGTGTGCTATCCTGCAGAGACCACATTTGTTCAAGGACCTAGTTAGTGCAAAAAGAGCACCATTATAATATATCCATCCATACATATCGTATATCCATTTATGAGCTTATCACGCCGCCTGCCCGAAATTCAAGTTACATAGTAACTCTTTAAGAGTGCAATTACAGAAGAATTTTTAAAACACTCAGTGTAATAATTTTATTTGTTTACGAAGCCTTCTACTTGAGAATAAAACTCATCGCTGAAGATAATTTTCGATTAAGTTAAACAAACGATTAAGTTAAATAAAACAAACTGGAGAACTGTCGGTGATGAAAATGGTCAGACACCTATAGCTTTAGCGTCAGTTGAATTTTGTATGCAAGGACGTGGATGTTTTCAGTGAGTATTCACTGAAGAAAGTTTTTCAAAATCTCTAATTGTTGTTTGTGCATGACGTCGAGTCGGTGTTCTCGGATTTGAACGGACATTTTCAGCAACCATAGTAATATTCTCGTAGAAACTTGTCAAAGACAATTATACTCACAGGGTCTTGCATACATTCCCGATCCAATTTCACCAAGATTTTATAATCAATCTTCGCACGATTGGCTCATTTGGTACGCTTTTTCGATCAAAAATTCCTCTCAACGTCTCTACAAAATTTGGACTGAATATGTAATGCATTTTAACAATAACACCCCACTCTTCTCTGGTACAGCATTGCAGATTCTTTAATTGGAAGAATCGTAGATTAAAACTGACAAAGTATCAATAAATCTCAATAAAATATTCCTAGTTTCTTAAAAGGCACCAGAGCCGGAGTGGTTTAACTTCTGAATAATATTGGGAAAAATAACATAACGATTAAATTTTGATTAAATTATTATTATTATTATTCTAAAACATTGTTTATTGATTTGTGTATTTTAAATTTATTAGTACAATAAAAATTATAACTTAAATTTAATTCTACATTTAATTCGGTTTCGCTCTCACTGTCACTTTGATATACATTAATAATAAGTGGTTCTATATTAAAACTAAATGATACATAGGAACCTTCTATTTTAATAACATGGTTAATCGAATTTATCCAACTTTCTTTGGAAATACTAGCTACAACCTTCCTAATTAATGCTGCAGCACACACAGAGGACAAGCGTAAACAATTTGGAACCCATCCATCCTCTGAACCACCATGTAAAATTGTAATCCTTTTTCCCTTGTTCGCTGGAGCTTTGGTTTGGCATTTTCTTGATGTATCTACCCATCTTTTACAGGCGACTCATGCGTATTGAACCATGTTTCATCAAGGCAGATAATGGGACGATATTCTAATCTGTATTTGTTTATAGAGTTTAGGTAGTCAAACTGCCATCGTCGCAATCATTGTGATTCCATTAACATTTGTCTTTTATTAATGGTTCAATATGCAAAACCCATTTGAGAAGTCTTTAACTGTAGACAACGGAGTTTTCGTTGATGAAAACGTTTCTGCTGCGGCTGCATTTACATTAAGCCCCCTATTCAATAAAGAAACATACACATTTTTAACAATTTGCTTAGCATCGGGCGATAAATGATTTCTTTTAAAATTAGCACTACCGGAGATGATCATTATCTTGCTAAGAATGCCACATTATAGCACGTTTGGAATAACAAAAAATACGATCGAAATTGTAGAATTGCACTGTTTAAGAAAAGAATGCGAACTAAACTAAAATATTTCGAAACTACTAAACCAGGTATAAAATTAATTTTATCTTTTTACCTATATTTTATTAGGTTCGGACCTATTTACGTTTCTTGTAACTTTGCTGGGTTTCGTTACTGCAGTGGTTGTTAATAGTTTAATCCAGCCAATCGGTCAACGATATATCTTGAAACGCACTATATCATTTTATGTGAAATAACATTCAATGGCATTAATGTGAAGTGAAGATGATTTTGATTGAAGAGTTGAGTTTTGCAAAGTTATGATGGACAAAATATGTACGGAAACTTTATCATTGTCTACTACATCATTTAAAACATTCAACCAATTTCCGTCATTAGTTTTGTTTTTATCTTGGTTTTCCAAATTTTGGACGACTTTTAATGCTGCCTGTATCATTGAACCTTTTCGCCCTTTATGAAACTGTTGACTTGGTGATGTTTTTATTCGGACGTACTTCATTAAATACTAGACAAACTTCAGCATAAGTGCGTTTTCTGTCACCGTATCCAAAAATTGTTATTATTTCAATTCCTTCTCTTTCAGCTAAATACATATTAATTCCATATAAAAATTGAAAGAAATTTGAAGTTCACAAATTGACGTTACCAGTTGTCAAGTGTAATTAAATACTTCACCTGGTATCCATTATTTAATAGTCTACTAAATCAAAAATATATTTACTCAAATATTGACCGAAACACCTTTCAGCCATTTTTTCAAATCTATTTTGAAAAAAAAACATGCAATATTTACCTCATTGAATTCAGAAAAAAATGTTATTTCCAACAATTCAAGTATTGTTGCGATACATGTTGCCAAAAGAAACAAGTTACTCTTGGATTTCAAATATACGACAAGAAAAAAATTTAAATATACCCAATATTTATACATACATAAATTTAAATCAGATCAAATTTATTTGTGATGTTACTAAAAAAAAATTGTTAATTTTGGAAATTCAATTTATAGGCCTGTGTATGAACTGAATTTCCAAAATTAACAATTGTCATTAGTAATACCACACCACAAATACATTTGATTCGCTTTTAAAGGTAATTTAAAAAATTTTATATTATTTATTTAACAATTACTTAGCGCCATAATATGTAATGGTGTATTTTTACATAGTTACCTGTCTGACGAAGATATTGAATATAATGCAGTAAACAACGCAGTATGAAAACAGCTCATTCAAATTTCGAAAAATATATCATAGTACAGCATATAATAAATTCTGTAATAAAACCATAATCTTTCACCCCTGCAGTGCACGTAAACCGTCTATAAATTTTAATTTCCTGAAACTTCTGAAACTAAGAAAATGCCTTTATATTTTGAGATATGGAGTTGACATTCAATAAATGGAATTTGAGGATATTATATGAAAATTAAGTAAATGACAGACGTCTTAAAACGAATCAGCTCATTCTATCCAATAGTTTTCAATTATATTGAATTTAATTATTTACTGCAATGATCAAAAAATGAGGTAACTTTTTAAGTAAACCACAAAGTTTTTATTTATCCAAATTTATTTTGTTTTCTTCGAAGTAATTCCCCTCACTGCTATACATTTATTCCAACATTTTTTTCCAGTTTCAGAAACATTTTTTATACTCGACTCCTGGTATTTCCTAGAAAGGAGCTAGCGAACTCTCTTGAATGGCTGTTATGAACTCAAAAGGACATCCGTAAAGTGGTTTCTTCAATCAAGAAAACAAGATAAGTCACATGATTCCAGATCTAGTGAATATAGTGATTGTAGACCGTTATTTGTTGATTTTTAGACTATCGACGAACAATTGAGGTGTACGATGGCGCGTTATCTTGATGGACAAACTATGAATTATTTTCCCATAAATCGGGACGTGTATTTTTCGAATGGGTACACATACATGACACATAAGTTTTAAATAATATTCTTTATCAACTGTTTGACCAGTTGAAAGAAATTTTTTGTGGGCAATATCAGGGCAATCAAAGGAAATAGTTAACCTGGCTTTGAGTTTGGACAGGTTTGACATGGCTTTGGTTCATGTTCTCTGGATTGTTAAGCTTTTTTGGGTCATAAGCATATATGCATGTCTTCTCAGCAGTAATTATGTTTTTCAGAATGTCATCATCCAAAGAAAACACCTCTTCATTCTCTTTATTCGGGCCGTAATCACTTATGGCTGCGAGACTTGGAGCCTCACAAAGAAGACATAAAATATGCGAGAACGCCAAAAAATCGTATACCAAGGAAGATTTTCCTTCATGATTATGAAGAGGCGAATAAGGGTAACAGTCCATCTTTAGTCGTTTTTAATTCCTCCGCTATCAATTTTACAGTCAAATTCGCATCCTAGGCGATGATTTTATGCATTTTTCTCACCAACTCATCGCGATTTTTGTTTTTTGGCCGGTTTGGATCGTTTTCTAAAGCATCACAACCTTATAACAAATCGCATATACCACTTTGATAAACGTATATGGGATAAACAATCACCATACATTTTTTTCATTAGTTCAAGTGTTTCTGTAAAAGCTTTACCGAACCAGAAATTAAATTTTATATTGGCTTTGTTTCATCATGTTATTTTGACGAGGTGACAAAAGGTATTGTCACTTTAATCGCAATAACTTGACTATCCGTTAATCGTTAATGACGACGGTCTCGTTTTATAGAGGAGATACACAACTTTCAGATTATATATTGTATCAATAGATGGCGCTAGTAGATTTATTTGAATCGAAAAAATTCCGTTATTTTTCCGACATGCTGTGTGTAAGACATTTTAAAAGGACACTCATAACATAATAAATCAAATGATAAAGGTACAAATGGTAGGAACAAAGCAGTATACTGTTTTTCTTTTTTTAGGACTTAACAGGATCAAGTTTAAGGCCTTAAACAATGTTCTGAAAAAAATCTGACTTCTAAACCACGCTACCAAAGACCAAAGGGCAAATAACTATATTTACTAATACTATAAAAACTAAAAGAACTGAAGGAAGAAAAAATATTCTATCGTATCTCATAGACATCGTCAAAGAAGAAACCTAAATTATGCCATGGTCGAAGCTACACGTAAATAGTGTCCATTTGTATGAAGAACATTTCGCAGATACTTATAGTAGTAGCTCATCTACTTATAGTAGTAGCTCATCTACGAACGATCACGGGTACGACTTGGCTGAGAGCATCGTCGTGTGCCTCATCCTGGGTGGTATCATCATCACTACCATTATCGAAAACACGCTGGTCTGCATATTCCTGGTGAAGAAACTGCGACGACCTTGCAACTATTTGCCCGTCAGTTTGGTAGTGAGTGATCTCTGTGTCGCCATATTAGTTATACCTATGGCATTCAATTATGAAATTAAAGCCAAATGGGTATTTGAGAGATAGCTTACAACTTATGGGTGAGTATCGCATCTACACTGTAGAGTCAAGTAACTCCATTGCACTCTCATACTTCATTGGTTCTTCCTTTCCAATCCATACTTCTTCAACATAAAAAAAAACAGAAAAATACATATCTTGGGTATAGATTCATCAGAACAGCTGAAGTTCAGTAAAACTATACATGAATAAAAATGTCAGGTCTTTTAACGTATGTAAACAAAAATCTGCATGACATCAATAATGTGTATCTACATATTATTAATTCCTGTGGTATTTACAATGCTTACTATCAGATTCGGTTTGATTTGCCTTCAGTTAAAAAACTAGAATCAGACTTCTATGGTTAGGAGAGAAGAAGAAGTCAGCAGAGAAGTGAAACGAAAGAATTAGGGAGTACAACTAAAGAGGTAGATCAAAGACATGATAACAGGATAATGTAAGAAGAGATGCTGAAGAACACATCAAAACTTGCAAGATACTACAGGAGATCGATTCGGTTTGAAAGGAAGGTTGAAGGAAGAAGAAGGAGGAATAAGGAAGAATGGAGAAGAAGAAAAAGAAAAAGAAGAAGAAGAAGAAGAAGAAGAAGAAGAAGAAGAAGAAGAAGAAGAGGAGGAGGAAGAAGGAGCATAATGCAATATCTCATCGCCTGTAATTATGTATTCATGGGTCATCATTCGTTATTTCAGCATCCAAAAAAAAGCATCTCGTCAGCAAATTCAATAAAACGATTTTCAAAACGAGAAATGTCCTCGATACAAAACGAGAAGACACACGAGACAACGCCTCTGATACTAATTAATACTTATATTGAATTGAATACCTACGGTATTCAATTCAATATAACTACTATTAACTTTTTGGCAAAAGTCAATTTACTACGTCAATTTACGACATGACCAACACAAAAATACAGTTAAAGAAGACAAAGAACTAACTGAGAGGATGTGTAGCAATAAGTTGAAACTAAGAGTTACCCAGCATAAACAGATCATACTAGATTTGATTAGAAAGCATATATACTGGATTGTAAATCAATGGAATAAAGTATTTCGAAAATATTAATCAAAATCTAAAATATTTAGGTTCAATAATTAAAAAATAATTCAAATAATTCAATTGATTATTCGTGAAACAAACAGCAAACAATAGATCATCAGAAATTATCCCCGAATCTCCGTGTATCCGAACTTCCGAAAGGGTTGCTGTCAAATCATGATGGCAAATGTCATTATTATACATCAAATGTCTAGCAAATCATCAGGGAATGTTTAACATCAGAGCAACGCTTTCAAATTGTTGAAATTTCTTCGCAAAATCAGTGATCTGTGAGCCAAACTTATAGGAACTTTTATGGTGCACATAATCATCCAACTGAGCAAGTATTCACTGAATTATCGACAAACTCCAAATGCATTTTACGCTACTCGATATTAAAATAAAAACAAGATAAAAACGGTGCGTTCCAAAGACAAAATCGCCGCTGTTGCTGGCAGTGTTGATGAAGATCCAAATTTATCAATTCATTAATGGGGATCGTTACAGAACGACCATCAATAACTATTTAATTCCGAATTTGTATAGTAGTTATCTAGAGGAGATGTGGTTCGAACAGGACAGCTCCACATGTCATACAGCTAACACAATAGTCGAGTTATTGGCTTAATAATTCAGTGGGAAAATTATTTCGGGGAACGGACTTGTTAATTGTGTTTTAATGCCTTTAGATTATTTTCTTTGGAGTTAAAGTTAAATCTTTGGTCTATGCCGATAAACGAGCAACTATTGACGCCTTGGAAGTCCATATAAAAAATGGATTAACAGAATGGGTTTTGCCAGAAGTAGCCGCGGTAGATATTTGTCCGAAATTGTTTTAAAAAATCAATGCCACTGAATGTTAGTTCACATAAAATGAACAGTTTCAAGGGACCTAATTGGCATCTAATAGTTTGAAAGTATTTTAGTGGCAGTTAGTGGTAAACAGCCTAGTCAAAATAGACAGAAGATAGAAATATATAAAATAAATAAAATAAAGTATTCCACTCCGAATATTCTAAGAAAACGCCCAAAACGTTTCTTATTGATATATTTATCTGTAACTTGATCTTTTGTATTTCCAGAAACATGTACAATTCGATATTCCCGAAAAATCAAACCATGCAGCGCCATCTAATCCGAATCGCGTTTACTAACCATCCCAAATATACACATCAAACAACCCCCACCCTTTCTAAATCACCCGAAAACTGGAGGGCGCTACAACCGAGATTCTGATCTCGTGCCTAGGAATTCGATAGGGCGGAGGTAAGTGAAAAAATTCGATACGAGTCTTCGAGTGGCGCCATCTAGCGAACGATAGTGCAACTAAATTTGGGGTGTTTCCGAAAACGGATAGGGCGCATATTTAATGAACTCTGACGGGGTGAGTTTATCGATCGATGGGGGTATAGTGGCCTGTAACATGAAATTTTAGTTCAAGGAATCTTTTAAGGATGTGTATTTTCTACCCTGATCTTAAGTAGTTTTTGGTAAATAAAGCAATAAAAAAACAATTGCATTTTGTTGTTATGACGGTTTATATAATTGAAGATCCAGCTACCTTAGTGAAATATTTTGTTATTACTTGGGTATTATAACTGAGTGAGTTATAAATTTATCTCATTGGTGTCTCATTTTGTGTCATTAGTAAGTTATAAAAGTGTCTCAATTTTAAAGAGAAGCAGAATAGAAATTACAAATGTATAAGGATCAGATACAAATTATGGTCGATTATATCATTTGCAAGTTTTGATTGTTATTAAATAGTTAAATGTGATGAAAAATTGGATCAGTCACATTTCTTGCACGCAATATAAATATTTCATTAATAATAATTCTTCATATTTATCAAGGATAAAAAACTAAGTGATTCATTTTAAATGTGAAAGCAAATATATTGCGGAAGACAGAAAAACTAAGAGTCCGATTTCTGTATAAAAATACCAAAATATAGACACAATCCATCTCTATTACTCGAACTATGGATTAAAACTGAAGGTCCACAGATCCTCGGTTCTCAAATTTAACCATCTCTCAATTAAATCTAATACAGCTCTACCTGCTTAGAGAGATTTGAGATTACACCAGTACAGATTTACTAATCTGGGCAGAGTATTTAAGGAAATCAAGCGTAAAGGAATGAATACAAGAGAGGATAATAGTGGGTAATGGAAACATTCACTCCTTAAAACAATTATTACATATAGTAAAGCGGTATTTTGTAGTCTAAATTTAAGAATCTTAAAAACTTTTATAAAATCAACTGGATCATTTATACATGTGTGAAGTACAGACGTTGGTAATATCAGAGGAGAAAATATAAGAAGGTGAGCTAATTTTAAAGAAAATCTTTGAATGTACAAGAATTGAAGACAGATGGGATATATATATATATATATATATATATATATATATATATATATATATATATATATATATATATATATATATATATATTTATTTATAATATATTAGTTAATATTTTTTTCGTTTTGATGTTACAGTCAATGAGGAATATTTCATTGAATATGTCTTTATATTTAATGTTTTAATATTCAGAATCATTGTATCTTAAGTATTAGACATGAATTATCCTTATCTTGTAAAGAGAAACATTAGTAAAATTAAACAGAGCATTATAGTTTATTAATGCAAAATATTGACGTTGCCTTTTTTTTCAGTAAAAAATACTCCTTAAAATACTTACTCTTTCCAGACATTGTGTAATTCAAAATATGTCAACTTTGTTTACCTGAAACAACAAAATAAATTTATTTTAATCGTCCGACATATTTATATAATTCATGAAGATACATCAGAAGGGGATCGTACAAATTTCTGCGCATTCACAAGAGCATTTATTTGAGTTGTTTACATATCCTATTATTGTTTTTAGCAGATATTTAAATATTCTCCATATTTGTAATGACTTCTAAAGACTTTTTACAATTTTTGTTGTCTAGAAAGTGTGTTGTCTACTTGACAAATATCATAACCATACTTGCACCATCTTTGAATAAGGAAGAAAACTTTTCACACGGCCCTAATATCATAATATCATAAAAGTATATCTGTTAAAACGAGTTTATCGTCACGAGAAACGTCACAAAATACATCATATGATGTATAACATGATTATGCCGTTTCATAATCATTATCCTAAAATTCTTGTAAACGTGCAATAGATGATAGATAGATAGAATAGCGATAAAATGGATACTGGTCGGCTAGCAACTTTAACCGAATCAGAAGAAAAGTCATTATTGAAAAGAATACATACGCTCGCCAAAATTGGCATTCCTTTATAATCTAAATTCGTTCGAAAGCAAGCGTATGAATTTTGTATGGAAAATGGAATAGAAAACAGGTTGGAAAACAGATGGCTTAAGAGTTTTTTGAAACGAAATCTTGATATTTCTATTCGCAAGGTTTAATTTATGAATCCCGCGAGGACACAGAAATAAAATAAGGTTATCGTTCAACAATATTTTCAACCACTCAAGAAAGTTTATGACGAACTGGATATCTCCAATTATCCAGAGCATCTGTACAATATTGACGAGAAAGGCTGTCGACTTACATTGCACCATCAGTAGAAAGTTCTAGCTCCAAAGGGCTCCAAACGAGTTCATTATATAACTCAGGAATATGCAGAGAATGTTTCAATTGCCATGTGTGTCAATGCAACTGGTAACTCCATACCGCCTATGATACTTTTTAAAGAAAAAAGACTCCGGCCTAAATATAGTGATAACTTACCAGCTGGAAGCCTCGTGAAAATGGCTCTAAAAGGAAGATGACAACCGAGATGTTTGTGGACTTAATAAACTATTTAGCTAAATATAAATCCCCTGGACAATATTAATTTTTGACGGTGCTGCTTCTCATTTGGATCCCCAGATTGTAGATGAAGTAGAATAAAATAATATAGTATTGTACTGTTTACCGTCAAACACGCATCAATTGCAACCGTTTGATAAATCGGTAAATAAATCTTACGAGCATTACTCTCTCTCATTCTAAAGCTGTTGTAGCTTTTATGAGGCAGAAGAGCCTTTTTTAAATTTGTTTAAACATTTTGTTTTCATTTACAATATTATTTTTATTTTTGAAGTTAAGTGTGATTTACGACACAGAAGATATACACTTTTTGTTTATTTAATTACTTACGAGATTATTTACTAGTCCTATTACATATATCAAGAATTTAAAATTGATGTATGAGAACAATTATTGTCTTTAATTAGGTGATACTGGAGAAGTACAATTTATTATTTTTTTTTCATAGAACTCAGATGGCCCAACAGAATTTGGCCGTGAAAATCAAAGTCTGAAAAAATGATTTTTTCTTATGTTCCTATTCGAAACTTATGTGCCTATTTGTTAAAAATAAAAATATCTTTATTTTTAAACGTAATTTTCCTTTTATTGCAGCCACGGGCGTAGCCAGGATTTAGTTTGGTTTGATTGGTTTAGTTTGAAGTAAATAAAACAACAAAAATATACTTACATGAAATTTAATATCTATATATTCATCGGAAAAATTACGACATATTTATAAAGTTCTTAACTTTAAATGAAACGGTTAAATTAATTTCGTTCCTCTGCGCTAAATCCAAAACCATTAAAGAAGAAATCTTCGGCTTTTTCTTTTAAATATATCCACTACTTCATCTGCATGAATTTCTGTTCCATAGTGAATGTTCATGAGAGCCAAACCATTAAGTCTGTTTTCACTTGTAGTGTTTCGTAAATAGTTTTTCACTCTCCTTAGGCTCGAGAAAGACCTTTCTGGGGTAGCAGTAGCATATTTCGGGGGGGGGTTGAACCCTCAAAACCAGCCGCCATTTTTTTCATTAATGATTAAAATTAGTAGCCAATAAATTATCTTTAGTCATTTTTTATAATAAAACAATATAACATAAATATAAAATGTTAAATTTAATGTAATTATACATAGGTGAAAACAGGGCTTTCGTAAGGAACCGAGTATCTAACATGGCCCAACGCAGACTTTTTAAAATCTATTTTTTCGCATTAAATTATATAAAATAATTAAATTTTGTTGTGTTGATATTGTAGAACTATTTGGTGCGACTACAGCAAATGGGTTCCGGGTTACAGGACTCCTATAACTGGCCATTAAATAAAAATATATTCAGCGATGTTGAATTTATTGCTGCGCAACGAGAGGCTATAAAAGATGGTTGTACAATAAATATCACATCGACACAAAATCAAACTCCTTGACTGAAGAAGGACCATCCACTACCAATCCTATTTCACCCGGGAACAATTCTACTTCAAGTGATACTTCAGCCGCCGAACTTGGACTTGAAACACCTCATTAACCTGAAACAAATCATTAACCTGAACCTTCAATTTCCAGACTTGATCGTAACGGTCTTGATTTGGTGTCTCTTTATGACATAAGTCCAGTTCCACCAAAAAAGAGGAAAGTATCTAACCGAGGAAGGAAAGCTGCTGTGCCAGCAGTAATCACTTTTTCACCATATAAAAATGATCTCATCGAGAAAAGTAAGAAAAAAATTGAAAAAAAAAAGAAATTGTCCATGAAACAGAATAAGAAAAAAACAGGAAATAAAAAGAAAGGAAAAAGAATACTAAGGCAGATCCTATGAAGTCAGATGAAGACTCTGAGGATGAAGACGGAGTCCAGTTTAATACAGACAGTGAGCCTGATGCCACTATAGAAGAACAAGCTCATCACTCAGCGGACGCCGAATGTATGTTCTGTCAGGGACTGTTTTCTGTATATAATCAAGGAGAAACATGGATCAAATGTTTTATGTGTGGGCTCTGAGCACATAATGACTGCGCTGGTCCAGAGATTGAGGTTTGCGTTTGTGATTTCTGCACATAGAATAATTTAATTTTTACAGAATAAGTTACTTTTATTTTTTACCAAGTCTGAAGATCTATTACAAAGAGATGTTATTCTCTTTTTTAAGAAACTTTTATATTTTCACATTCCATATTTAGGTTTCTATTCTATAAATAGCTATTATTTTGTTTCTTAGATTATTAAATATAAAAAATGTGTTAATTAATATTAAAAAAAACAAGACTGTCACTAAGAGAAGCCAAATTATATGACTGGCCATGATTATAATTAAAAACCTTCAATTCATGATAGTGTTTTTTATGCCAGAAAAACAAAATGGTATTCCATATTTGGTCACTTTCCTCTATTATTATTTTTTGACTACGTATATTTATGAATAAAGTAATTGTTTATATTCAGAATAATACCATGAATGCATATACAATGCTTGGTGGGTTCATTCTCGAAGATTAATATTATCCTAGAAACCATGTAAAAATGAGTTTAAATAAAATATATTAATAAGGCTTCGCCCGCAACTCTTATTTTATTGGTCACTACTGTATGTGACTTTTCAGCGCCTGATGTTAAAAAAATTATGTATGCCTAGACAAGCGTTGTGTGCCTAGAATGTTCAATTATTAAACCATTAAGTAAATTAAATTATTTTGATCTAGAGTCAAAAGTACAAAGTCTGATTAAGGCATAAATTGCAGTTCACTATTTTGCTCAGACAAAATAATAACAACAACTTGATGGAACTTTGATGGTTCTCGAAACCATAAAATAATCAATAAGATCTAGAGATAATGCACCAACTCACAATCGTTATACACCAACTACCATGTTCAACGCTAGTTTCGAAATTCATTAGAAACAGCTTCCCAATTTTCTAGATCTATTCTCCAGCGATTATTTAAGGTGAAGTGATTTTTGTCACGATGAAGATGTATCGCTATTGTCGATCAATGGCCTTATATAGTAAAAAATAACAATTCTTCAAATTACTTCAATGAATTCTTCAAACGAATGAAGGAAACAGATTGCGTATAACTCAATGAATAGACACATTTTTTCGTAAGTAACCTATCTTCTCTCATAATAAGAAAAAACTAATTAATGAACTGAACTTAAATTAACAGTTATCAGCGCTATAAACGTATTTTCCACATCATCGACACCTCTCCCATTCCAATCCTTAGCAATCCGATCACAGAGGGCATAGGGTAGGGGGTCAAACGCCGACAGGAAACCGCCTCAGAGGCGAATCGTTACACACAGGTGAGTACATCTACCTGGATGACGTCATCCGCGCGAGGCGTGGTCGCGTTCGATAGGTGTAGGCGGGCGGTTCACGCGATTGGCCGGAAGGGTAACGCCTTTAAAAGGATGGGAGACCTTCCTTTAAAGGATCAAGCTCTAAGTTTCGACCGTGGTCATCTTCTTTTTAATTCTCGTATATTTGAACTAAGTAGAGTTTAGTTGACGTCTATTGTATATCATATTTTTATTTCTGGTTGAAAAAGTTTCCAGATACTATACAATGGGAATTTATTTTTGTATATTAAATTAGAATTTTCTGTTATACACTTAACTGAAAATGATAAATTACGTCTTAATACATTGTTGGTTGCTTATGAGGAATAACACTTATTATCGCAAAATTTATATAGAATGATGAAAATCCACTGCTATCTTTTATAATATACACGATATACTAAGATCAAAAAGTAAGGTGACTTTTTAAATAAATCAAAGTATATATTCAAAAACAAGGTTTCTTTTTCTCGTGCTCCAAGTAAAAATTGCCGCTTTATTTTGATTTGGTTTTCAGCGAAAATTTGCCGAATTATTAATGCGGTGCGTAAAGGTGTAAAAACATGAATTGTTTTACCACACATCTAGACCTTTTGTCCCTTATACTCAATCGGCCATTATAAATTACAAGATGCTTGACTTTCGTAATATTTTCTTCCAGCGGTGTTTTGTGGAGGAAAAAACAGGTGGGGCATGTATAACCAAATGAAATGGGTATACGGAAATGCGTCGCAACCAAAAATTTTACATTTCTTAGTATCATACACACACTTTGCTTTGTGGAAATACGAGTGTAACTGTCAGACATCAAATTCTTACTTCCATTTATAATTTTTTAGTTAGGGCATATGCCCACGAGCCCTTATGGACCAACCGCCCCTGTTTTCTTCACTGGTTGACGTGAAAGGTCTTCCTGAATGAGATTCAGAATCAACTGCTTCTTTACCATCACTAAAATTCTTATTATATCACTTTTTTAGAACATTTTTTTTAATAGCTTCATGGTCGTAACATTTTCTTAACCTTTTCAATGCATTTACACAATATATGTCGATTTACACAAAATTTAATGCAAACTCTTTGCAAACAATGCATAGCTTTTGCATCACGATAACGCACCATCGCACCCCGCAAAAGTATTCATCAATTTTTTGCTAAAAATAAAACAAATGCTATTCCACAAGCATCATATTCATTTATAAAAAATCACCGACAACAATTTTAAACAATAACAAAGGACTTTATAATTTCTAACTAAGAAGCGAAATGATATCAAATTTCTGTCAGATGTCAACTCAACAAACAAATGGTTGTATCGATACGTCTAATTTTACTAATAGAGTGCTAATTATTGAAACAAATCTAAGCAAATATCTTCTACGTTTTTCCCTATTCAATTCTGTTGTTCTATTCATTGCCATTTTCCTATATTGTAAAAGATATACACACACACACACATATATATATATATATATATATATATATATATATATATATATATATATATATATATATATATATATATATATATATATATATATATATAATTTTTTTTTTGTGGATTTTCGGTCAATTATTAAATATAGTAAATATGTAGTAGTAAGTTTTTAGATATAAATTTGGATTTTTTAAAAATAATGTATATTGTGGAGTTGTTTTGAAGATGGTTTATTATTAAACTGAAACGTATACAAAACAATAAAAAAATAATATTAAACGGTCACGAAAATACCACGTGCCTCAAGACGATCTAAGTTCATTTTTTGATAAAATCGTAGTTTTTTGTGAGTATCTCTTAAAATATACGGATTTGAGAAAAAGATATAGAAGCAATAAATGCAGGAAATTAAATTCTCTACGAAAAAGGACCTTCCGATTTTCTTCATCAAATTTCTATTCATGGAGATATTTTCGACAATAAATTCGTTAACTCCATATAACCAGCATTTTAAGACCTACAAACGTTATTTTTACAAGTTACAATATTTTTTATATTTCAGAAAAAAATAAATTTGTAGGTCTTAAAATGTTGACTATATGGAGTTATATTGTTGAGAATTATATTATATATTAATTGAGAATATCTCCATAAACATGAATTTTATGAAAAAAATGGAATACATTTTTTGTTGAGAATTAGTATACTTAAGAGAGACAAAAAACTACGATTTTATCAATAAATGAACTTAGATCGTCTTTAGGCACGCGTGACTTAAAAAAAAATCCCCCGTATTTTTTTATCAAAAGAAAGATTTTTTTGGGGCGTCGGAAAAAAATTAATTTTTAACCACTCAAATATATATATTACATATATTTTCGTGACCGTTAAATATTATTATTATTTTATTGTTTTGTATACGTTTAAGTTTAATAATAAACCATCTTCAGAACAACTCTACAATATACATTGTTTTTATAAAAAATACAAATTTATATCTAAAAACTACTACTACATATTTACTATATTTAATAATTGACCGAAAATCCCAAAAAATAAAAAGAAAGAAAAGTACAAGGATTTTTATAAATGTTGGTATTTTATTCACAACTGTATATTTTAAAAAATATTTATATATAGCAAAAATTTTATTGTTTAATAATGTAGCAAAATAAATAAATAAATAAATAAATATAAATAAATAAATACACACTTTATTTAGCATATGCAGCTAATAGTAACAAAACAAAATCAATATACAAAAAAAATAAAAGTAAGAAAAATTCTAAAAAATCTTAACAAAAGAAAATACAATCAAAAGGCAATAACCAACATTGTTCAAATGATAAAACACTCTATTGCTTCAAATAATAATGTAACAGTCTATTAAATACATGCACATTAGGAGCGCTGCCTATGTGGGCGGGCAAAGCATTGAACAGACAAACACCTTCCCAAAACAATGTCTTCTGGAGAGCAGTAGTTCTCACAATTGGTACATCATAATTGTTCTTAGAACGGACATCGTAAGAATACATATTTACTCTTTGTACCAAAAAAGTATTCACATAACGGGGCAACAAATTATGTTTTATTTTATATATCAATCGAATGTTAGCCCCTTCAATGGCCCGCGCAACTGAAAACCAATCCTATGACCGCAACATTACCTCTATCGGTGTATACCTATTATAGTTCAACAGTACACGCATAGCCTTGTTCTGCTGTATTTGAAGTCTACCAATACTCTCCTTATTACATGATATCAGCACAGACATACAATAGGTAAAATGGGGTAAAACTATAGTATTATATACAAGCCTCTTGGACCATGGTGATAAATGTGACGATATACGACTAAAGAACCCTATTTTTTCCCAATCTTTCTACATAGATAACTGACATGATTACAAAATGTTAGCTGAGGATCCAACAGTACTCCTAAGTATTTAATTTCATTTACAATTTCAATATAACAATTATTTATATTTATTTTTAACCCTAACTCATTAAATCTTTTGCAGTTTGCTTTAGACCCTATCACCATGCACCTTGTTTTTAGTTCGTTTAGTTTAAGTTTATTTTTGCATAGCCATCTAAATAGTATTGCCAGTTCACTATTCAATGTTTCAACCATCTCAGGCAACTCATACCCAGACACAGATATGAGAGTATCATCTGCAAAAAGACTAATAAAACATTTATCCAATATTGTAGAAATATCGTTGATATATATCAAAAACAGCAACGGGTCCAAAACACTACCCTGAGGAACTCCCCACGCACTTTCCCTCTTTGCCGACACTCTTCCCTCAACTCTCGTCCTATGATGTCTGTCTGTTACACCATAACTTAATACTTTTTTACACAGTATATCCCGGTCAATAGTTTCGAATGCTCGCTTTAAATCTTTAAATACACTAAGCACAGTTTTACCGACCTTTATATCGCTCCTCCATGTTGCGCAGACATACTGAATAGCCGTCTCACAAGAATGTTTAGTCCTAAACCCTGATTGAGCAGAAAATAACAATTTATTGGTTTCAAAATAAGTTTTCAACTCTGTACATCCTATAGTCTCAATGATTTTATCAACAACAGGTAATAAATTAATTGGTCTAAAGTCACTTGGTATACTAGGCTCTGGTATTTTTGGAATTGGTACAATAATGCTGGTTTTTAAGTCCTCAGGAAATGTATTCGTTTCAAAACATGTATTAATTAAGTACAATAAAGGATAACCGATGACACAAAAAATTTTTTTCATTAACCTTATCGTAATTTCATTGTCACTCGTACTTCGGCTTTTTAAACTAAACACAACTTTTCTTAATTTGTTTAGAGTAACATAAATATACCCATAAACCACTTTTGGTTAAAATTTTTGAGAAAGCAAAACATCAAACAAATTTTAATACACAATATGACCTCGACGGTGGTTGGGATAAACGTGCCCATTTTGTTGTTAGAAGCTCCCTGAATCTAAAAGTATTTGGAATGTTGGCCATGTGTGGGGTAATTTTTATTTAAAGCATGTTCCATAGATGCCCATAGCGATACGGAATTCCCTCATTGATTAATTCCCTTTGTCACAATACGCGAGGTATGTTGATGAGCATTGTCGTGCGTAAGATGGAAGTTTTGACCAACAGCACCAACAAATGGAAGCTCAATGGGTTGGAGGATATTATCCAAATATTACTGAACTATCAAAAACCTATTTGGATAAATGAGCTCGGTTCTACCGCCAATAATGAATTCACACAATATCATAACAGTACTGCCTCTGTAAGTAAGCACCTCCTGGACGTGCCACAAACGTTCCAAATCTCCGGACCGTCTTCATGCTTTTATTCGACAAAAATCAGGATGAAATTCAAATCTAGATTTATCAGTGAATAAAACTGTGGACCAAGCAGTTTCATCCTAATTTTGAAATTCTCGACAACAGTCTAATCTTGCACCCCGGGATTGGCTCTTGAGAGAAATGGGCATCTGAGCGGAGGTCGAAAATGGAGATTGGCTTCATGGAGACCATTTTTCTTACAGTGTCTCAGCTAACAATTAAGTTATGCGTCCGATGTAACTCTTATTGTAGGTTGTTTTTTGCAGTTAAAACTAAGAGTCTGTCTTGAGCTGCAGTTGAACAGTGTTCTCGTCATCGACCTTCTTAATTAATGTTACAGCACTTGCACTTAGAGTGGGAGAAATGTTTTCTGCTCTAACATTGTATTTTACCTGATGCCACATATACTCAATTGGATTAAAAATACAGTAATACAGGTGAAGGCGTAAAACCGTATGTCATATATCGGCAGCAATGGTATCACATCCATATTGCTTTTTAGTATTAAATATCTTTAATATTTCTAGAAGTTCACATTTTTTATATGTATTTTCGAAGTATATATCGATTTTAATATATAGTTCTGAATTTTCAATCTGGTTTATTTACATTAGGAACTTTATTTTTTTTTTGGCGGTTACGATAACTAGCATTGTCCATTACAATTATGCTTTTCTGAGGTACATTGGATAAAAGGCAATTTATAAACCAATCTTTAAAAAGTTCTGCTGTGGTGTCGTCATGGTAGTCCAAAGATGAACGTTTAATATTTTTGGAGGACAACCGTAAACAATTTGGAACCCATCCATCTTCGGAACCAGCATATAAAATTTTAATGATTTTTCCTTTGTTCGCTGTGGTTTTAGTTTGGCATTTTCTTGATGCATCTACCGATCGTTTTCCTAGCGTATCATGTTTGACATTTTCTTGATGTATCTACCGATCGTTTTCCTAGCGTCTCATGGGTATCGAACCATGTTTCATTAAGGTACATAATGCGATGATTTTCTAATATGTAGTTTTGCTATAGGGTTTAAGTAGTCAAACCGTCATCGTCGCAATCGTTGTGATTCCATTAATATTTGTCTTTTATTATTGGTCCGATATGTAAAACCCATTTGAGATAATATTCTCCGGAGACTAGTTCTGCTGCAAAGAATGTTTGTTAGTCGCTATTGCAATGAATGTAATGTAGGCATAGTTTTCTCTTTACACATAACATAAATTTTCCTTCGAATTAAATATTTGTCGCTTTCGTCAACACATTTGCTTTTACCAGAATCACTACGGACTTTTTGGGCTTTAATTGGCTTCGTCTGATATCTTTAACTGTAGATAACTGAGTATTCGATAATTAAATCGTTTCTGCTACGGCTGCATTTAGATTAAGCCCCCTATTCAATAAAGAAACATTCACATTTTTAACAATTTGCTTAGCATCGGGCGATAAATGTTTTCTTTTAAAATTAGGACAATAGCAGGCACAATGATCATTATCTTGCCAAGAACACCACATTTTAACACGTTTGGAATAACAAAAAATACGATCGAAATTCTAGAACAGCACTGTTTAAGAAAAGAATGCGAACTAAACTAAAACATTTCGAAACTACTAAACCAGTTATAAAATTAATTTTATCTTTTTTGCGTTTCTTGCAACTTTGCCGGGTTTCGTTACGGCAGGGGTTGTTAATAGTTTATTGTAGCCAATCGGTCAACGATATATCTTGAAACGCACTATACCTTTAAAATTATCAGGATAAGAATATTTTTTCTTCAACAATCTTACTCCTATAGATTTGAAATAATCAGTTCTGTTTTGAAGCTATATAGTAAATATATAAATTATGGAAAGATAATTCCACAGATCGTTAGACACATCTAATGGTAATCGCATTACAACAATAAAACGGCCGAAAAGAGCAAACATAATGATCGTGCATCCGTTCCTTTATTTTACTGGCTGCGGAAAAAAACGAACAACGCGCTGGAAGTCAGAGTGGAGACGGAGGACAAAAGACGGTGTGGCGCCGGTTCATTTGTCATGACATCAGTGCTGTCATTTCCGGAGCTGCTGTATGTGAAGCAGCAAATACGTACAGAGTGGAACAAAAAAGAGCAACATTGAATAAACTAACTATATTTACCGGTTGCAACTTTTACTTTAAAAAATCCATTATAAACTACTTTTAAATAAAACTCCAGTTTTATTTAAAAGTAATTTATAAATATATTTATTTCAAAATTTCGCCAGTCAGATAGGAAGAGATATATTTTGCATTAGGATCTTGTTGCCTTAAGAGATATTTTAAAATATTTTTAATTGGATTGGGATTGGGAACGAACTACGCTTATTATAAATTTTCGTGAATTTGCGAGGCACTTACCACTTGCATAAATGATTTGTCTTCACAGATATAACGTACCGAATAACCAAGTCCATTTTTATAACGTACTCCGTTTGCCTTTGGACCGACTGATTAGGTCCAGCATTTTTGCGATTAGGTCCAGCATTATTTACTTAGAGTTAGGTATTTGCATTAAATGGCCTATTCTCCAAAGTTTTATTTAGCAACTTTAGTTTTCTTGTTGCTATTGTATAGTAAAGTTGTGTTGTTTGTGATCGTGTCTAAGCGGATGTTTGAAAAACAAACATAAAATATTGCAATTTCGCGGAGTTTCGAAACAAGGTCAAAAAATTCGCAAACCTGTTCAAACAAACATCGATGAAGCATTATTTCAATGGTTTACGTATCAAAGAAGCAGGAATGCTACAATTACTGGGCCCATTCTTCAAGCAAAGGCTAAAGAGCTTGCGAAAATGTTTAATGTTGCTGGATTTTCAGGTTCTGGTTTAGATTCAAAAAGCGATGCAATATAAATTCTAGTAAAATTCATGAAGAAGCTGCGAGTGTAAACTTGAAAAATGCGATAGATTGGGTTCTACATCTTAGAAACTATGACGCTAGCGATGTTTTTAACGCCCATGAACTTGGTTCTTTATACAAACTTGGTGCAGATCGTACAATGAGTTTTAAGGGTGAAAAATGTATAATAACCGTCACCGTAGGAAATAATAACCGTTCTTATGTGCGCAAACATTACAGGAATTGAAAAACGCAAACTTTTAGTTACTGGCAAATTTAAAAACCCCATGTGTAACACAAAAAATCACCAGATAATTATACACCAAACAAGGGACAAACAACTGTTTAGAGAAATATATTTATATATACATATTATTGCTTGTTGATAACTGTCCTGCTCATCCGCATCTTACGAATCAAGAATTAAGAATTGTTTCAAACATGCATGACCCTCGCCTTGCGAGTTCGATGAAGACGATGACTTGCCTCTCACTCAATGTTTATTAAACAAGCTGATAAGAACGAAGACAACCTTCCTTTAAGTGTCTGGTTTACTAATAATAATTTTATCTTTCACAATTCTTTCAAAATGACTGTTTTAACAAAAATTCTTTGTTGAAAGAGAAATTATAATATTTTATTTGAAAAAAATACATATTAATAATAGTAATTATTTTTATTGGATTTTTCGAGACGTCCATTTAGTAACATTTATTTAGATCCATATTGCAATAAAGATGACTGCCGGCGATGTTTACTGTTGTAACAAATACATGTTAATAATCGTTTTCTGACTGAAAAACAAAAATCAGTTCGTTTAGTCGGGTATTAGCCACCTGTCGTCGCTTACACACTTTATACAGTCCTTTATACACTGAAAACTATCTCCGCAAGATCGAGCTATCGGCTCGACGAAATCGGCCGCCCAAGACCGGAGGGCTAACGCGTACGGGCAATCGTTTTTTCGTCTGTTTGTCAGTCGCCGGTTCCCGCTGGTGATTTATATGGAAATGGGACCGGCGGGTCAGCCGCCGATTGCAATCTTCGTGGGTCGTCGTCGTTGGAACTTCGCCTGCTAGTTGGTTGGTGTGTGCGGTTGACAAACGCTGATTATACAGAGCTCAAATCGATCGTAGAGGATTGGTGCAGTATTTGCGTCTTTATGAAGCGAATTGATACGATAACTAACGAAATATTTGCATTTTTCGATTTCTTTTCTTTCGAGATGATTTAAAATGAAAAGTATTGATTGGGTGCTTAATTTAATTTTTTGTGATTTTTTGAAAACCCACTCTCTGTTAGTTAAAAATGGTCTCGTTTTTTTTTGATTGACTTTTAAATCAATAGGTAGCATGGCCAACGTCGGGGTACAATTAATAAAATGTCTAGAAAATGCTTAAACGACAGAATACACAAACGAACATTGTCACGGTTCGATTGATTTATTTCGTATGAGACACTACATTATGACATTTGATATAATAAAAGAAGAACTAGAACTCTAAGAACTAGAGACACTACCAAGGAAGTTATTGAACGATTCTAGAATCCAATAAGGGTCATAAATTCTTCATTTCTCCTTCGCCATTTTGTCCTATATCCGCTTGTGGTTTTTAGTTTGAAATCTCTAAGCTTCTGAGGTGTGTACAACTTTTCCATCCATCTGTTTTTCCAAACTTAGCCTTCCCTTATTTTCATATCCTATAAGTAACTATGCCATTCTTATACCAAAACATTTGGTGCGAGAACTTAACTCAATTAGATTTTCTAGATTCTGGATGCACGATGCAAGCCAAACCATGTAAAAATCATCAGGTTATAGTTAATTATGTTATGAAATATTGATAGCGGTACTTTTTCATTTAGTTTGACAGAAAACATAGTTGCTATTTATAAAAACGGAATCATACTGTACTGAACAGAAAGTTTTTAAGCGGCATAAACACAATAATTTGTTTCTTATATACATTTTATTCGTATAAAATGCATTAAAAATTTGTTTATATATTTTCCTGTTCTCTTTTAATATACTTTTGATATAAAGAACGGATTTGAAATGTCCCAGCAGATACGTTATAACCAGGTTGTATTATAGAGATTATATACTATGTGATCAAAATTGATCGGGACTGGTTAAAAACGCACATTTTTTGCAATTTTAATACAAATCCTTATTATCGCCTTTAAAATAGGCTCCATTTGATTTTCGTCAAATGTCTGGTCAAAAAATCACGCACAATTAGAGCCGTATGAGATGGCGCGTTTCATGCCCAAAATATCAACCAAAATGTGTTAAAATGATCCATAAAAGATACCAAGATCTTTTGCTATCTCTCTAATGCCAACATGATGATTTTCTAGCACAAGTTTTTAAATTTTTTCGATTTTATTAAAGTTATCGTCGTTAACAGAGATTGAAGGCCGGCTGGCATGGGGCAAGTTTTTAACGATCTCACGGCCTTTACTAAATGCTCTATACCACTCAAATACCCTGGTTTCAATGCATCCGTTGCAGAAATTCCATTGAAAAAACAAAATTTCACGCAAATTCTTTTTTCAATTTTTTATGCCAGAGTAACCTTACGTAACACAAACAAACATTTGCCCAACACACACTAATTAACATATCGCGCTCAAACTTCACATGCATGTCGCAAAGGGTTGACCAACCTAAGAAGAAAAAATCATAAACCGCGTGCGGTTTAAATGATTCAGTCCCGGTCAATTTTGATTACACCGTGTAAATATTGGCTTAAGAGGCCAATGCAATGAAAAACTGAATCCCGATGGATCGAAAAAAAACTATGTCATTTAAAAAAAGAAATGAAATGAATTTCTGACCTGTTTTTCGCAGAAATGGCTGCAGTTTGGATTAAAGAAAATTATTAATCGTTTAAAATAATCGTCAAGAATCGTTGTACACCCATATACATATATAATATATAATAGGAGTACCCATAAGAAATCAAATATTTCAGTGGTAACAAAAAAACGAATTTATTTACAATTATTTTTATCTTCTGTCGATTATGTAATCTCCGTTGATTATCTTATCTAAGACCTTATGACATCTTGCTGGTAGAGATTCAATCCCCTGTTAATAAAAATTTGTTTCTAGGTTCCATGGATCGAAATAAATGAAAATCAGATGGTGCTATGTCTGGTGAATATGGGGGATGTGGTAAAATCTCACAGTTTAGCTGCCTTATTTTTTCTTGGGTTAATCTTGCTGCATGCGGCCTGGCATTATTGTCTTGCAATATTATCCCTCTTCTGTTGACCAGAGCTGGCCGTTTTACCAACAATTCGTTACGTAATCTATCCAACTGTTGGCAATACAATTCAGCCATAACTGTTTCTTCCGGTTTCAATAGTTCTAATTGAATTATGCCATCACAGTCCCACCAAATGCACAGCAACACCTTGTTTAAACTGAAGGATAGTTTAGGAGTGGGTAAGGCTAGTGGATTCTCTAACTGTTTCTCTCAGTTTCAATAGTTTAAAATGAGTTATGCCACCACAATCCCACCAAACGCACAGTAACACCTTAACCTTAAATGGATAGTAACAATCCTTCGTAAAAACGGATCACTTCGTTGTCTGCACAATAGAGATGTGCAAATTGTACGCCATTGTTCTTTATTCATCTCCGACAATAGATGTGGAACCTATATACCCCGCTTATAAACCTTCCCGATTTCTTCCAAGATGTCTTTGGATTGTTGACCAAGTAGCCTGAAGAGTGTTTGCTATTTCCTGGGTACTCAGTTTGGGATCAGTTTCCATCAGTGATTTTAAAGCGTCATTATCAAAGTCTACAGGGCGTCCACTTCGATCGCTGTCAGATAAGTCAAAATCACCACTGGCAAATTTTCTAAACCAGCGATGGCACTTATTGACTTTCAATACATCTCCATTGAATTTAGTTGTCACAAACGTCAAAGCCACGTGTTGTAATATTGCGTAATAAACTACCTCTTTATACATTTACACTCTGAACTAGACTGAAGCAAATATTCCACACAATAATTGATTACTTATGGGTACCCCTTAAATATATATATATATATATATATATATATATATATATATATATATATATATATATATATATATATATATATCCCATCACATCCAACAAATAGATGGATACATAATCAATTCCAACCGCAACCACTTCTGACCAGATCCGCTAGCAAAAACGTCCACTTTTTTGTTTTTCCTTTATTTCAATACACTACCATCAACGACTTTATAATGCGTTGCAGTAGCAACAACCTGCATTCACTACCAACAGCAATTTTATGGAATTCTTTGTATCAAATCATCACGCTACCGACTAATACCTAAAGTAATTACGTACCGCGCCGCAACGTTTCGATTTTAATTAGAATCTCGAAAAACACAAGTCACCATCGATGTTCCCAACCCCACGTCCGACTCTGTGTTCAGGGACGGCGTCAAAGGATAGTAACTTAATGGCAAATAAGACTTTTAATACAGGTTTGGATATCTAAAGAAATGCAAAAATATTTGTATAAATACAAATGCATAAAATACAAATAAATAAATTTATTAGAAATATACTTCGGTAGTTATGCAATGCTAAATGGAGACATGAACATTTCAGAAGACTTGTTCAGCTCGGGTTTTAACGTATTATTATAACGAATCTACCCTTCAAAAAAATATCATTCTTTCTGAGATATTATGTTTCTTTTTATGTTATGTCATATTCATAATATGTTTTTAGATGAGTCTTAAAAATTACGCGAGTTTTACGTATGGATAGAATTATTTATTTTTGTCTTTGACTTCTGATAGAAATTTCGTCTCTTTCGTAATTGTTACAAATTTTTCTGGACGATTTTTAAAAATTGATAAATGTATCGAATAAAAAATTTACGTCAGATTTTGCCCAAAAAAAAAGAAATTTCTTGTGCTGATGCACTGAAATGTTAAGAAAGTTTGATTGAAGAAATCACATCGTGAATGCCGTTTTGAGTCCATAGAAACCATCTAAGAGAATCCGCTCGCTGCTTTGAAGGAAATAATAGAAATCGAGTATAAAAACTAGTTTGAAGATTGGAAAAAAAGCTGGAATAAGTATATTGCAGTGACAGAGAATTATTTTGAAGGAGACAAAATAAAATTAAATGAATATCTAAATATTTTGTTTTATTTTTAATATCCGCTTACTTTTTGATGATAATAGTATATTCAAAATACTGTACAGCCATTTAACACACTCTTTAAAAAAACTTGTATGTTTTTATGTCTACAATCTACATGCTTTTTGAATCGACCAGTAAACTTGTGAGAGCAATCATTCCCAAATTGTTTTGGTTCATCCTGGCGCAGTCATTGGTGGGATCTCAGAAGGCTAATACACTAGTTTGGACAGAAGTTTGACCTTTTATCTGAAGCTCAAACATTTCTGGTTCTTAAATGATAATTTCTTTTGCACGAAATTTAAAGAGGTTGATTCACCTTCATCTTATTGCACATTTTCTATTACAATAGTTTCGATTGATTGCGCGGTTGGCACTTGGTGAAACATAGTAATAATGATAATAATTATAACACTTGGTATTTGTTTCACAATATATTCAAAATATTCTCTGACATGTTTCAGCCTCACGACCATTCTCAAAAAGAGTTATATAACTAGTTTTTTTATATATTCAACTTAATAGTTTATATATTAAACTAAACTAAAGTTTCAAAGTGCTGTTAATGGAGGTCGGTTTTTTGTTTCGTTAAATTTATGACACTTTTAATAATTGGGATATCTCCGAAGTCTCGCTGGGTGTTTGTTAGATTTTTACCGTCATATATGGCTTTACTAATTTAAAAATTTCTGGAGTTTCGGAATTTAAATTATTTGGAAATTTCGATACACTCGAAGATATTTACCACTAAACACCAAACCATTTTATTTAACTTCTCGACGCACCTTTCGTTAACCATACCACTATCATTAGGATAACCTCATCTTGAGATCGAATCATCTCTTGATTAAGTTAGGGAAACGCGTGCCGATAAGTTAAATTGAGTGATTTGGTGTTTAGTGGTAAATCTCTTCAAGTTTAGTGTTTCACACTAAAGGTTTCAATAGAAGAATTGAATTGCTATATTAGATATGATAATCCAGGAATCATAAGTGCAACATTAGTTCAGACACGAGCTTAATGGCTATTCTGACAGACTGTAAAATCCAATAATGAATTTAGTTATGCCAGTAACTGACATGGCGTGATTCTTTTTTAATTATATCTTCCGATAAAACTGGACGTCATTAAATGAAATGGATTTATTACTTTAGGGTTATTTGAAATAAAATAAGGAGTTAACGGTTAGAACTATAAATTTTGAACTTTATACGATGGCCATTCGGAAAGTACTCGACGTGATACAGATATGGTGCAAGTATGCCAAATGACTATAATACGGGGGTTGCTATGTATGAATTCGGAATAGACAACAATGGTGTTGCTAGGCACCATCTGACATATACATCGTAAAGTTTGACATTGCTGACTGTATACGTACACATAACGTTTTGTCATATGGACGTTATTTGTGTTGTTTTTCATTCATGTTGTTTCAAATTTCATTTTAGTCAAAAAATTGTTCGCGCAAGAAGCACTTCGAAGCAAATTTTCGCCTGTTTTTTTTTGGATAAATGGGCATGTGGCTAAAGTGCCACTAGATAATCGCAGAAAACGGTCAATTCTAAGTGGTACATAACCATTTGTGGGTCAGAAAGTTGTTGAAGAAGTTGAAGAAGTTGTGGGTTAAAGATATAAGAAAAAACAATTAGAGATGCTTGATTAATCTTTATCATGACAACACGCGCTCTCACACATCAAACTGATCAACTCAATGTTTAAGTAATGTCTGATTAATTGTGGCGTGTTCATATATTTTTTTCTTTATTTGGGTTTTTTGCCACGATCTAAAACTCAAAAAATATCAATAATATCTGTTCTTATGTAAATAAAAAATCACTGGGTAAAAAAAACCAAACGGAGACAAATTTCTCAGTGATTCTTTTTTGTAATAAATTTGCCAAACGAACAAAATTCCGAAACGTTTACGTTAAAAGTTTGTATATTTTTTTAGAACATTTTTATCTTGTAAAATTTTGCTTGTTTGTGCAATCGAGAAAAGCATTTTCTGAAAATGTATACAAGTTTGAACTATTATAAGTATAAAGTACTTTCTTTTGTGGAGTTTAACCCAAACAAACATACAAAGAGAATAGGATGTCACTTTAAACAATTATTCCTCTTCTTTTTCGATGGTAACCTAGGCTATTTAATTTAAATGTGGTCGTATATCAACTGAAAATGATGAACGCTTAAAACGCCCGCTCAAAAACCACTGCGGCTGAAAAATTCGATATAAAAATCCACAATGTCGTTTTAAATGATCAATGACCAAAGGCACATGAGCTTGCTGTATACACACGATGTTTTGTGTATGAGAAAACTTTTCGCTTAATGGGTGCCACGTTTGTTAAGAGCCGATCAAACATACATTCGAATGAACACTTCTCAAGAGTGCTTACACTTATTTATAAGAATTTCTGCTAAGTTTTATAACAATCGATGTACACCGTTACACACCAGCAGTGCAAAGAGTGAGCGAGAGCAGATAAATGTGCTTCAAAGAAAGCGAAAACGGTTCACCGAAGAGTACTATGCTCCATTCAAGGCTGCTCTCTAGGTTAAACGTCCACATTTATTCAAAAAGAAAGGGCTCTTTCATCACAATAATTCGTCTGCACAAGTCTCAACATTACATGACCTATGCTTCCAAGAGCTTTGAAGTGAGCTTTCTTCGATTCCATCTCCTTCCCAAACCTGAAGAAATGGCTCACTGAATAAAGATTAACTTCAAATAATGGGATTAAAACTGAGACAACCGCTCATCCACTTATTTCTTCTTCCAACTTAAACTATAAATTATTCTATTCTGTTTGAAGATTGAGAATTTATATAATCAATCATAAAAATAGGCAAAAAGATGAATTATAGGTTATTAAGTTAGGTAATTTTAAAACGAATTAAAAAACATTATCATAAAAGATAATCGATTGCCCAAAGGGCACGACACTGGACATAGCGAAGCATCTACGGGTAAATTGGGTAAAACATGTCTCATTGTCTGAAGCCATGCCATCGTAATGGGCTTTTGTTGCCTGGTACCGTGAAATTTTGTATTAATTTAACGACATTGGATGCGTTGTCGTTGAACACTAGAAGGTATACGAATGAAAAAAAATCGACAAAAAACGTCTACGTAACGGTGAGATCGTATCTAATTAATTCAATACAATTATTGATGATACTAGCATAAAATACACATTAAATGGTAAGAAATTAAATCTCTCTGAATTAAACAGACATAAAAACAAGCTGTGAACTATAAAAACACGTAGATATGGTCCAAATCCAAGTCACACTTTTATTAATCTTCTAAGACTTTTTTTTATTTACACCATCTTTAATTCCTTAACACATTGTATTATTTATTGCGAGTTCTTTTGAATTATTGAGTTTTGCCACTTTTGTAATTCAGTGGGTTCTTTTACAATGTTTACGATCAGATTCGCTTTGATTTGTCTTCATACATTTACAATATTTTTATTTTTCATCATTAAGCTTTTTTGCCATCTAAACTATATCTGGTCCTTCAAGCACTCATGTCGAGGAAATAAAGGCTATAATAACCAAAGATCTAGACACCACGCTCCGGGAGATAGCAGATAAGTTAAATATTGGCAAATCAAACCGTTGTTGATCATCTGAAAAATCATGCGTACATCTGCCAATGCGATATGATCATAAACTCAGTGAGCAAAATATGCCGGACCGAATCTCTTCGTGCGATTTTTTGCTGAAAAAAAATCCGAGGCTCCATTTTTGAAGTGGATGGTATACCTGGTAATGAAATATGGATTTTGTACAACAAAGTGCAATAAAAAAATCATGGGGAATGCCAGGGTTAACGCTTTAAAGTACAGCTAAAATCGACCTTTATCCGAGACGAAAATTATACATTGCATTTGGTGGAATTGGAAGGTACACTTCCTAGCTTCTTCAATGCAACTAAACCATCAAAATCAACCTCTGCTGGTCTACAATAGAACGGCTTAGTTAAATAAAATAATTTTAAATTTAAATAATAATTAAATAATTTTTTTTTTCGCAAAAATTGAGCGTTTATCTCTATAATAGAATAAATTACCATAATAATCCTTAATAAAAATAATAATAATAATAATAATAATAATAATAATAATAATAATAATAATAATACCAACAAATCGACCAACAATGCATTACAACTGCGAATATCGAGAGAGGAATTTTTCAGGGAGATTCCTTTTCTCCAGTTTGGTTTTGTCTAGCCCTAAACCCTATGTCTACTTTACTGAACAACAGTAATATAGGATATAAACTAAACATGAGGAATCCACGAAAGCTCTCGCACCTACTATATATGGATGACCTTAAACTCTATGGAGAAACTAGAGAAAAACTAAACTCCTTAATAAAAATGGTCGAAGAATTTAGTAGGGATATCAAGATGTCATTCGGACTTGATAAATGCTCTACCATTAGCATTCAAAAAGGAATAGTCAACAATCAACATTCAACACACTGTAACATACAACAACTGGCACCAGAAGAATCCTATAAATATTTAGGTATACCTCAAAACGAGAAATTTAACCATAGCCAGTTAAAGAAAGACTTTTCTACTATGTACGAAAAGAGGCTTACAAAACTTTTAAATACCAAACTGAACAGTGGAAACCTGATTAGAGCGATCAATGGATGGGCAGTGCCAACTCTGACCTATTCCTTTGGTATTGTTAAATGGTCAGAAACAGACCTTGATGGACTGGATAGATTAACACGTCGAACATTGACAAAATTCCGATGTCTGCATCCAAATTCATCTATGAAGCGACTGTACATTCCAAGAAAGTTGGGAGGCAGAGGCCTCGTGAACATTAAGAACCTTTGTCTGAACCAGGAGAGTAAGATGAGAGAACGCTTCATTAATTCAAGCAGCACGCTAATGAAGTTGGTTGCTAAGGAGGACCGGGGTTTCACCCCTTTGAACCTAGATAAATTGAATCGTGTTGATGGTAGAACAACACTTACCGATTGTGTCCGTGAATGGAAACAACAGACACTGCATGGACGGTATCCAAAGTCACTCGAGGATGATACCATTGATGGACCATTGTCTCTAAAATGACTGACCGATGGGCTGTTGTACCCAGAAACAGAAGGTTTTGCGACATCTATTCAAGATAAGGTAGTAAGAACACGGAACTATGAAAAGCATATACTACACATGGATGTTGTCGACCGATGTAGGAAGTGCGGTATAGTGGGGGAAACGATTGAACACCTTATCGGTGGGTGTGTAGTTCTAGCCCCTAATGCTTATTTAGGAAGACATAATCAGCTGGCGAAAATTATACATCAGCAAATTGCATTAAAGTATTCGCTATTAGATAACGCACCTGCTCCATATTATAAGTACTCACCTTCTCCCGTATTGGAATCATCTGATGCAATCCTATACTGGGACAGACCAATCACAACAGATCGAACGGTCGATTATAATAGACCAGACATTGTTCTAATTAGTAAAAAGGAGAAAAGGGCTTTTATAATTGACATCGCAGTGCCACTCTCTCATAATATCAGGAAAACCGAGTTGGAGAAAACCACTAAGTATGAAAACCTTGCGTACGATTTGAAAACCAGTGGAAACTGCATAAGGTAGAGATAGTGCCTTTTGTTATATCCGCCGAAGGCCTAATAAGTAAGAACTTTTCAAAAAATTTGAAGAACCTTGGTATCTCAAAATCGATTGCCATAGTGGGACAACGTGCAGTGCTCTTGCAGACGTGCCACATTGTTCGTAAAATTTTATGCTAAGTGAGAGGAGTTGAATTGATTTCTCATTTTGGCATTGTAATATAGACCAGCTTAGGCTGAGATGCTGAGTTCGGTACGAGGATAATAATAATAATTTATTGGCCATTGTTAGTTATTACTTTTTTCCATCTTTCTGTACAGAATGGATTCCGTGCCAAAAGAACTTCTGGTTTCTTGAGGCCAACCATTCATCAAATCAAATTTTCACTTCTTCGTAAGAATGTGAGTGTTGTTCTGAAAGTCCGTTCTGCATCGATCGAAATAAGTGGTAGTGCGAAGTGACGAAGTCCGGTGAATATGGCGGGTGGGATGGGATGTCCCATTTAACGTTCTCCAAATCGTTTTTTTTTACACATTTTGCAACATGCCGAGCATTGTCATGCTGAAAAATATCTTTATCGTGCCCTTGGGCGTATTCTGATCATTCTTCCTTCAATGTTCAGTTTAATTTTATCAACTGTTTGTATCGATCGCCAGTAATTGTTTCAACAGGTTTCAGCGTTCGAAATATACAGCTCCCCTACTATCACACCAAATATACAGCAAAGGCTTCTTTCCATATATATTGCGCGTTTAAATCATCGTTCGCAAGTCTTTTTGAGTTAGAACATGTTTACTATAAGCTTCAACCAACAATGTTTAGACATAGGTCTGTCTCAAGTCCTTGCACCTATATTTGTCCTGCCTCTTACTCTTTCAGGTAACTCCGCCGATTCACTTCAAGTCACCGCCTTACCGCATGTGGGATCGATGATGGTTCCCATTGCTGTATTATGTTGTTTCATATGTTCTCTTTCAATATTGCATTGTGGTTAGCGAAACTTAACTTAAGTCACTCAACTTGAGCTCACATCCTTAAATTTCGTTTTACTTCAAATTAAATTATTTACTTTTCGGTCTACCATCTTTACTCTTAACATATCTCTCTCCATTGTTCTTTGTGCTTTTTCTATTTTGTTCATCTTTAAAGTGTCCATCTTAAATGGACTTTAATCTTTGTAAGTGTCCATGTCTGGAAGCCATACATTAAAACATGGAGGAAGACTCTAGTCTTCATTCTGCTATATTTTCACTATTCTGTAGTTTGTTGTTTTTTGTTTGTTTCTTTCTTGTTATTTTTATTGTATACCCAAGATATACATACAAAAGAGGAGGAAATATGTTTGATCATGTAATAACTGTCTAGACGCGTCTTTATTATACTTGTATATTTTTATTGCTTCTAAAAGGTTTATTTTTTTGCTTTTTGGGGTAAAGGGGGGGTTTTTTGTTTTTTTTTCTCCACTGTCGGGTCCTTTCTTGTTATGTTGTATTTATTCTCTACCCAAGATACACATATAAAAGAGGAGGAAGGTGTCGAAATAGAAGAGGGTGAGGGCTCAGGTGTGGGAGCGAGAGAAAAAGATGGAATCGAGAATTTTAAGAACAATAATGTCATTTCCACAAATTGATGTATGTTTCTTAGAAATATTTGCAGAAATTTTGCAGTGAATTACCCAAAAATCGTAAATTAGGTATCAACATTTCACTGCGTTTTTCTGAAATTTACAAAATCAGGTACAAGTTGATTTAAAACAAAGTTACGGACACACCTTGCGTCTCCAAATTTAGTAAGATATCAGAACCAGCGCATTCGATATGAGACAATTCATCACACCAACGATATATAATAATTATATACGGCACAATGTTAATCATGTGCAAAAATATGTTAAGCGGTAGGCATAAATAAAGCCAGTTATGCAGTAAATGGTTTTACATTGTTAAATTATTGCGAGTTGTTTTTTTGCGCTAATAATCTGGCTTTTATTTCGAACAAAAAGGGGAATGAAATCTGATTCATTGACTGTACGTTGTATTGTTCTTTACTTGTTAGGAACCGAGGTTGGTAGTACTTGTGTAGTGTTACGTCATGTATGAACAATTTAGATAAGAATTACATACGTATATACAGTCATGGCCAAAAGTATTGAACACTTATATAGTTGATACTAATTCCACAAAAATAATACATACAAACCCTTATTTCCTATATTATCGGGGCCCCTTGGAGTAAATAAGACTGATAAAAACAATATTTGCGATATAGTAATTTTTGGTTGTTAAAGTGTAATTTTATACGCTAATATGTAAGAACAATTTTACTGACCCACGCATTCATATTTTTCAATATGCAGTATCAACTTACGACGTATATCTCTAATGACAAACAAAACTGGTTAAAATCTCCAAAAACCAAGAAATATTTTTTTCATGCTCCACCTAAAAATTCCCCTATTCTTCAGTCGCCATCAAACGTCAACAAACATCTATCGATAGATGTCCTAACAAGCATACCCCACGTTTGATGGCGACTGAAGGATTGGGTAACTTTTAGGTAAAGCATATAAAAATATTTTAAAAATACCCCCAATAAAAGTGTGAAATATATATATATATATATATATATATATATATATATATATATATATATATATATATATATATATATATATATATATATATATATATATAGTAAAGTGTTTGGGTTAGAGGCGCATCAGCAACTAAGCTATTTAGCGACTGGACCTACAGCTTAACGTGGGTTCCGAACCACGGTCATCTGCTTCCGACAAACCCAGGCCAGCACCCCATTCGGGCTATAAACCTTTGGTTATGTGCCTACCCATAAGTCTATCAGGAAACCTACCGACTGTCGAGTGACCAACGCAGAACACTTCTCAGAAGGCATCCGGCCTTACCCAGCCTTTAACTGGCGTGACTGAGGGGTAATTCGTAGTCGGATTTTACACTCTTGCCTAGAAACAATCACAAACATTTAGGAAAGATAACCATCCGAGCGCTGGAATCGAACCAGCTACCGCTCCAGCGTGGATTCGGCAAAGCAGACGCTCATACCGCCGCACCAACGCGACCGGCTATATATATATATATATATATATATATATATATATATATATATATATATATATATATATATATATATATATATATATATATATATATATATATATATATATATATATATATATATCGATAGATAATAACTGTGTACCTGACCTATGCGCGGAGTAGGCTATAAGGTAAGTAGCTGTGAAATGCAGAAGTTTGAATATGAAGTACCAGGAATCGTGCAGGGGAAAATTTAAAAGCAATGTTTTGTTGACTATTACGGCAATTTTTATTCAGGAATGTATACAGTTCTTTTGCAAGAATGTAGACTTATTTAAGAGTAGTAAACCCCAGATCACATATATAACGAGAAACATAAATTATAATTAATTATATAAGTTAACACCCACACAGCAGAGAGCATACTGTATAAAACTGTATAAAAATGTCACCTAAATTACCTGTCACATTATGTAAGATCATCAGGGATATTGGCCAACTGAAAAAATGCTTGTTCAATTTTTTTATTACATTTATAGCCCACTTTATTACATTAATATATATACAGTGGTGACCAGAAAAATAAAGCCTTTACAATACAAGACACTGTTTGGCAAATAAAGTTGTAATAGCATAAATAATTAGTACAAAAGTGTATAATATAAATATATAAAAAAAGGGAAAACATCATATAAAATTTAGTTAAAAAAAATACTGTAAACATAATATTTAACAAAAATGTAGAAAAAAACATGAAAATGTGGTCATAAAAATAGAGCAAACCAAGAAACAAGCACTATTTACAAGTGCTGTGTGGCGAATAGTTTGAGCGTGTTTGGCGCGCCTCGTGAACCATCGGCTTGCCTCATTCGCGTTCGGGCTCAAGTGAGGACGTGGCTTTTAGATGATGAGCTGTCACCAGCGTGGTAGCGGGTTCAATTCCCGCGCTCGATCAGAAAAAAAAGGAAATAAACCGCATCCAGTTGATAAACAACTGTCGAGTGCTATTAAGCCATACGGTATACTAGACCTATAGCCACATAAAGTTAAAAATAAAATAAGTGATGGATAACAAAGAAAAAAATGTCATTTATTCGAATTTATTAGGAGTTTTAAAATGTATTAGGCAATTTTTTGACAATTTATCTAACTTTTCCATTTACTTATTGTTTACCGATCTTTAAAATATAATTAATTTGCTTTAAACATGTGTAAAAATTTAGGTTATTTTACAGCGATATAATAAATTCAGCATTTTAATTCCGTTTCGGTAAATTTTTTCGATATAACTAAACTAAAGAGAATTATTTAAATAAACTGATCGGCAAAATCTTAAATAATATTAATGAAAATACTACTTTCTTTACCGAAGAACTTTACAGACTGACAGTGAGATCAAACGACTATTACAACGATGTCAATTGCCTCGACTCAATGATATATATCCCATAGAAAGATTGATGGAAAAATGCACATATCTTATCGTCGTCTTGGCTTATTTCATCTATTCGCCAACAATAACAATGCATTTATCGTGGTCGTCCTGTACCGGACGTGGACAAATGACATGGGGGTGGCGCTCGCATCATTATCGTTATCCTGGCGGCGACCCCGCGGCGATGGGTGGGTATCTTCTTCTCTTGCCATTTTGGCATCGGCACAGAGGACGCTCTTTTGCCATTAATGCATCGTTGTCGTTTCGGGATTCGGAAGCGTCGACAAAAGTTAATCACGACGATTTATTTTGTCAACTGCCAAATAGCAGTACTGACAAATAACAGTAACAGGATTTTACAACATTATCTTTAGTAGTATCTCTAACGACATCCAAGTATATAAATCCTGAAAAACTAGAAATATTACTATGGTAAATTTTTTAATAAGATAGTTTTGTAAAACTAAACATATAAATAATTATCAAAAAATTATATAAAGAATAGTTATATAAAAATTAAATAAACAATTGGTATTTTCTTCACAGCGGCCAGCGAACTCTATTGAACGGCTTCAAAAAACTGAAAACGGTGTCCACGAAGTGGGTTCTTCAATCGAAACAACAATATTAATAGCGGTATGGGATGCGGTCATGGAAAAACCATGAATTGTTTCAGTATCATTAGCACGATACTCGCTTGATCTGTCTCTGGGTCATTACCATAGATTCATATATCATATCTCTCAATGAAAGCATCTCTTCTGCAAAATCAACATCACGATGTTTTAAATAAAAATCAGTGTTTTGGGAACAAGAAGAGAAGACATACGAAACAAGCCGAAATTGTTCTAAAAAAAAACGATTGAATTGATACATATGATATTCTAGTAATATCTACACTGTTTCTAATACTTAATCGGAGATTACTCAGTACAAGATTCTTGGTTTTGCCAACGTTTTATTCACTAGTTGACGTAGAACGTCTTTCTGAATGAGGTTCATCTTGCATAAAGTACTACTTGTAAACAAATTTCTCAATTCATTTATCCCGTTATTGTGCCGTCTGCTATTCCACACACGGTGTGGAGAGAACCTACTGATCGTGTAAGTAATTGCTACTTTGGTATTACTAAAACAGAGGAGATTTTAAAAAAGCAAAGGGACAAAAAATTCAGTAATCTAAAAAAGCTGCTTCTTCCGCCTCTTCATATTATGCTTGAACTAATGGAAAACTTTGTCAAAGCCATGGACAAAGAAGGTATGGTTTCAAGACCTAAAAGACATATTTCTTCAATTACGTGAAGCAAAACTAAAAGAAGGTATATTTATTGAACCTCAAATAAAGACGCTTCTAGGTGATTTCCGTTTTCAATTAAATGAAAATGAATTAGCAGCTTGAAAGTGTTTTATAAGTGTAGTAAAAGGATTTCCGGGCAACAAGAAATATGAAAGGTATAAAAACCTCATAGATGAATTCTTGAAAGCCTAGGAAATACTGCAGAGTTGCATGTCCTTAAAAATACATGTTTTACTCTTATTTGGATTTCACATTAGGACGAATGGAAGCAAGATATCAGGGATGCTGGAACTTATCTATGTTGGGCGATTACTGATGTTTTTTAAAAAGAGATGATGCTACATAACACAAGAGGAAAATGTGAAAGTTTTTGTCTCGTCAATAATAGGAGAGAGACCCCATATTCTTGACGAGAGAGCATATGTCGGTACCCTGATGAGTCTAACCACCAACGACACTATACAATATTTAAAAAAAAAGAAAAAAGTATATATGAATTGTTACACTAAGTGGGTTATAGCAGCGGGAATGGGTAGAGTTTCTCCCGTATCTAAATTTGAATAAGCCTCCTAAAATCACACCCATGACTCCAAAGTAAAGAATAAATGATAAAGGTACTATGTAATAAGATAAAAAACTTATGTTGGAATGCAGTCTGCTTCGCAAATATAGATAAAATCCTATTTCACGCCGTGTGTTCGTTCGATTAACCGTGTTTTTAAAATTTACTAATAAATCATGATTTTCACATCATACCTTGAATTAAAATTTTAATGCAATAAAATTGGACAAACAGAAGATTGACCTGATGTTTTTTAATAACTTAAACCAAATAGAACTTGCTTTGTACGTAAGTTACAATAAAAATCAATCAATTAATGTAACAAATAAAAAAGATCTTATAATTAGTGCTAATAATTTATTCGAATTCATTAGCGATAAGATGTGAACAAATTGTAATAATTCACTCTGTATTGCAGCCTTAAAAAAGGAAACAATACATTTCCGAAAGCTCGGCGTTTGTAAAAAAAAGAGTTTTATTAAAAAATCCAGACCAAGAAAATTGATAATCGCTCTATTCAACGAGTCAGTCAAGATTACCATCACCCTCTCCAACCACTTTGTCCCCGATATCCTCGAAACTTTGCTCTCTGATGCAACGTTCCACATTTGTGCTTTTCCCAGATCAGCTCTGACTTGTGCGATCCATGGTACTGTTGACTTGACTCCCTGCATGTATGTGAGAATTCTATTGGTGAGTCTTGTCGATAGGAGTCAAATGATATGTCCATAGAATGTAAACCTTCTTTTTCTTATGTCCGCCGGTACGTTGGACATTCTCTTGGTTGTCTCTAATGAATGTTGTCTGTATCCTTTCTCTGTTAGTTTTGGACCGAGAATTTTTCTCATAATTTTGCGTTCATTTTTTAATATATTTTAGTACGCCGCTTTTTGTATGAAGTGTAAGTGTCTCGCTTGCGTATAGTACTTCTGGTTTGATTACTGTGTTGTAGTGTCTTATTTTTGCGTGTATGGAAAGACATTTCTTATTGTAGATATTGTGTGTCTTGCGATATGCCCTCTTCATCTTCTGTAATCGAGTCTTTTGTGCTATCTTCTCTTCTCCTGTGAGTTCGAGGATCTCGCCCAGGTATTTGAAGTGAGGGACCCTATTTGTTGTTCAAATTTTGGACATCTAATTTTGAGCAGAAGAATTCGGTTCTTTAAAAGGAGATTTGTAAGCCGACTTTTTCTGCTCATTCCTTGAGGACTTCGATCTGTTTGGTTGCCCTTTTTTCATTGTTTGCGAGTATGGCTAGGTGGTCTGCGAAGGCTAGGCATAATATTTCTATGTTGTTTTTGGATCGCCCGAGTCGTGTTGGTTTCCAATGTGCTTGATTTTTCAGTTCTTTTTCCCATTCTCTTATAACTTTGTCCAGGGCCAGGTTGAAGAGGAGTGGGGATAACCCATCTTCTTGGCGTACTTCAGTTTTAATCAGGTAGAGTTCGGAAATTTCTCCCATAAATTTTACTTTAGAGATTGTGTCGATCAGAGTCTGCTTCATCAATGGTAGTGTTTTGGGGTCGAGTCCTTGTTCTTCTAAGATGTTGAACCGAGATTTTCGGTCGATGCAGTCGTATGCTTTCTTGAAGTCCACGAACGTGCAGATGATTGGGACGTTCCTGATAGCTTTGTAGCTCATTATTGTTTTTAAGTTAAATATTTGTTCAGTGCATGAGCGATCAGGGCGAAAGCTTGCCTGGTACTCGCCAATTTTGTGTTCTAATTGTTCTTGTGTTCACTGGAGAAGGCATGCAGAGCGGATTTTGTAAGTGACTTATAATAAGGAGATTCCTCTATAGTTGTTCACATCTGTTCTGTCTCCCTTCTTGTGCAGCGGGTGGATAAGAGCACATTTCCATTCATCTGGTAATTTTTCTGTTTGCCAGATGTTCGTGATAATTCGCGTAAGTTCCTGCAGTGAATTTAGTCCGCGGTTTTTCAATAGTTCCGCGGTGATACCATCTTCACCGGATGCCCTGTTATTCTTTAGTTTGCGTATATGTCTGTGGATTTCTTGCAGTGTTGGTTGTGGTGATTCTGAGTGGGTATGGATACAATTTTCCTTGGGAAATCTTGTGACGTGTTCGGGGCAATTGAGGAGATCGGAGAAATAGTGTGCCAACTCTGACTGACAATGCTCCTGATTGGTTAGCGCTAATCTCTCATACCGCTTTCTGAAGCAAAGATCTTGTGGTGTGTATCCTCGGATTTCTCTTTTAAAAGTTCTATAAAAGTCTCTCGTGTTATAATTGCGAAAATTCTCCTCTATAGAGTCTAGTTGTTCCTTCATGTACTTCCTCTTAGTGTGCCTGATAACCTTTGCGGTCTAACCTAACCTTTTTCTAGTCACGTCAAAAAGCTGTTGACTTTCTGAGGATTTTTTAGTGCTGTACTTCTGGAATGTTCTTTTGTGTCACTGCAATGCACTGCATCGCATTCCGAGTCCCACCAAGGGTGTTTTGTGTTCTTTTTCAATGAGATCAGTTCCAGCGCTTGTGTAATTTTTTTGTGGAATTTTTCCCATGTATCTACCTGTTCCTTTTCCCTTTATATATATATATATATATATATATATATATATATATATATATATATATATATATATATATATATATATATATATATATATATATATATATATATATATATATATATATATATTCTGCGATTGCCTAAATTAATGTAGAATGTTGTTTGTAATAGTTATCACAGGTTATTTCCCGTTAAAAGTATTTTAATAATGTTTTTAACATGTGATAATTATAACAAACAATATTCCACATTAATTCAGGCGATCGCAGAAAATTAGACACCCAAACAATCTTTTAAACACTAATATTTTAAATCTCATGAGCACAAAAATTATTCATACAGTAGCAATAGTCTTAATAACCTGAAATCTTGTTATGAAGTAAATGTTTTCCCCTAGCTTATATTCATTTATTCTTAAGTAAACAAAAATAAACAACTGTGAGCATTTAATTCAATATTGAAAGATAATTCCACGAGAATGGGTCGCAAATCTAAAAAACTGAGCTCAACCTGCAAAGATCAAATTGTTTCATTGTTCACATTGTTCACAAGGACTGAGTTATGTATGTATTGTCGTGTAAATGTCACACGCGACAGTACAATATATAATTAAAAAGTTTAAAAGTGGATCTGTTGATAATAAAAAACGTACGAGCAAAAAACGTTGCCTGACAGTGCGTGAATCCCACGATATCGTGCGGAAGGTAGCAAAACATCCGAAACTGACTGCTCGCGAGCTTACAGAAGACATCGTAATATGTTTTGGCAAAACTGCTACCCTCCAAACTATGAGGAATCACAGTTTGGAAAGGAAAAAAACCCTTCATAAATGAAAAAAGAAAACCTAAAAAAAAAACGATTGCAGTTTGCTTGAGAGCATACAAACAAACCGCTTTCATTTTGAAAAAATGTGTTGTTTCCTGATGAAAGCAAGTATAATATTTTTGGATCGGATGGGAGAAGATTTGTTTGGAGGAAAAGGGTGACAGCTTTTGAAGCAAAAAAATTGCGGCCGATTGTTAAGTATGGAGTGAGTAATGTTATGGTTTGGGGCTGTATGAACGCCAGTAAAGTAGGTGAATTTGTAATTATTGGTGTATTATTGGTAATTATTGGTAATTATTGGTATATTTAAGTATTTGTAATTATATAGCAGGACAATGATCTGAAGCATACGGACAAAAAAAACCAAAGAATGGCTACTGTATAATGTGCGTCAAACGCTACCTACACCTCCTCAATCACCGGATAATAACCCCATTGAAAATCTATGGGCACTATTAGAGTTAAAAGTGCGAAAATTGCAATGTTCCTTAAGGAATGACCTAATTTTCAACCTCCAGAAAGCCTGCGCAGAAATCGACCAAGGTAGGCTCTCAGGAGACTACCAAGCTCGTAGAATCAATGACCAGAAGACTTAACTATTATGCAAGGCAAGCTATTATAAATGTGATTATCTATGTATATATGTATATTATTATAAATGTGAAATGAAGATTATCCAAGGAAATATTGAGTTTATTTAGGAATGGCTTTGGTTTGGTTAATGTGTTTTGTTTTGTGGGGCATGAATAATTTTTTCCCCATGAGATTTAAAATATTGTATAGGTTTCTAATTTTCTACGATCGCCTGTATGAATGCAGAAGGTTTATATATATATATATATATATATATATATATATATATATATATATATATATATATATATATATATATATATAGAGTTATTATACAAATGATTATTTTATACCAGAAATTTTTCACAGAAAAAAAATTGTTAATCTCAAATGGAATAGATAAAATAAATTAAAAATAAATATAATGTCAAAAATTAGATGGACAAAAATATTGACACCTTTAAATGTTTATCAAATATTTTTAAGCAAGACGCTGATAAAAACTTTTTTCTACGTATGGAAAAGTATTTATTGTGGTTGAATATTACTATCGCGTAGCCTTCTGATATATGCATTGGTCGAAGTATCTAGAAAATAAGTAATTTTAAATAAAATGGGTCATAAAGAACAGGAAACTACAGTGACTGAAAGAAAAATAATAGTTAATCTGCATCGTCACGGTAAATCATATTTTGAAGTTGCGAACGTAGTGAGAAAAAGTCATTACACTGTTCGTAATGTTATTAAAAAGTTTAACAATAGCGACAATTTTCAAAATAGGCCATATACAGAATTGGAAAGAAGAAAAATAATTAGACAAATAAAAAGGATCCTCATACCTCAGCGTCGGAAATTACTTCAATAATTAGAAAACAGGATAATAAAGATATTAGTGCTAAAACCGTATGGAGAGTTCTGCATCGTGCTGGTTAGACAGCAAGGTTTGCCAGAAAGAAATCGTACATTAACAAAGTCAAACAAAAAAAGCGCTTGCAGTTCGCAAACCACTATATTGATAAAACTAATGCGTTTTGGGAGACAGTAATATTTTCAAATGAAAGTAAATACAATATCTTTCATTCGGATGGACGATCTCTTGGTTGGAGGAAGCAAAACACAGAACTTGAGTTAAAGAATTTACATCAAACAGTTAAGCTTGGGGATGGAAGTATCCTAGTGTGAGGATGTATGTCTGCAGGATGCGTTGGAAATATTGTCGTTATTGATAGAATAATAAACAAAACCGTTTATTTATTTTTTTTAACAATCAACGACAAAGAGCTGAAAAGCTGAATGTTGCCAACAGTTTCTATTTTCAACAAAAGAATGATCTTATGCAGTAAAATAGTGGAGAGCTTATAACGTGCCACATCAGTTAAACATCCCTCCTGAGTCATAGAAAATCTGTGGAATGAACTGGAGAAGCGGATCAGAAAACATCACATTTCAAGCAAAAGTTAATTGAAGGGCCAGAGATTACTCAAATACTAGTTCACTCCGTGCCAAACTGTCTAAGAGAAGATATAAAGAGAAAAGGACTTCCTACAAAATATTAATTTTGTATATAGCTCTTTCATTTTAAATTTATTTTATCTATTTCATTTGAGTTTAACAATATTTTTTGCATAAAATTTATATTTTGGTTGGAGGTATAAAATAAACAACCAATTAAATTTTTTTACGTTTGTATTTTGGAAATATATATTTTTATTTAAAACAAAATGTGTTATACCAATACTTTTGTCTCCCATTGTATAATATAGGACCATTTTACTATTGCACTGACCTACAAGTAGCCTATTTGGAATAAAAACAAAGAAAACTATAAATAAATAACAGGCTGTATTATATTTCGCATCAGTTCACCTTTCCTTTTTTTCAGGAAATGAATGTTTCAGTTAGTGACCGGAAAATATCTAAGGAATGCGCAAACAGATTAAAAAAACTAAAAATAACTAAAATATAGTAGTATAAATATTGCATATTTAATATTATTTTATAATGATCATATAGAAGAAAACAATATTTTTATTATTTATAATTTGCCCCATTCTTAATGTCGTAAAATAATTTTTAAAAAATTCAAAGAAAGATTTTTATAAATTTGCAAATTACTTACTCAATTTCCTAATCTTTATCGCACGAAATATGTTTCCGCTTTTACAAAATTAACATAAAAACATTCAATTGACAAAAAAAATTTAGCAACAATTAATTTACGAAATGTTTACGTTTTTTTAAACTAATTAAAATACTATCCATTGCTGTTAATTACTCGACTGCATTATCAACCGCTTTCGTAACGGTATTTGTTTACAAATTGTCAATTGCCACTATTACTTTTATTCTTCTTCCTTTTTTTTTCTTCTCTCTCTCATTAAATATATTTTTGGTTTGTTAAGGATCGGTTCTTAACGGTTGGTGCTCGTGGTATCGTGTTGAAATGTCTGTTCTACACTAATTAATTTCGTATTTGCTTAGATTTATTTTGTTATATTGTCTTTTAACGTTGGCAATTGATTAACTCACGCCATTTAATTAAATATTGGTCGCGTTAATCCACACCGTTTTCGGTTGACAACGTTGAGTTTTTTTTGTCATTAAATTGTTGGTTGATGGTGTAACTGTGTTTAGAAATAAATGACTGGTAAATGGCAAGCATGGTCGATTTAAGGATCAAATAATCGCGTTAACAGATGTACAGGGTGCCGCAAAAGTAGGAATCCCATATGCATAACGGATTGAAACCCGAAATGATTTTCGCCCATTTTCTGCCATCCGTGAAAATATTCGATTGTAAGCTCGACCAAACCTCATGTTTCAACAAGATAATGTTACACCGCATACAGCTCGTCAGACAGTGCAGTTTTGAAAGAGTTAAGGAGAGCAAAACTCGACTGGAATATGCTATTATATATGTCCCATATGCGGTCTCATAATGTTTACCCTTCCAATAATGTTTAACATATTTTAGTTTGTTCTCTGAATCATACGCAGGTCTCTCTGCCAGTCTTGTAATGCCAAGCCTACCTCTGTATATTCTAAGTATTTTCAATTGATTGTGATCTGAGTGTCCATGTTTTATTGCCGTATGTCGCAGCAGACAGGACGTATCTAAAAGGCTTCCGCGGTCGGTAATGTTAGAATTACTAGGTTCTCGGGTAGAACCGCGTTTTAGATTTCGGCTTACACTTTGAAGAACCCTTTACCAAGAGTATCTAATTGATTCGCCACGAGACCTCAACTTGCTTACTCCGCAGGGTTCACAACCAGAAAAGAACGTGGTCGGTGCAACCTTTTCATTAATAGGTAAGGTTGTGCGTGTAGCGTTGGGTTGAGTGGTGGGGGTGAAATGGGTTGTGGATGTTTGATGGGAAGGGTTTCCGATGGGCAATTTGGAAATAAGAGGTTTCGATATATTTGGAACTCTAAGACCGTCGTTCCTCTTTTTTAGGCAGTCTGGGTGTTTTTCGATCTCAATTGCTTCACGAATTATGCTGCTAAGTTTATAAGAATATATAGGTATGATTACTTTGACCTAATCGAAATCGATTTTGTAATAGGTTTGGATATGATATTCTGCTAGAGTTGAGGAGAGATCCGATTTTCCGACGGCGAGAAAGAATGCTGGTATATGCGATTTTGTATACGTCTGTTGGTTTGGCCGATATATGATTAATAACAGCCAGAACAAGGAATCTCATAGACACCATGTGACTCTTGTGAGACATTATCTTTTATGGTCTAAGGAAATTGGATATATTTATTTCTATTGGAAATATGGTTTCGATATTACGGGATCTGAGTACATGGCAAATTTTTAATTTTGTTTTCTCTAGAAACGGCACTAATTCAAAACGGCTATGATAGGCGTCAAATAAAAAGGCATATTGATAAAATTCAGGCAACAAGTCATATCCACCAATCCACTAGAGAATTGTTCCAAAACCCCAAAATTCTTCATCCATACATCAAGGGAGTTACCGATCAAGGGAGATACCATTCGTCAAAACATTCTATTCAAAACGGGTTTTCTGTCCCGAATATTTGCTTTTGCTTGGCTTCTTCGTTTGGCAGTTTGTCTATGATCGCGTACCCTTCCAATATGAAACTTCGCTTCTTTAGATATTGTTTTCAGGGCTATAGCAAAATTGAAGCTTTTCGTTAGGATCGATCTATGGCTTTCAGACAGCTCATAGGTGTTTTTTTTAAATTTTAAGTCATAACTTCATTACAGCTATGCGAATAAGAACTTAAATAAATCATAAAAACCATAATAGGTATAGATCCACTACTACATTTGATCACTATAAACATCGTGAAGCATTCGATCTGGTTACCGGCGTGACTATAAGTCGAAATATTACTTTAATGGCACGCACCGCTACTTTCTTTGAAAATTTTGATCTAAACAACTTTCAAAAATTTGGAGATTTATCCTCAATTTAATTCTCGGCTATTTTTAACTACCTTCTGCATCTATTTAATAAATCTTTGAATTAATCTCTTTTGTCTCTATTTTATACTTCTATACACTTTTTATATTTGTATGCACATTGTAATCCACAATGCAAATGGGGTTAATTTAATGAATTTAATGTAAAGATAAAGGTAAAAATCTGCTATATTATCTAATAAATTAATGATTGACCATTATTAATAATAGATAATCTTGAACATCCCCATCAGATTTATTTTCTAGTCGTTCGAAAAATTGCCAAATGTTCCCTTTCATCGAAAATCGATATAATCAATTTGTTACCCTATCGTATCGGCTTGTCGTTTGTCTCATCTTAGGATGGACACATTCGCCATGTGAGCATGTGTGGGTGTGTGTCATTGATATCTTTCAGAGCTGGCATAAGGGGGCACCGACAGAGAACATTTTTATAATAGGGTTGTTTCCATTCAATGAAAATAGTTACTGATCACAAATCTGCAAGTATTATGTTCAAATATATACATATACATATACATATATATATATATATATATATATATATATATATATATATATATATATATATATATATATATATATATATATATATGCCAAAGGACTACCTGCATTTCTCATTGCTCGCCGTTTCTTCATTAAATCAATGGTCTCACTGGAGATTTTTGTTTGTTTAAGACATTTTTCTTCTGGTGCTATTGAAGCAGCCGTTTGAAGTACATTGTTGACGATTTCTTCATATTGAACTGAAATTTCCACCTCCTCTGGATCTTGTAACGCAGCAAACCGGTTTGACAAAGCAATCTCATAATCGCTTCCTCTCTCCAGCAGTTTTCCATAATCCACCTTGTCCTTCTTTGATCTTACTATTATTTCGCGCTCTTTTCGACAGTCAATCCGAACCCATGCTCGTACCATTCGGTGGTCACTTCCAACATTGAAATTGTTAAGGACAGTACAATTGGTAAATATTATTTTATCGTTGGCCATGATGTAGTCAATTTCGCTTGTGAGCCCTGATGGACTTTTCCATGTCCATTTTCTGCTGATATTTTTCTTATAAAACGAATTCATATTATATAGTTCTTGTCCTTCAGCAAAATCAACCAATCTGTCACCTCTATTGTCTCGCTCACCAGTTCCATATGGGCCAGTTGCATTTTCGTAAGTTCTTGTTGTTCCAATTCTGGCATTAAAATCACCCATCAGGATTTTGTACCTACATTTCTCCTTGTATAAAAGCTGGGATACATCATCATAAAATTCCTCAATTTCCTCATCCCTATGGCTTATAGTTGGTGCATAAGCTTGGACGATTTGAAGCCTAAACTTTTTATTCAGCTGAATGACGCATTGGGCTAGTCGGTCGGATGTACTTTCAAATTTTACCATACTGTCCTTCAGCTTTCGATTGATGAGCAATCCAATTCCGCCACATCGGCCATTTTCCGTACAGGCATTTGGTAGGCTCAACATAGTGTTTAAGAGCAGACTCCCATTTTGCCTGAAAAGAAAAGTCTTCGATCAGTGCGTTCTACCCGTTACGGCATACGGAAGTGAAACCTGGACTGTCACATCGCAATCAATTCAAAAACTTGGAATGAAAAGATCTATGCTCTGCATTACAAGACGAGACAGAAAGTCCTGCGCAAGGATCAGAGAACAAAGAAAAGTATGTGACATCATTGGAAGAGCAAAGCAATTAAAATGGAGATGGACAGGCCATATAGCGAGGATAGATGGGACGACAGATGGACCAAGGCAATCCTGGAATGGATACCGCTTAATCGCAGATGTCCGCGAAGAAGACCGAAAGCACGACGGATTGATGACATCGTTAAGTATATTGGACCCGAGTGACAGAGGAAAGGCCATGACGGCCGTGAAAGTTGGAAGCATGCTGAAGACGCCTTCATCCTGCAGTGGATCGATACAGGCTGATGATGATGATGATATATATATATATATATATATATATATATATATATATATATATATATATATATATATATGTACACACAAAAACCAGCGTGGTTGCTAAAATGCTAAGCAACCAACAAAAATGTTCATTTAAGCGGAGACGCAGGTTGAGTGTTCCACATGAGATGGTGGAACCCAACAGTTGGGTGTATCATGACACTCAGCTACTGTTTAGTCTAATTGGACGCAGTCCAAGGAAATCTAACACTGCATATATACGCCATTCGACGGGAAGTCGGTGAAAATAGGGGTGTTGACTGTGGATAGAGTCTGCCTATTCTTGATGAGTAAGCATATATATATATATATATATATATATATATATATATATATATATATATATATATATATATATATAGTATTGGACATAAGTGGAGCAGCAAATATAATTTTCAATTTTACAATTAACAGAAAATCCTTTATTTAAGCAAGGATAAATCGTAAGTAAGTCAGAACTAAGAGCATTAAAAAATACTATAATAATATAAATATTTATTATAATATTATAAACCCTAAGTAAGTCAGAACTAATAGCATTAAAAAATATTATAAGGCTTTTCTTCCCATATCAGATATATTTATTCACAAACCATGTGACGAAAATGAAGCAAATTTCAAAAATAGTTTATATAAGGCAACATTTCTTTAATTTTAATCAATAATTGATTCAACAGCTTTTATTTTTAATGACTTCCTGACATCGTTTTGGCACTGAGTCAATAAAGTTATGGAGCACTGAAGGATCTATTGATTCCCAAATTTAAAAAAAAAGCATAAAAACTTCTCCCATAAAAATTTTCATTATCCCAAAAAAAATGAATCCCTTAATTGTAAAAAGGAAAAGGAAACGATTTACGGTTAGAGGCGCATCAGAATCTAAGGCTTAGCGACTGGACCTACGCTTAACGTCGATTCCAAACCACGGTCATCAGCTACCGAAAACCCAGGCCAGCAGCCCCCATCAACCCTTGGTTATGTGCCTACCCATAAGTCTATCAGAAAGCCTACCGACTGGCAAGTGACCAACGTAGAACACTTCTTAGAAGGCATCCGCCCTTACCCAGCCTTTAACTGACGTGACTGAATGGTAATTCGTTGTCGTATTTTACACTCTTGCCAAGAAACAATCACAGACATTTAGGTGTGGATATGTGTGCGCGTGTCTGTGAGTTTATATACTGTGTGTGTAGAGCAGGAAGTAAGACGGATAGAAGAATTAAAGAAAATCACCCATCTGAGCGCTGGAATCGAACCAGCTACCTTTAGATTGCCAGGCAGGCGACTAACTCACCAGACCACCGCGGTCGGCCCTTAATTGTAAGTTGTTTACAATTAATTACAATGTTGAATTAAAACGGCGTTCACACGTGTTTTTTTCAACCGAGGCAACAGAACAAGTCACAAGGTATCATATCTGATGAATATGGTGCTTCTGGAACGGTGTTTAATTTTTAGCGAAAACCCGACGAATAATTATTGCGGTGTGCCTTTATTAACTGTTTGGCCAGTTGGAAATAACTCATTGTTTCACTCACGAATTTGATTTTTGACCGGCTTTGACCTGGTTTTTCCGACTTTGGTTCATCTTTAGTACGATAATCACTTAATTGTTGTTTCTGGATCGTAAGCATAGATCTGGAAGGCTGTTTCTGGATCGTAAGCATAGATCCATGTCTTATTAACAATAATTAGGCATTTTATACTGTCATCATCCAAAGAAAGGAAACATCTGCTCATCAACTTCAACACGACAAAACTTTTTTAAAAATCATTGTTTTTGAAACAAGACGAGAAGTTAGACGTGACAAGCCTACATTCTTTTTCAAAAGTGATTGAATTGATCTAAATAATATTCCAGTAGTATTTACAATGGCACTAATGCTTAATTAACGATTTCTCAGTACAAGATCCTTAATTTTGGAAATTTTTTCTTCACCGATTGCCGTGGAAGGTTTTCCTGTCGTAAGACTTTCTTAGCATTTTGAATGCATAAACACAAACAATTTTATTGTTTAGATAAAATTTAATGCAAATTTGCTCGATAAATATATCAATTAAAAATAAACCTTATCTTTAACTCTATTTATTTAGGCTGTCTATTGCTGAGTAACAAATGCAAACGTATCTTGGGAAAATGTTTTCGAACCTTATTACCACTTTGAATGAGTGGCTATGCCCTATCAGATTTTAAATCCTCACATAAAAATTATGATATATCTTTGATAGTCACGATTCGGAGATCGCGTTAATCTTTATATCCAGTAGTTAAATAAGCCTATGATAAAAAATCCAGGATATAAAATCTATTTAAAATTTGTTTTACCTTTAATTTATATATTAACGTATAACGTTTTTAACTCTTAAAAAACTAACTAGTTAAAAAATCAATATAGCGTGATTGTTGTAATTCTTTCAGTATTTTTAAGGTAATTGACTTTTTTTTTTTAACTAGACAATATTTTATAAACTTTGCAATATTACCGTTTTTTTTTTATTAAACAATATTTTTCATGAGTAGTTTCAGAAACGTGACGAGATATTTTGCCTTGGATTACAATTTACAATATTTTCGTAAGATCTAATAAAATGAATTATTGAGAGTTGAGAAATGAACGAATTATTCGTAGTTATTATTGAAAGGCTTTTTTTGGTGTTATTTTAAATTTTGGTGGTTTTTTTTAGTATTATTCACATGTCTTGAACTCGCGGTAAATACATTACATTCTAATCTCATTTGCCTGCATTTTATAGTTGTTCTGTTTGTTGTGATCTAGAAGAGAGTAATTACTAAGTGTAATAACATTTTTTGGGTTTATTTCATAACAATTTCATAACCATTCATAACAGTTAATCAATAGAGCAGTAAAAAAACTATCTAATATACTACATTTTGAAGTTTCACCCTTCATATGAACATATGTGAAGTTTCCAGTCGATCTGTTAATTCATTCGCACAAAAACAGCAGCTTAAAGTAAACGAATCAGTATTATTTTATAAAACGGCGAATATTAAAAATCGTGCAGAGATTAAATTCTTTGTAAAAAAAAGGCTTAAAAGCAATAGAAATTCATAGTGAAATGGCAAATCTATTAAGGGACTTTGCTCCTTCAAAAATAATAGTTTGTAAGTGAGTAGTACGTGAGTTTTAACGTGGTCGTACAAGCCTGGATGATGATCCTGGTTCTGGACGTCAAATAAGTGCAACTATTAAACAAATAATTTATTCTATAAATGATATGACTTATGGATGACAGACAATTGACTTGCTAAGGCCATGGACATCTCAGCTGAATGGGTGTTTCATATTTTGAAAAAGGAATTGGACATGAGAAAACCATGAGTAAGATGGGTGCGGCATTTATTAAATTTTGATTAAACACGACTTCGAGTAAAACTTTCTAACCAACATTTTTTTCGAAAGAATGAAATAGATTTTAAACGTCGTTTTGTAACTATAGATGACACTTGGGTTTACCAGTATGATCCTGAACTGCGACAACAAACCGTACGGCGGCCTGAACCCGGTTGTTCAGTTACAAAGCAGCTAAAGTGGTCAAAATCGACCCAAAAGGTTATGGCATCAATTTTTTGGGGTGCAAAAGCCATTTTGTTAATTGATTATCTTCACGCCGATAAAACCATAACAGGACAGTATTACTCAAACCTTTTGGATCAATTGGACGTCAACATTTGTGATCTGGTTTAGCGAAGAAAAAATAATTTTTTAACGCAATATACCGGCTCACAGAAATGTTCTTGTAATGGCCAAATTGAAGTAGTTACACTACATATTGTTGGAGCAACTACAATATTCACCAGATCTGTCCCCCTCTGACTTTCATCTGTTCCCAAACCTCAAAAAATTCCTACGTGGCAAGCGTTTTTCATAATATGAAGAAGTTATAGCAGTCGTACTTTGAAGGATTTCCAGAATAAATTAATTTGAGAACTTCTGGAAAAATGTATTAAGCTTAAGGGAGATTAAACGGATGAATAAGGTAATTTGTTCAACCATAAACTTGTTTTATCATTTTCAATTGTAGTATACTACTATATATATATATATATATATATATATATATATATATATATATATATATATATATATATATATATATATATATATATATATCAAAACATCCTACGGCGGATGTTCGCATTATCTAGAGCGAGAACCACCGTGGCAGCTATATCTCTGGGGTGAAAATTCTTTGCTTATAAATATATTTAATCACTTCAGAGTTTGAGAAATTTCAACTAGAAGCCAATCTCAAAACGATTCTCTCCTCTCTATACTTTTTTGGCCTTCCACTATACTTTTTTTCGCCGTACTTCAATCTTAAAAAATGATTCACTGCCGTTTTTGATTTTCCCAATTTCTCTGCAATAGCATGACAAGTCAGTCTTGATTTCACTTTTTTTCGAAATCGGTCAGTTTAATTCCTTTCGACATTGTTACAGCAAAATTGAAACGCATATTGGTATTAATTAGCATCTTCTATTAGCATCTTTTATGTCAATAATAAGACTAATTATGATAAATAGGAACAAAAATATCTTTGCAAAGTTGTTTTGAAAAATAGATAAATAAAATCTACTATCAAATTCGAAAAGATTTAAAACCTAACCAAATAACTTTATGATATTTCTCTGCGCACGTTTCGCGAATCATGTTAGCATCATCAGGACATACTTCAATCTGCCTATTATATCTAAGCTGCCTAAAATATATCAAATTTTCAAAGGAGCCAATTGTCTGTCAAAAAGAACTCTATATAAAAACTAAATATTTGTAAAAAAACTTTAAACTTTATTAACACATTCTTACGATTATTTCTTTTTTAACTGTTAGATGTTATGTATTCATTTAATAGAAAAAAACCGTTTTTTCTACCATTTTCCTAATGTAAATTAAGTTTTTATTCACACAGTCATTTGCATTCGCTAATAAATCATTTTCTTTGTATGTGTTTTACATTACTACCTGCTACATCTAATGCATGCATGCAATATCATTATCATTTTAAATTAATTGATTCGGTATCCTCGTTCGCCGCCTGCATTGTTGTAGGTCATGTTCAGCTTAAAAGTTGACGTGGAATGTTTTTTTTTCGGAAAAAAGCCGGAGCAAAGCGGAAAATGAAAATTTAATGCTACCGGCTTGTGTTGGATCGACCATCATCAATCTGAAACGATTTGTCTATGAATATCCGCCTTTCACTTGATCTCAACTCGTACTTTAACAATCCAATAAAAAAACAATATTTATTTTTATAAATAGGTCTATTTTTTCGGTTTCATTCAGTTCAAAGAGGATATTTGAAAAAGTATAAATCATCAATTATACAGGGTGTTTTCAAAGTTGAGTAATTTATTTTAACACGTTGAAGAACTAGTATAAATAAGTCATAATATCAAAAATCATTTATATAAAATTTGCAAAATAAAGAAGTTAACAGTTACAAAATTTGAAAACAGACGTAACTTTTTGGTATTCTCGACCACTGCGTTGTAGAACTCGCAAAGAAAAGTCAATTTTGCAAAAATCATGTATATAAAAGTTGCAGAATAACAAAACAAAAAAATGTTACATTTTACAAAAATTGTTCAAAATTGTTACCATTTGTTCGGTAAGTACAAAATCTTGCTCCGCGTACCCATGCGTTACTACACGCAAATCAAAAATAAAATCCCGTTTTTGATGCATTGTTGTAGTTCTTCCTCACTACTTTTCCATCGTGATAAACTAACTTTTTTAAATAGCCCTCACAGAAAAAAATCGCAGAACGTTAAATCCGGGAAGCGTGCAGGCCAAGAAATGGGTCCATTGCGCTCTATCCATCTGTTAGGAAATTCATTATTTAAATGTTCGTGAATTTCTCGTGCGGAGCTCCATCATGTGGAAACCACATCTTCAGTCTATCATTTAAAGGAACATCTTGTAATAATTATGGCGGATTATTTTGAAGAAAGTCTAAATAATTTTCAACTGTCAGTCGACCTGTAAGAAAGCATGCGGATTATCTACTGCTCAAACATAGTTGTTGTAGGAATTATTTACTCAATTTCTTGTATATGCGACCTCGTAAAATTTTACGTAAAAACCACTGACAAAATTCAACTCTTCTAGGATAATCTTCGGATTGTAACGCTTGTACCCGTTGATAATGATAGGGATTAAATTGTTCTTGTCTTATAGTCTTCCACATTTTACTATGACCAACTTGACCAACGTGACCAATCGACCAAAAACAGGTCTTTCAACGTAACCTCCTTGTTGTGCCTTTAAGTACCCTGTGTCGCAAAGTCTTGTAATTAAATTTACAAACATCCGCGGAGCCGGATGATTTGTTAAAGAAAACCTTTCAGCGTACAAACGACATGCTGAGGCTGCATTTTGTTGGCACTCCCCGTAAGTTAATATTATGCGCAAAAAGTCAGGTCTGTTTCTGTAACTGTTAATTTTGCAACTGTTAATAATTCCTAACAACTAATAACTGTTTGTAACTGTTAATAATTTATTTTGCAACTTTTATATAAATGATTTTTGGTAAAATTAATTCTTTTTACGAGTTCTACAACCTGTTAAAATAAATGACTTTGAAAAATCCCTGTATATCAAAATAAAATAAAATTTGATATCAGTTCAAAAATGTAACGATTACTGCAAAGACTGTGTTCATGTTACTGTGTTCAAAAAGTAAGGTGACTTTGTTACTTTTTAAATAAAACAAAAATTATATTTCATGATTTTATCTCCGACTTCTCACGTTTCCTTCAAAAAGGCCAGCGAACTGCCTTGAATGGCTTCTAGAGACTCAAAACGGCGTCTACGAGATAATTTCTTTAACCAAGGAAACGCGAAAAAGTCACACAGTGCTAAATTTGGTCAATATGGAGCTTATGGAGTGGTATTTGTATGATATTGCGGTTGCGGAATTCGGAATTGGCTAGGTGCCATCTGACATATACATCGTAAAGTTTGATATTGTTCACTGTATACGTACTCAGAACGTTTTGTCATACGGACTCTGTGTTGTTTAGTGTCTTAAAAATTTCATCTCAGTCAAAAAATGGAATTAACTCGTGAGAATTGTTGTGCGTTGATTTACTATGATTTTCTCAGTAACTGTGCATCGATCAACTAACTTCGACTTTTGATAATGAAGCACCATCTAAAGCCACCGTTTATCACTTGGCTAGTGAATGCAATCATGACCGTCATTCGCTCACGAACGAATTTAAAGAAGATCGTCTAAAGTCGGTTGTTGTACCATAACACATTGATACCGTGCGCGAACTGATAAAGCAAGATCGTCATGTGATATACCGTGAGATTGGGGCATCCCTGGGCATTAGTATGACAAGCATACATACGATTTTACATGATATTTAGCTGTAAAAAAGATTTGTGCGCGTTGGATTCCGCATAATTTAACAATCGCTTAAAAAAAGACTCTGCCCGAAAGTAAACAGCAGTTGACTCTATATGTCTTTCAAAATGAACCAAATCCAACAAAAGTTGTTTGGAATAAATAGACTACAGTGCCACTAGAAAATCGTAGAATGGTCAATTCTGAATAGTACACAACCATTTGTTTGCCAGAAGTATTTAAAGAAATAAGAAAAAATAACCAGCGACGCAGGATCATTCTTCACTATGACAACGCAAGCTCTTACATATCGGACCTAACAACTCAATATTTGACGGTCAAAACATCGAACTGCTGGATCATCTGCCGTACAGTCCTGATTTGGCACCCAATTTTTTTTTTTGTCCAGTCCGTGAAGAATAAACTACGTAGTTAACGATTTTCGATGCCAGCAGAAGAGGCATTCAATCATTCATTGATGCGTTCAAAATGCATGTTTTGGAAATACCTCAATTGGAATGGAAAAAGTGGTATGGAAATTTGTTCAAACGTATGCAAAAATGTAACGATCATCGCGGACAATATTTTGAAAATCAATAAAACCATTTTCAATAATAAATATTTGTTTTTATTTATTATTCTGGATACATAAATAGCAACCATCGTAAGCTCTTTGAAAGATTGCAAAGGAATGGCTAGAAAGCATCCTTAGTTTAAAAAAGAAAGCCTCTTTCAACAAATATAATTTTTAATTTTTTTTATTTATTATTTTTCACCGAATCATCATTTTCCAATTAAAAATATAAATCTACGCCTTAAAATATCTTTTCCATCTTCCACTAATTTCACATCTGAAGAAGGCTTTTTTATGAGGTAAACCGTGTAACACAATTATCGAAAAAAAGCCCAAAACCATTAGCGTTAGATAAAATCCATGTAATAGCGATATAAATCTGAGAGTGCCGATTAAAATTGCATAAAACAATAAAACGCCACGAAAAACAATTGTTTAACTGTATAAGGGGGGTACCCTATACTCAATACAAACAAAAGAATACGAAAGGCGGTTAGAGATTGCGGAAAAGTGGTATAAAATACAACGTTTCGAATCGGGTATTAGCAGAAATAACTGTGTAACTAATGGAATGATACCTCGTTATTACCAAAACCAATTTGATGAAAAGTATCGGTAATTAATGATCCGCAACAAAACATTATCACGTTTTATCTTAACCAACGAACGGTTTCTAGACGGCGAAACGACGATGAGACGAAAGTCCGGGAATTAAGTTTCAGAACGAATTTTAGTAGTCTTTAGATTGATTTGATATTGCAATGTCTTGCAGGAACATAAACTTAAAATGTATTGGAAATGGTTCAGTTAACAAACCCAAAGTCTTCTGATATAGTAACGAATTTACATAAAATGTCATGTACATGAACATTTGCCAAGCTCTGAAATGGCTTCCAGGTAAGCAGATACAGAGTGACTCAATGACTATTCATTATTACTTCAGTCTCTCATATATACAGTGGCTAGTTTTCCTATATTATATTTTTTCGATGCGTAATTCGATAACCAAGTTAGCAGCATCAGGATATTAGGAGTCCAAATAGGTACTCCAAGATTAAAATTTAGCGCCGTTTTTTCTTAAACATAGGAATTTTAACAAGTGTTATATTTCGCCTGTGTCATCTAGAGATTCGGCAATTTACTTATGGGTCATTTTACGGCGAAAGAACGTGTTGGAATTATTGCACACTTAAAAACGAAAATTTAAGTTTTCTGGATCGTTTGTTGATTTAAAGGTACCAATGCGTCCAGGTAGTACTCGATCCAATGAAAACGTCACTAGAGTACAAGAACGTAATGACGAAAATTCCAGAACCTCAGTTCATCGTGGATCTCAATATATGAATGTGACGTAAAAAGCTCTCTATATCGAATATGGAACAAAGATTTGGCCTATATATGCACGACTATAAAATTCAACTAACTCAAGAGTTGAAACCCCCAGACCGCGGGCATTGTCGTGCGTTATCTGATGTTTTGTAGAGTTAAAAATAATGCAGGATTCTGCAATAAAATTATGTTTTTCGATGATGATGATTTTTCCTTATAACTAAAAAGTTATATCAAATTGAAAATAATTTTTTAAATCTAGTACCGAAGACTCACCGACAATTCCCGAAAAAAAAACCGGAACAATTGTGACCTTACAATTGTACCGAAGACCAATATCGCCAATATCGGTTCGGCTCGGAGCAATTCGGTTATAACGAAATTTTCTTTCGCGCTCTTTCTAAAATAAAACAATTTATCGATTTTGGTCATTGTTCTATAAGTTAAACCTATATCTTTGATTGCATTTGTTGATTTGCTATCGTTGCTGTCGTTTGCTATCGTTGGTATTGCTTTTAATTGTTATTTAGGCTTTTGGTGCTGTTTTCGATGGTTTTTGCGATGTTAAACTCATATATGTTTACATAAGATATGGAGGCTCAAAGGTAAATTCAGTATTGTTATTCGTTTTTATAGCTTTTATTTATACTATTTAATTCATGTAGGCAAAACAAATTAAAGTGCCAAAGTTATAAGAAGGAATATTCCTTTGCGTCCGCAAAGAATCTACATGTAGCAAGCAACACAACCGAGGGTAGTAACAATAAGAAAGCCTTACAGGATCATCTATTTTGCAGGATACGAACATTAATATTCAGGAATTAGACAAGAATAAAATTCGACTACCAATTTGGAAGGTATAAATGAAAAGTCTTACATTTATGAAAGTTTTACAGGATAATCTAATTTGTAGATGGTCAATGAGTACAGAAATTTGTGTGATCAGTTGGATGAACATCAACTGGTTGAATTAAGGACTGGCAAAGCAGTTTTCCATGGAATCAAAACAAACATCTGACGGAGTATACAAAAAAAAAGAAAAATGGAAAAGCCAACATACTATTCACCCAAAATGTAAAGAAAGTGGTATATTTCTATTCTAACTAAAACAAAATAGTGTTTTTCAAGATTTTGGTACAATCTATTAATTTAAGATATTTATTTGATAAGGTATATTTAAACATAAGTTAGAAATTTATTATATGAATGAAGACTGAAGAAATTTATTATCAGCATGAAGACTCATGGTAGGCTAACAGTGGTTCCAGGATATGTTATGGTACATAGTGGGTTTCTAGTGGGTAGACCTTAACAGGAGAATCCCACACTTCGACTATAAAAGTTTTTCACTCAAAAAGGTGCCTCCTCTAATTTGGGAAATCTCTGGCTGGTCATGCATTAGAGTTAGTTGTCACCGTAAGTTTCTCGTGACACCCTACAAATAGTTTAATTATATTTAATAGAAATATTTTGTTTCTTATTTCCATTTACATTATTATTTTTAAAAAAAACTTACATCGATGCTTTAGCACATCGAACTTCAGCTGAATGAAACCGAATGTCATTTTTCAGAAAATCTGCGACCATAAAAATATCCACAGCAGGTATATTATCATAATTAGCCTTTATGAACCATTTGCCACACATTACTAAACTAAATTAGTAATCAACAATATTTTATTTTGCACTTAACTAACAATAATTTTGACAGTATATATATACGAATAGAAGCAGTTGACAGTACTGACGTGAAAACACTTTAGTATTCTGACATCACAAACATAGCAGCCAATCGCAGCGCGTTCATAGTCACGTGATTTTTTTAATAATTCTATACATTTTAATTCATTTATAATTAATTGTAACAAGTTTGTAAAAAGTTTTTCACATCGATTATTAATATTATTCATGATAAAATTTTAAAATAAAGTAAAAAAAATCGATAATTATTTTTTATTCAAAAACCCAATTGTTGGGTCCCCTATGAATTAAGAGTTGAGAATAAGAGTAGACGTTATGATATTGTATATTGATATATATTTTTTAAGATTATCGTTCAGTGAGGCATTTGCGGTTCTGGCGGTTATCGGATGAATGTGTAATAATTATGTTTATTAGAGTATATGTGTGAGACATGGGAGGAAATGTTTGTAATTTTATACATGTGTTGTTTTTTTTTCTGTTTAGTGATTAAGATTGTTAGGTTGGTTGAGCCGAATAGCAATTTATACTAGACTTCGCCAACTTGCAGATCAATTAATGGAAAAATTTCATTTATTTTGTTGGTTTACTTTTGTTTATTTCTTTTTTTCTTGTCATCAATGTGATGATTTTTCTTATGATCAATAAAGGCCTTTTATGATTATTATTAAACGGTTTATGGTAAAGTCGTAAAATTCGGTATACTTCAATAAGTTTGAATGGAAAAACGTTTATTGTATTAATAATTGAATATTTTAGTCAAGAGCGTCCCATATAGGGCCGTTTGCCTGGTAAATGCTGCCATAATTTTTTTGTTTGTAATATATTTTATTTTTTTAAATCAAATTTTTGAATCGCAAATTGATTTTTAGGTAAAAAGGTCCTCTTATTTAATCTCGTCAGGATAGACCGTTTTCCAGAAAACTGACTTTTTCCAAATCGATGCACGATTACACGGATATCGAAATGCATTTTAATAATTAAGTACACCCTTAGGCAATAATATCAAGACTAATTACCATTAAGGGTTTAGCACTTATTCACAACAGATATTGAAAATGACCTCCATTCATCTCAATGCACCCTCTAATTCTTTTCTTCAATGGATATCTTAGCCTGGCGAAAATACCAGGCTTATTATCAGGCTTATATTATATAATCGCAAACAGTAAATACACGTTGCTGCAATTCCTCTACAGTGCCAATCGGGATAGCGTAGATCAATGCCTTCAATATCCCCATAGAAAGTAATCAAGAGAATTTAAATCTGGGGAATATTGTAGCGTTATGACGTTATTTCCGGACACCCTTTATATATATATATATATATATATATATATATATATATATATATATATATATATATATATATATATATATATATATATATACCCCTTTGTGGATCAGACCTTGGGCCATACCTTCAACATGGTATTTCAATATGTTGAAATATGATAGTACAACCTCAAACACGGCCCTCATTCCCCGGAGGCCAAGGGGCAACTACCTACGGTAGCGGGAAGACCCATCCCAAGGCAGATGGTGCTAAGAATCACCGGGCTAGATCAGGCTGCCATTGGACTTTTGACATTGCAACGTTAAATATACGGACTATGAAAACAGAGGCCCGATTGCAAGAACTGTTAATTGAACTTGACAACATACATTGGGATATTATTGGGCTCTGTGAAACACGAAGAAAGGGTGAAGAGTTAATCAAACAGGAACCAACTGGACACGTACTCTACACTCGAGGTACGGAAAATGGCCGATGTGGCGGAATTGGATTCCTCATCAATCGAAAGCTGAAGGACAGTGTGGTAAAATTTGAAAGTACATCCGACCGATTAGCCCAATGCGCCATTCAGCTGAATAAAAAGTTTAGGCTTCAAATCGTCCAAGCTTATGCACCAACTATAAGCCATAAAGATGAGGAAATTGAGGAATTTTATGATGATGTGGCCCAGCTTTTATACAAGGAGAAATGTAGGTACAAAATCCTGATGGGTGATTTTAATGCTAGAATTGGAACAACAAGAACAGACGAAAATGCAACTGGCCCATATGGAACTGGTGAGCGAGACAATAGAGGTGACAGATTAGTTGATTTTGCTGAAGGACAAGAACTATATATTATGAATTCATTCTATAAGAAAAATATCAGCAGAAAATGGACATGGAAAAGTCCATCTGGGCTCACAAGCGAAATTGACTACATCATGACCAACGATAAAACAATATTTACCAATTGTACTGTCCTTAACAATTTTAATGTTGGAAGTGACCACCGAATGGTACGAGCAAGGGTTCGGATTGACTGTCGAAAAGAGCGCGAAAGAATGGTAAGATCAAAGAAGGGCAAGGTGGATTCTGGAAAACTGCTGGAGAGAGGAAGCGATTTTGAGATTGCTTTGTCAAACCGGTTTGCTGCGTTACAAGATCCAGAGGAGGTGGAAATATCAGTTCAATATGAAGAAATCGCCAACACTGTACTTCAAACGGCTGCTTCAATAGCACCAGAAGAAAAATGTCTCAAACAAACAAAAATCTCCAGTGAGACCATTGATTTAATGAAGAAACGGCTAGCAATGAGAAATGCAGGTAGTCCTTTTGGCAGGGTCGAGTACACTGAGCTCTGCAAAACTATAAGAAAACGTATCAGAGAGGACACGCGCCGATTCAATATGCAGCTAGTGCAAAAAACCCTGGAAGAAAACAAAGGAATTAACAAAGCTAAACAGAAGCTGAGAAACAAAAGAACGCAAATATATGCCTTAAAGCGTGAGGATGGCACAGTGTGCAGGGCGCGTACCCAAATGTTAGAGATTGTCAGAAGGTTTTATTCCCAGTTATATGAAGATCAGAGCCAGTCAGGGACAGCAATACCCACGGAAGAACAATATATAATGCCAGATATCCTAGTGGAGGAAGTAACAAATGCTATAGAATTGATGAAGAACGGCAAGGCTCCAGGAAAGGATAGTGTAACTGTCGAAATGCTAAAAGCTGGTGGTCGGACGTTACATAAAACACTGGCAAAATTATACTCAAAATGCCTCAAAGAACAAAAAGTACCCGACTTATGGAAAAATGCAGAAGTGATCCTTTTACATAAAAAAGGAGCACAGGAAGATTTAAAGAACTACCGTCCAATAAGCCTCCTATCAGTGATGTACAAAGTTTTCACTAAGATAATTTCTAAAAGAATATTAAAAAAACTGAATGACGCACAACCAAGAGAACAAGCAGGATTCAGAAGTGGATTCAGTACAATGGATCACATCCAGGTTGTACAGCAGGTCATAGAAAGGCACAATGAATACACCATGCCACTGTGCTTGGCTTTTATCGACTACGAAAAAGCATTTGATTCCATCTCAAAGCATGCGATAATGGATGCACTGCTTAGCCAAGGTGTAGAGAGAGCCTATGTAAACCTATTAGAATCGATATATGATGGAGCTACAGCCACAATTCACCTTGATGATCTTGAAGTGGGAATTAATATAGAACGAGGTGTACGGCAGGATGACGCAATATCGCCTATTCTTTTCTCGGCTGGGCTTGAAGAAGTATTCCGTAAACTGGATTGGGAACAGGATGGTGTAAAGATCAATGGTGCAAACTTAAACCATCTTAGATTTGCAGATGATATTATTCTCATTTCACAAGACCCAGAGGAGCTGCAAAGACGCATACAAGAACTGCAAAGGGCTGGCGAACCATTTGGCTTGAAAATAAACCTGAAAAAGAGTCAGGTTATGTTCAATAACTTCGCTCAGGACAGAAGAATTTCAGTTTTGGGAAGGGATTTAGAGATTGTGGACAGCTTTATATATCTTGGGCAGAGGATTTCAATGGAGGGGAATAACGCCCGGGAGGTGGAACGGCGTGTTAAATGTGGCTGGCAGGCATTTGGTAGGCTCAACATAGTGTTTAAGAGCAGACTCCCACTTTGCCTGAAAAGAAAAGTATTCGAACAGTGCGTTCTACCCGTTATGCCATACGGCAGTGAAACCTGGACACTCACATCGCAATCAATTCAAAAACTTCGGGTGGCACAGAGGGGAATGGAAAGATATATGCTTGGCATTACAAGACGTGACAGAAAGTCCTGCGCATGGATCAGGGAACAGACAAAAGTCTGTGACATCATTGGAAGAGTAAAACAATTGAAATGGAGATGGGCAGGCCATATAGCGAGGCGATGGGACGACAGATGGACCAAGGCGATCCTGGAGTGGATACCGCTTGATCGCAAACGTCCGCGAAGAAGACCGAAAGCACGATGGATTGATGACATTGTTAAGTATATTGGACCCGAGTGGCAGAGGAAAGCCCAGGACCGTGAAGGTTGGAAGCATGCTGAAGAGGCCTTCATCCTGCAGTGGATCGATATGGGCTGATGATGATGATGATGATCCTAATATATCTAATGATGATCCTATATACCTAATTGACAGGTTAAGTTGGCGCAAGTTATTAATGCACATAGTCAGACATATCACAGATATGTAACGTAACGAGTTATTATGTAACGTAACGATTATGTAATGTAATTGGTTTTTGGATACGGGTTGAGTATGAGTGGCTCGTTGAGCTAGACTTCGCCCTATCCTTTAACATTTGATTGAGTAATATAGGCATTTATTATACAGCGACAAAAACTTTCACTTTTTCCTCTTGTGCTCTGTCGCATTAATTATTTTTAAACACCAGCAGTATTCTATCAACATAGACGGGTTCCAGCGTCCCAGGTATCTTGCTTCCATCGTTCTGATGACCTGGTGAAACCTCTCTCCTTGTTTGTTGCTTACTGCACCCACATTCTCAGAAAAAATCCAAATGGGAGTGTAAAAAAATGCATTTTTAAGGACATACGGCACCCTAGTATTTCACAGGCTTTCAAGAGTTCATATATGAGGTTTTTATAATTTCATCTTACTTGTTGCAAAGAAATCATTTCACTATCTGTACATAACACTTCCAAACTGCCAATTCCTTTTCATTTAATTTTCTTGAAAACGGAAACCCCCAGAGGCTTCCTTTTTTGAGGTGCACTAAATATGTTTTCTTTTAGTTTTTTTAATATTTCTTTTAGGTAGGTTCTCTCTAGACAATAGGAACAGCAAACGGCATAGGATTTTTCTTGTGATGCATCCACTGTTCTAAATTCAAAATCATCCAGCAAACATGAGGAGCCCAACTTTTATCTTGATCTGCAATTTGGCACTTAACTTTTAAGTTAAAATAAATAAAAATGACTTTAAAATAAATCGTCCGCATATATAACAAAATTTATCCGCCGGATTTTTGAAAAATCGACGACTAGAACTTGAAATTTTATATAAAATCGACTTAAACACTCCAGAAGTCTATGTTGGACAAATAGGAAGATATTTCTCTACTAGGCTCAACGAACATAAAATAAGTTATACTAAACAGCAAAATAATTCTCATTGTCCTAACCACTTAATGTTAGAAAAACATACTTTCAATGATGAATTTTATGTTACATAATGAGAATAAATCCAAAAAATTAAATCTTTTAGAGAACCTTGAAATTAATAAAAGAAAAAATTTGGATATCTTGCTAAATGACTAGTTAGACTTGAATGGTTCACTGCAATTAAATTTATATTGTCCTCCTAGACGTTGACAAAAAATGGATTTCCCCACCATCATTTTTTAGGGTATTATTAGGTCGATGGACACTTTAGATTGTAATTATTTTTCCCACTGTTAGTTTAGTATAGTTTGTATTTGAAAAAGGCACTGTATGTCGAAACAATTGTTATACATACAATTTTAAATATCGTGGAAATTTTTAGATATTAATCTTTGCTTATTTATTTTAAATGAATTTTTATCAAGTATCGGCTACCTTAGTTAAATTTAAACACTCGACTGTACTGTAAAAAGTACAGTAAACAGAGACAGAAACAAACTAAAATAAATAAAACAATAAAACTGTCCTCAAAGGTTCGCAGAAAAACTGTGGAAATACCCTCTCTACGGTCTTGTGGTAATTCCTACATTGTCCAGTTCAAAGTCAGGTACAAATAATTTCAATAACCTCAAGATATAAAGGAGAAGTACGTACTTGAAAATGGTACATGCTAGCCTATTTCTGTAAAAAGGCGTTTTAATAACTAACGCAAAAAAGACATTCTCATCAATGTTACAAAAATCAGGAATACACTGAAGAAAAATAGATAAAAATGTTACCTATATAAAAACAAACAGAACAAGAAACTCATGGTAAACTCAAACAATAAGGGGATCGATCCACCAACTGTTTTAAAAGTTTAGGAGGTTATGTTGAAAAATAACATTGTTGCCTACATCTTGGATATTTCTCTCTATATTAGGGACAACAATTATTGGACCCTTCTTGTTTTTAATGCCACGATACACATATAAACCTTTTCTGAATTGTATTGGCATCAAATAATAATAAAAAATCACATTATAGTATCAAGATATACTGAAAACTACGCCATGATTATTTAATGATACGTTATACTTCCTTAAAATAATATTAGACTTCATTAACGATAAAATTTAAAAACCTTGTTAGGTATGATCCTGTTATATACCATCATCATTTGAACGAACTCGAGCATAATATATGGGCTTGTATCATGCACATGTCCAATGTCCCTCTTTTTTTATATTACGCCTATATCATATAATGATAAAACAATACGTACGTTTTGCCATTCATCATTTTAATTAAAAATAACGAAAATAACGGTTAATATTTTGATAATTTTACGTATCAGCGTAGGCATTTTCAGTATCATTCTCGGCGAAGATGTAAATAAGCACAACCAATTAAACGATTTATTATTAATTTATTATTAATTAGCAAATTTTCTTCTTTTAATTGCGTTATTAATTTATTCGTATGTAGCTAACGAGCTACCTGATGTTTTGGATGCACGGAATGCGCTTAACTCATACTTTTACTTCCATTAATTGAAATTGTTTACTACCATTTTTTTATTAAATTTTAAAGTTTTTAATTACGTCAAGTGCAACAATGTTTATGAGATACTTATGTTGTTTTTATCGTGCATCGATGGCATTGAGCAATACATATTTTATACTGCTATGTGACCAAAAATATATCAGGCAGTTTCAATCAACTTATTAGGATCCTATTCGATACAGATTTTTCACACCGTAGTAGTTAGTTTAAAACGCCATCTTTCAGCTTCAAAAGCAGGTATAATATATGAGCCCACTCTGAACATAACCTAAAAAATCAATTTTAGACGCGATGTTGTTCTTCGCACTATCTACTTTTCGCCTTTCCACAGAATAAAAAGATAAACATGTTGCGGAAGCTCAGGACATGATTTGTACGACTTTGGGATATAACATTGTTTCATACAGTAATTGTAAGCACGTTGTTCCAGCAATTTCGAACTGGTAATTTTGAATTAAATTATGCAGTGTGTCCGGGGCAGGAAAAAAAGTGGAGCATGAAGAACTGGAAGAAAATTCTTATCCTACACTGCTAAAGCTCATACAGGAACTCTGAGTAACACCGCAAGCCATTACCAAAGGTTTACGAAAGCAAGAGAAAATTCAGTTCATAGTTCCTTTATGATTTCTGAATCACGAAGAAAATTAGTTTGGAGAGCCCCAGGTCGACAAGTTTGACTTCTGACAGCTCAATCATATATCAGATTTAAAGGTGGGATCGTGATGTTTTGGTGTGGATTCATGAAGGGTATACGAGCCCTTTACTGGCCCGGGGGAGAAGAATGATTGGTGTTGTGTACATCGAGGAAGTTTTCTTTTCATGGATGACGACGCACCTCATCATCGAACAGCAGCAGTACAAAATTGTCTTGAAGAGGAGGGAATAATCAAGTGGAGTGGCCAGCAAATTGTCCTGACATGAATGTCATTGAACATGCTTGGGACATTCTGAAAATACGCATCAAAAAACGAAACAATCCTCCTTTTACCCTGCCTATGTAACTAAAAGATGCTGTTCGTGAAGAATCGGAGAGAATTCCGCAAGCCCAATTGATGATTTAATCGACAGCATACCAAATCGCCTACAGGCCCATGGAGAAAACACTGCTTAGTAGTTTTATTGAAAGTTGTCCTTTTTATTTTAAAATTATTGTTGAAGGCAATTGGTACATTGTAATTTTTTGACTCCAAAATGAAAAATCAATTTTAGGTACATCTGTAATTTAGTGTCGAGCTTTATTTGGGACCAGTAAGAGTTGTAATAAAATGATAATTACGTAAACGATTAAAATAAAAACTTAATATTAATAAAAAAACGAAATGTTCGAATATTCCAGACTTTTGGACATATGTGTAGATTTTTGTTTGCTTCGATCTTAACTCTGGCATAGAAGTAGAAAAATGTTGAATTTGCTTTTTTTGGAAATTTGCTTTCCATATCTCTAATGTTTTTATGAAGGTTTTTACTTTTTCTTTTTGAATCAGCGAACGCATTTCCGATCCTTGCACTGATTTGTTCAAAACACTCAACTTTCCAAAAATTATTCATATATAGTTCAAGTATTCTTATAAAATTCACGGCTTTTACTTTTTCTTTCTGAATCGGAAATTGCATTTGTTGTCTTGCATTGATTTGTTCAAAACACTCAACATTACAAAAACTATTCGTATAGAATTCACGTATTCGTATAAAATTCAACTACATAGGAAAATTTAACAATAAAGTTATCGTTCCTAAACAACTTTGCCTCTTCATTATGATTTTCACCAAGGAAAATTCCAGTCTCTTTTTGGACTTAAAACACCCTCTTAATCACTTTTGCACGAGATAGAGCCAGCACAATTCGCAATAGTATAGAAGCGAAGTATAATTAGCTTCCATATCTTTACATAGCTTTGCAAACAACCTAACTTTCAAATAACTATTTTATATAGTTAGCTTTTTGTGGAAATATTGTTAAATTCCTCGTTCATATTGACACAAAAGCTGATCTGTGAAGCATACAGAACGTCCACAGAACTTCGGGTGAACTAATGCTTCAAGATTATCAATCCATATCAGCAATTTTAATTATTTTAATATTTTTAATATAATTTTATTTGATTTAAATAAACCAAAGGTAGTAAAAAAGATCGAAAGTTAGGTTGAGCACCCAGCAGGGTATTTTAAACTAACACTGATGAAATGTAAAGAATTTTAAGACAACCGAATTACCGCAATCATATGATTGGGTTACAACAGCAAAATTGATTAATCGCACTATACATAGATACCACAACAACTTTATTCTCCAGACTAAGCCTTCTGCAAGTTTTTTCTCTTTCCAAAAAAAATGGCTACAAAAAAAATCGTACAAACCAAGGACTATTTTGTAAAGTTCGAGAAGCCGAACTCTTTGAAAAGCATAAAAATGTGGGAAAATGGTTTGGCGTAGTGTATATAACTGAAAGGAAACTAAGTCGAAAAATAAATCAATTTTCGGTAAAAAAAAACATTTAAAAAAGATTTAGATTTTCACTCTACTCTTGTAAAATTTAAACAGATGTTCATTATTCCCGACTTTATATGAAAAATGTATGATTTGGGATATGCTATAAAGTATTTTTCACAAATCTTAATGTACTGAGTCGAAAAATGTAAAAACGTTTAGATAAATGTTGTAAAACAAACTCTTAAATTAATCTTTGAAAAATAACAGAATTTATTCTAAAACTCGATTTTAAATGCACTCATAAATATAATAGTATCTGGCAGGTCTAATAACCAGTATACACACGATTTAAACCCTCAATGACCAGAATAAATTACGGCAATGCCTGTACGTAATTTCTGAATCGATCCATCAACATCAAAATGATTTTTTAAACTTTGATAGTTTATAATGCAGCTCGATCTTTCTAGATTTACATCTCTTTTCAGTCAAACATTTACATTGGTAATTAACCAACATTGAAAATTTGACCCTTCTCCAAGTCCATCAGTGTAATTGCGCTTATCTTGAGTAAACAGACTAAAGGAAAAGAAAACATCGAACGAACTGACCCTATGCATAACAAGTATCAACCCTGTTTATTTGTTTTTGCTCCGCTTTAAAATATTCTCGAAAGAAAAAATTGTTTATTTTGATCCGGCTCAATATTTTAATTATATCGAAGAACAAAAAAATGCCACACTATGAAAAATCTATTCTATTAGATTAATTTTGTATTATTTTTTGTATACGGAGATGGTAGTATAGCTAGTAAAAAATAAAAGCAGTTGTACGTCATTAAGCACGTGATCGAGATTTTAACTGTTCTGTTGGCAGATTGTGATTAAACATCAGAACCTTAAACTTAAAGAGATTTACCACTAAACATCAAAACACTTTTTTGAACTGCTCGATGCACGTTTCGCTAACCATGTTAGCATCATCAGGAGATGATTTAATCAGATTAAATCGTCTCCTGATGACGCTAACATGGTTAGCGAAACGTGCGTAGAGGAGTTCAAAAAAGTGTTTTGGTGTTTAGTGGTAAATCTTTTTAACTTTAGTGCATCACACCAAAGGTTCCAATAGAAGAATTGATCAGAACCTTACTTTAGCGAATCATTTTTAAAATTTAATCTTTAATAACAATTAAAAAAACTAACTCATTCAAACAACATAAAAGTAAAGTTTTGGGGTTAGAGGCGCATCAGCAACTGAGAAGGCTATTTTGCGACTGGACCTACAGCTTAACGTGGGTTCCGAACCACGGTCATCAGCTACCGAAAACCTCGATCAGCACCCCCCTTGGGCTATCAACCATTGCTTTCATGCTTAACCGAAAGTATCTCGAGAAGCCTACCGACTGGCGAGTGACCAACGTAGAAAACCTCTCAGAAGGCATCCGGCCTTACCCAGTCTCGAACTGGCGTGACTGAGGGGTGATTCCTTGTCAGATTTTACACTCTTACCTAGAAATATTCATAAGAATTTTAGAAAAACTTTTTTGGGATTCGAACCCAGTCCACATTAACTGCCGTAACGTAAGACTGATGCCTTAGACACCACAGCTAACGTGGCTCTTCAAAGAAAATCAAATGTAAATGACTAACTTAGGTTACTAAGTAACTAAAAAACATATAACAAATGTTGAAAGCCTTGCAAGAGTGGTCGATTTAGTAGCTCTAGATAGATTCAGCACATTTCAAAATGCCTGGTTAAAAAACCATAGACAATTTTTAATTTTTGAATGATTATTAAAATAAACAGATTATATAATTACCAATGACATTTATTGATATATAATATGCAAGTACAAAACAGAAAAAAACGATGAAATATCCGCATGCACTTCTAAATTTTATTAATCAGAATCTGAAAATACTGGCTGGAATCACTGGTATTATCTGTAATATTTATAATAAACGGAATACTTTCTTTTCGATCAAGTATATGCTTCATACATGATGTAAATGGTGTCACTAATAGAACTTGTATACAAAGATGCAGTACTGATAACGTTTTTAGTAGAACTACCCTTTCTAAACAATTTTCACTGCTTTTCACCTTTTGTGAAATAGTACTAACAGTGGACATACTCAATCTTAAGACTGCTGTTAGCACGGTAAAAAAAATATTCTAGTTTCTATAATATACTATATGACTTAAACATATCCAATTATTAGCAATTAACTTAACATACCACCCTAGCAGCTGCAAAGGGTAACAATGGAATATTATTGTCTCGTTCTTGTTCAAAATAGTGTATAAGATATGATACTAACTATTAACACTATTTACCTGATTTGGCATTTTACCGGCGCGACTCTCACAATTATAACACTGTGGTAGTTCTTTAAAGAACTATTTTCGATCGTAAGTTAAAAAATCAAAGTAAACGTTCAGATAGTATACGTGTCATTAAATATCAATAAGAAAAATGTGAAACTTGACAACGTCGCTTACGCTGCCAACCGAATTCAGCCACTAAATTGAAAATTAATTAAATTTAATTTTTTAATTTATGTAGTGGTATTTCTGCTGTTCTTCAATGGCGTCATCGATGACCAGCAACTGATTTTGTTTTGTACAGGCTATATGTAATGATATAACAATCAAACAATTCCACTTGCAATTGATAAAAATAGTAATAATAATACTGACTTTGTTCACCACGGTTATTATAATACTGGCATGAACCGAATTAAATGATCTATGTTATTTTTTGACAAGGTATCACCAGCGTATTATAGAAGTTTTACCTCCTAGCCTATATGACCTGCATCCTCTTTAGTTAGCTAGATGATTTATCCATAGATGCCAGGTTCCTCTTTTGTATTTCCTGATAGTTTTGCAAAAACCTCAGGAAAAAACTTTTCCAGTGGTGTTGATTAAAAAACCCTGGGATCTGAATAACTTAAAAAGCGGCTGCTTATTGACCCACTTGTTTTTAATCCACTGTTTTTCACCCACTGTTATTTAAGCGCCTGCGTCCGCACGGTCTTAATTCGCTTTTTCTTACTTTGTCTCGACATTCATTAAACCACAAGAAGTGGATCCGCCATTTTCTTCTGGATGTTCAATCGACTGATCTTGCATTCCGCCAGCTATTTGATGGTCCATCGATTATTTGAATATTCCAGTGACTGTTCTGATTCCTTGTTGGCCGTGTGGATTTAAAAAACGCTACGCTACCGAACACCAACCTTTGAAAAGAGATGATTACTCTCCGAAGTCATTGACCAAACTATATTGTTCAGATGCTGTAACTTCGTTTAAAGTTGCCAGGGGTCAGAGTAATCGCTCAAATGTTCAACCAATGCCTCTCAAAGGTGTCATATGTCTTCGCCTTAGTTCCCAAGCATACCATTATTTTGCATGTATGTGTTTATATTTCTGCATAATATTGCAAAAATATGAATAAAAAATTTGTTCTACTTTCGTAAATTTAATTCTTCACACCATTCTAAAGAAAAAGGTATCTCACAACGAGGGTCAAAAACCTAAAGGTTCCCGAGAAAAAAAAAAGTTATTAAATCACCAATCGAAAATCTATGAAAAGAATTAATATTTTACGCGAATATGTGTAAAAGCAAATTTGGCAACAATTAATTGGTTATTACTTAATGAATAGACAAAAAATAAACTATCGAACACGTATAGCCAACATCCATCAACGTCGCAATTCAGCTGCAAATAATCAACATTAACATTGCGACGAAAATTATTTCAGTGTATATCAGTAGCTATATTAAAATTCGATTTAAAATCAATAACATATTCTATATGCGAATACCATGACATGCTTTTTATTTACGGAAAATTTCTCCAAAATCTCAAAGGGGTTAGGCATATTTACGAACAACGCTACCCAAAAAGTTTGAAAAGCATTTTAAACTTCAAGAATGTGGGCGGCAGAGAGAAATCGAAGAACAAATTTTACATCTTGTTGAACTGGATTCATGGATGCTGCGTGACATGCTGGAGTTTTCCATTGGATTGTACAAAGGAAAAAACCTAAAAGAGCAATTACTTTACCCTTATTATGTACAAAGTGTACAAATACTTTTACCCGCTGATTTTGCACACAGGCAAAATATTGTGAATTATTTATTGAGCAAAACCAAAGGTATCAATTTTCTTTCGAGATATTACCAGCCTATGGAGATTCTGTCAGGATGAATGAGATGGTAGACCTATTGAACAATGTAAATTTAATAAAACAATTAATATAGTGTTTCTCAATGTGACGTGAATCGTTTAAAACGTGTTATGATGTGAAAAATGAGTGCTAGTTATTTCAATTTTGTTAAAATATTAAACGACAATAATGTGTAAGTTTTCCTTTTTTTTTTAATAAAAAAAAAACAAATTTATGCTGAAATATATAGATGAATGAGTATAAAAACAGTACATAACATTTTCCAATAATACCTTAAGAGGCCAATGAAAAAATCTGAATTCCTTCGATCAAAATAAATACGACAATCGAAATAACAATTTGTTAGAAAACCAGTTGTAAAGAAACTTTTTGATCTGTTTCAATTCCGATTCAGAGGAAAATGATGTAAGGAATCGCCGGTAAAATTTACGAAAGTACTTGCCCTTACATCCTGTAGAATACTCAGCCAAATCTCATATTTCATAAGATATCAACAGACCCCATTCAGCTTCCCAAACACTTTAGCGAATGTCAACAGCTTATATATATATATATATATATATATATATATATATATATATATATATATATATATATATATATATATATATATATATATATATATATATATATATATATTAGCAGTTCTTGTATGCGTCTTTGCAGCTCCTCTGGATCTTGTGAAAATATGCTATAATATATATATATATATATATATATATATATATATATATATATATATATATATATATATATATATAGAGGAGCTGCAAAGACGCATACAAGAACTGCAAAGGGCTGGCGAACCATTTGGCTTGAAAATAAACCTGAAAAAGAGTCAGGTTATGTTCAACAACTTCGCTCAGGACAGAAGAATTTCAGTTTCAGTTCAGGGATTTAGAGATTGTGGACAGCTTTATATATCTTGGGCAGATGATTTCAATGGAGGGCAATACCGCCCGGGAGGTGGAACGGCGTGTTAAATGTGGATGGAAGGCCTTTGGTAGGCTCAACATAGTGTTTAAGAGCAGACCCCACTTTGCCTGAAAAGAAAAGTCTTCGATCAGTGCGTTCTACCCATTATAACATACGGAAGTAAAACCTGGACACTCACATCGCAATCAATTCAAAAGCTTCGGGTGGCACAGAGGCGAATGGAAAGATGTATGCTTGGCATTACAAGACGAGACAGAAAGTCCTGCGCATGGATCAGGGAACAAACAAAAGTCTGCGACATCATTGGAAGAATAAAGCATTTGAAATGGAGATGGGCAGGCCATATAGCGAGGCGATGGGACGACAGATGGACCAAGGCAATTCTGTAGTGGATACCGCTTGATCGCAAACGTCCGCGAAGAAGACCGAAAGAACGATGGATTGATGACATCGTTAAGTATGTTGGACCCGAGTGGCAGAGGAAAGCCCAGGACCGTGAAAGTTGGAAGCATGCTGAAGAGGCCTTCATCCTGCAGTGGATCGATACAGGCTGATGATGATGATGATGAGGATGATATCATCAAGGATCTGGAATACCTTGCACCAAATAAGTGAAATGTCTTGATATTTTGACAATATTACAGTTATGGAACAGACAAAAAATTATAAAATAAATCCAATAAAATATATTTTTCATAGAGCTGTTTTTTTTTTGTGCTCTAGTATATTTATTATTCTATGTATCTCACACTGAACAATGAATACAATAAGATTTAATCAAAACAATTCACGCACATAAACACAAGAGTGCCAAAATTTACATTATTAAACATCTACAGAAATGTCAATATTCTAAATTGTAAAGTTTTGCTGGGAAATAAGAAAAAATGTTTTTCGATAGGTGATAAATAATTCCTTTAAAAACAACACTCTATTTACTTCTCAATAATGAAGGACGTATTTATTCTAGATCCAAGGCATATCGACTTATTTTTAACAATTTATAAATAAATATAAAAGACAAATATTTAAATTGCTTTATATCTTGTCGACTAACCATTAAAACAACACATAAATATTGGATTATGGAGGGCGATATGACAATTTCCATTTTTTTTTTTGTTTCCCATGGGTTTATTTGTATTATATACCCTTTAATTGCATGTGAATTACTATTTAGTATAAATTAATGCTCGTCATTACAAAACAGAGACATTTTCAAAGTTCAGATGATGTTTAAAGTAAATGATTTCAAATTATAAGGAATACACCTGAATTGGAAGGTGGGGATTAGTCGATATTCACTCATTGCATAAGACGTTTAAAAAGAACCTGAAAAATAACATCAAAATTCTGAGACTGGAAGAAAATCTCTTTAGAATAATGTAGAAGGCGCTTATCCATAATACAACTCGCATCGCCCTTTTGGAGGAATGAAGTTGTTTTGGCTATGGCCTGCACTGCTTAGATGGGAAAATAGATGAAAAGGAAAATAATAATCATCTTTATTTCAGAAGTATGTTCAGTATACATAAAACAAATAGTGTCAAAAATTTTACAGTTTCTAAAAAATACAATACATCTAAGTCTTTCTTAGACCTTTGTAGTGTTAGGTTTCTTTTAAATCGTTTTGTCGAGATACTGGTATACATTTATATGCACCATAAAATTTACGAAGTTGTATAAGTTTGGAGTCCAGAACACTGATTTTGATAATACATCTCGATAATTTGCAAGCGTTGCTCTGATATTAAAAGTTCCATGATGATTTGCCAGGTATTTGATGTGCCATACTGTTGGCCATGATGCTTTCATAGCGACCCCTATCGGAAGTTCGGATGCACTAAAAAATCACCCTTTACGCCACCAACTCTTTACTCAACTTTACTCACCCCAACCTAATACAGGGTGTCATTTGCGTTTTTTCCTTTGGTTATAAATAAAAAATTACATTTAACTCCTCAGAGGTTTCTCAACTTTTTGCTCCGACAAATTAAAATTCCTTTTTCTGTATTAAAGTGATTCCACTATGAAATATTCAGTCGACTGCTTTTTAAGAAAACGTTAAGCTTAGTAAATTAAGCCGCTAAGTTAAGGCAATTTTTAGACATTATTCAAAAAGTTCCAGCAGAGAGATATGAGTTTTGAAGATTTAAACAACATCATATAAGCGTGGAAGATGAAGAAAAAATCACTGCAGTGAACGTCCAGAAAGTGTCAACTCAACAATTATTAATAAAGTGTTATTAATTGTTTTAGGTGGCAAGGTCTGTAGGCATCTCATATGGATCGATTTTTGAATTCTAATTAAGAATTTATGTATGAAAAATATATATGGCAAATAGATGCCACATTTACTTTATGGTGTGAGAAAACAAGTGATAAAAGTCGTGAAAAAAGACTCGATTTGCAGAAGAAAAAACTTTTTGCGATCTTACAAAGGTATTTTGCCGCTATTCATAGTGATTACATTGGATTATACTTTTTACCACTAAATACAAAATCACTTCTTTTTAACTTCACGATATCCGTGTCGCTAATCATGTTAGAATCATCACGAGATGATTAAACCAGGGCTGAATCATATCTATTCTAAAATTTCTGTCAGTCAACATATAAATATTTATATTATAAGACACGTGAGCACCAAATGAATATCCAGAATGATAAATAAAAACAAATATTTATTATTGAAAATAGTTTTATTGTTTTTCAAAATATTTTCCGCTATGATCAATACACTTTTGCGTACGTTTGAACCAATTTTCATAGCACTTTTTCTTTTCCGATTGAGGTATCTCCAAAATATGCTTTAGGAACGCATCAACCCCTTCTTCTGGCGTCCAAATTCGTTGACCGCGTAGTTTATTCTTCACGGGCGGGAACAAAAATAAATCATTGGGTGTCAAATCCGGGCTATACAGGGGATGACCGATCAATTTGATGTTTTGACCGGTCAAATATTGAGTTGTTTGGGCTGATGTGTGAGAGTTCGCGTTGTCATTGGCAAACAAAACAAAACACTGGCAAACAAATCGTTGTGCACCATTTAAAACTGACCATTTTATGATTCTCTAGTGGCACTGTAGACACATGCCCATTTATCCCAAAAAAACAGGCGACCGTTTGCTTCGAAGTGCTTCTTGCGCGAACAACTTTTGTTTGGCTCATTTTGAAAAACCTATATAGTCCACCGCTGTTTAGTTTTGGACTCATACGCAAAGATCCAAGATTTGTCACCTGTGTAGATGTTATACTCGGCTTTTGATGCACCACGATTGTACTTTTTGAGCATTTCTTTGCACCAATCGACACGAGCCTTTTTCATGAGTTTATATCTTATGTATAGTTGTCATACTAGTAGTGGGCCGACTAATTATTGACTTTATTGCATCAAATGTAAGTGAAATTTCTTGATATGTTTACAATAATACAGTTATGGAGCAGACAAAAAATTATAAAATAAATTCAATAAAATATATTTTTCATAGAGTTGCTTTTCTTGTTCTCTAGTATATTTATAATTACGAATCCATCGCACACAATTCTGTTTCACAACTAAATCTTCATGTAAAATCTTGTGTATACTTGTTATACTAATGCCCAACGATGCCTCAATCTCATGGTATGTCACATCGATCGATCTTGTTTTATCAGTTCGCGCACACGTTTATCGTTCGATGTTTTCTGGCACAACCGATTTTGGACGACCTTCTTTAAATTCGTTGATGAGCGAACGACATGTACGATTGAATTCACTAAATCAGTGATATACAGTGGTTTTAGATGGTGTTTTGTCGCCAAAAGGCGAAGTGTGTTGATCGCTGCACTATTCTTGAGATAATCTACGTCGAACGTCGCAGTAAGTCATCACACGAAAATTCCCACGAGTTAATTCCATTTTTTAACTGAGATGAAAATTGCAAGACACTAAACCTCACAAATAGCGTCCGTATGATAAAATGTTCTGAGTACGTATACAGTTAACAATGTCAAACTTTACGATGAATATGTTAGATCACGCCTAGCAACACCACCTCGAAATTTAAATAATACTTTTTTATAAAAAATATATAATAATTAAAAGGAAACAGAATAATATCCGATAACGGTCACAGTTTTTATCAAAAACGTAAACATTTGTGAAATAAATGTAGTATGTAAATAAAAGTGAAATAAGTCGTAAATTAAGGCAATTTTAAGACATTACTTTAAAAACGACTTCAAAGCAGCTGACGCGGGTAATGCGCCGTTCATTCCTGGTTCAAAAAGGAGGGAGACACAATTCTTGAAGACAGGGGAAGATCAGATCGTCCACGATCTCTCCATGCCGACGTTTAGTAGCTGTAGCTGCAGATCCTAGACCAAGCATTAAGAAACTTTCATGGGAATTAGGAATGTACCTCACTACCGTTAACCAGCATTTGTGACGCATAAAAATGATGACATTTTTTAAGTAGTGAATAACAAAGTATCTCAAAACCACAAATATTTTTGTTTTGCAAGCTAGTATTTAAATTCTCTTCTATTCGGTGTGAAACTCTAAATCATCTCTTGATGATACTAACATGGTTAGCGAAACGCGCATCGAATAGGTTTTAAAAAGTGATTTAGTGTTTAGTGGTAAATTCCTTCGAGTTAACGCTAGTTGCACGCTGAGTTGATGAAAACTGGCATTTCTTAAGTATAACATAAACCTATGGAAGTTAAGGATTTCCCACCATACCAACATTAGACTCATAAGACCATCGCAAAGCTGTCTTGGAGAACAAGAGCGAGTTTTTTATGTCCAGTTGACAAAAACCAATCAGTTGATACAAAAACAACAAAAAAAACTGTTTACTTCTTTGGGCGTGGTCATTGTTAATGCCTCCGATCATTAATGCAGAACTGCAACGGTCTCATTCGACTTCTGCACAATCATGATTTAATCTCGTATTAGTACTGTTTTTTGGCGGCTTCTAATTTAACGTGTAAAATTACAGATCAATTATCAATTTACTTGTTGAATCAAAATGCCATTAACGACCTACCGAGATTAGTCATCGATGAAGTGAATTTAATAAGATAATAATGAATGCACTCTGCCATAATTATACACAGTTTTAATAACTGATGCTATCTTCGTCTAGCAAAGAAAATAAAACTAATAATTAAAACTACTTCTTACTTATTTAGTAGGTTTTTTTTCTTTCTCTCTCTCTCTCTCTGAGTCCATTCTTTTATCTATCTGGAATTAATATATGCACTACAAGGTATTAAATAAATATTAATTCTGGAAAATGAGATTTTTTAGAGAATTCATGAAAATAAATTGGTTTTCAGTTCGCTTCTGATGTCACCCTTAAGTTTTTTTTCATGACATATGTGACGGAGGATAAAAACTTGTCCGAAACTGCAACCGGGTTCAGTTAAAGTTTTTTTTACGAAGATGTCAATTAAAGCTGATTAGGAGAATTTGAAAATGACGAACAGTTTTCCAATAAGAGTCTCAGAACTTAATAGCGGCAACACAATTTGAAATATTAATGTTACGCATAGACTGCTATGGTCAGAACATTGTATTAATTCAGCATGGAAAGATACACGATTCAAAAGCGCGTGGAAATTGGAATCTGGAAGGCGACCCCCACTTTTTAATGGGTTTATCAACAAACATAACAAAAGTATTTAGGTCAATGAAAATCCTCAAGCGATTCAGGAGTTACCTCTTCATCCTCAGAAGTTTCCTAGACGCGTTGTTTCACGAAATGGTCCTGTGAACTGGCCACTAATATCATATGATTTAACGATTTAGGATTATTTTTTGTGTGGTTATGTTATACCCCGAACAATTCTTAATCTTAAGCGAATCATTCAGGCCAACGTTAAAAACATACCGTGCAATTATCACTTGTAGTTATCATTATGCCATATTTTAAAGTTTTTTAAAACCTTTATATTTATAGTTAAAAAAACATGTTTTTAGTTTATCTACTCTAACCCCCCGCTTTTATGACAATATCAATAAAATATCGCTCCTCCAAATTTGGGCTTAATCGGTTAATATTTATGTGTGCCTCAAATACCACATAGTTGTTTTATATATTGTTTATATAATGGATAAAGATTCAAATAAAATCGAACTCCTCATTCAAAATGAAGTCTCATCCACCGTATAGTTCAGATTTGTCATTCTAAGATTTTTTTTCCAAATATCGAAAAGAAATTACATGGTCGTGCCCACATACGAAAAATTACCAGACCATCATTATCCATTAAACAAACATCGAACATCATCAGACTGTTGAACAAACACGCCATTTGTTCCCATTAAGTAGTGGTTCTTGTAGCTGTCTACGAAAAGTTTTGTATCAAGGTACTACATAACTTAACAGCAATGAGTAGATATATATAAAGGCAATTCGAATTCGGAATTTCTGCGGCGTTTAGTTATTGTTGATTAAACTTGGAGTCATGACTATACACCAGAAAAGAAGGACCAGTCAAAATAGTTGGTTGTACCCGGTGAACAAGAAGGCGAAGGCACTTCCGTTGATCGGAAATGCCTTGGTCGCTGCTTTCTGATATTCAAGGCATTATGTTCATCGACTATACAAGTCGACATAATTTTTGTAACATTGACGAGAATGCTCCTTTTGCGTTTCATTTAAGTAGTTATTAAACCATATTTTATACAGAAATGGCCCAGCACGTCCCATTTTCAAGTACCTGCATCTACTTTATATCATGGGCCCATTGAAATTATTTGTACCTGACTTTGAAGTACACAGGTAAAGAATATTTTGGTACAAAGTATTGCTATTTTTTGTGTATATGGGACAGTAGGACAACAAAAGAACATTACAGTAGAAAGATTGGCCTCATAGATCTTCTTCTGAGCCTGGTACATTAAACATAAAATATGCTCCCCTTGTTAACCCAAAAAATGAGCTTCCTCCACCTCTCCATATTAAGCTTGGACTAATGAAAAACTTTGTCAAAGCCATGGAAAAAGAGGGTAATACTTTCAAGTACCTAAAAGAATTGGCAGCTTGGAAGTGTTTTGTAAGTATAGTGAAAGGATTTCTGGGCAACAGAAAAGATTAAAGCTATAAAAACTTCATAGATGAATTCTTGAAAGCCTTTGAAATACTAGGGTGTGGCATGTTCTAAAAATACATTTTTTACACTTTACCATTTGTTTTTTTTTTTCAGAAAATTTGGATGCAGTAAGCGACGAACAAGGAGAGTGGTTTCACAAGGGTATAAGGACGATGAACACAAGATACCAGGGCCGTTGGAACACATCTATCTTGGGCGATTGCTTCTGATTTTTAAAAAGAGATGTTTTTACAGAACACAAGAGGAAATAGTGACGCTGTATGACATCTTATATAATATATTTTTTATTCACATAATCCTCAGTAAGGTCTTTGCATATATTTAATACGTTTTACTTGTTTATATTAAATATTAAATTGTAAAAATATGACGTTTCCTTTTTTTCCCACCATCCTGTAGCAAAAAAAACTGTACGTGTTACAGTAATCAGCTGTAATCGGATATAGGACAACAAAATACTTCATATACATCTATTTTCATCAATGTTATCTCAAAAAAGTTTAAATTTGTTGACTTGTGCAATTTGGAAAAGCAAAAGACGATCACAGGAGAGTGTTATGATGTATTACTCATCAAATTTCACGAACAGATGATCAACTCCCCCATTGACAAAGAAAAAAGTTTCACCGACGAAAGAGAATCTGGTATCCACCAGACCTATATTCCAGATTCCCCAGACTTGACCCCGTCCGACTTCTTTCTCTTTCCAAACAAGAGGAAATGGCTGGCAGGAAAGAAATGTACATAAAATTAAGAGATCGTTGCCAAAAGTTGTCGAAACAGGACTATTTTCAGAGTTCTATTTGTACTTTGCAAAGCGTAAAACAATAGGAAAATCGTTGGGCAAAGTGTATCGAGCTAAAGGGAGACTGAAAAAAAAACAATAATTAATTTAAAAACTTTATAATTTAAATTATTTTAAATATTTAATTTAAACATTAATTCAAGAGTTAAAATATAAAATAAAAAATTAATATAAACAGACTTTTCACTCTAGCCTCGTATATGTTACAGTCTGGCAGAAAACAATTACTGCTAAACCTAAAAGCTTGTAATAACGCTAAATACACGATACCTGAGGAATTGTTAGACGAGTTACATTATACAGTCAGTGGTGGCCAATAAAAAAAAGAATAGTAGAAAAAAAAACTTTTATAAAGTTTTCTTTTCTAATGTATTTACCATTATAAATAATATAAAATGCTAATATTAGCTGTCCTTTAAAAATTTTGTTTACAATATAACCAACGCCTTTTACTGCTTCTGACAATTCTGACAAAATATCTATTTATTTTGTTGGTACAGCAAAAGTTAGCCCGTTTCCCCCATTAAAGTAAACATGAGCCGCGCTAGACATTGTAATGGTGAAGAAAGGCGTTTAATTTTGTAAATGAAAAGCCAAAATTAATCTTATGTGTTTATTACGAATGCAATCAGACGGCCACCATGAGTAATTGCTAAAGTTTTGAAAGACCTGACACATAAACAACCAGAAAATAGACGAAAAGTACACAAAAAAAGAAAATAAGAATGGATAATACCCGAGGCTTTAAAGGATCATTTTGATACCTCTGTCGTTAAACAAAAATCATGGCCTAAGTATCCGCACCAGAGCCATAAGACAACGTTTAGAACAAAAGAACCTATACGGTAGAGTAGTCAGGAAAGTTCCTTTTTTAAGTAAACAGAATATAAAACACCGTGTTATGTCAAATCCACGAGCAGTTACCCATTAACTCGGTTTCGAATCAAATTATTTTTCTTGTTAAAGAAACATGGTAAAACTTTAAAGTATTATATTGCTAGCACTCAACTGCAGTACAAGAGATAATTCTATACATAATAGGAAACACACATATAGATATCGGTTGCGTACGTTTCTGTCTACTACTTATTTCTCTAACGGCACATTTACAACAACTTACTTGTTGTAATTTATAACACCAACAAACAACCAACAAGACAATAATCCCAAACATACGTCTCATGTGGTGAAGCAGTGGTTCGGGAGGAACCATATTAAATTGTTCGAGTGGCCTTCACAATTCCTGGCTCTAAATCCTACCGAGAACCTTAAAAAATAATTAAAACGACGTCTTGCTCGTAAAAAATAGCAAACAATAAGATATTATGGCGAGGAATTCGACAGATTGGTTTTCAATACCTGGAGAAGAATGCCGATATCTAATCGACTCCATGCCAAGAAGATGTTAATCAGTAGTTAAGAATAAGGGTCATGCTATAGTACCAGTACTACGCTTTTATAGTTATATAGACGAAAAAGAGTTTAAAGTACACCTTTCAGTTTTTTTATGATTTGTAATAAAAATTACTCATATTTTTGACCTCCTAATTTTTTCTAAAATATATATTCAACGTATAATTATGAATAAAGTAATTGTTTATATTCAGACTGTAAATTAATTCTGGAAAATTAATATGTCCTAGTAACAACGTAAAAATCATTTTAAATAAAATATAATATAACATTCTTTATTTTATTTTCCATCACTGTATATTCACAAATAAATTTACAGATAAACAAATTTCCAAATGTTTATTTTATAACAAAAAAATAGAAAACTAAACCTATTTATGATAGAGATAACAATGCTGTACGTGAGTTTGCATGTTGTCCAATGCAGACCGTGTCGTTTGGGCATTGTTTTTACCGAGCGTGTCAAAATGACGTGATGAATTTTATATTACTTTTACATCGGCTAGATTAACCGCTAAATTTATTCGTACAAGCAACGAGGAATACAATACGATACACAGAATGATTTAAAAGTCAAAAGTTTATCGCACTGAAGAGAAAAAACGACGCTTCAGTAATGAGAGTTTTATGTGTGGCATAAATATTGATAGAAAATGATTTAATCTTCTTCCGGTTTTAATGTAGAGAGTTTATGTAAAAAATTACAATTCTGTGAGTTTGAAATGATGATGATTTTCTTTTTTATATCATTGTTTGGTTGTTAGAAAATATACATCAAATATATATTTTTTTACTTTATTTACTCACTTAAATTTCATCATTAAAAAGAAAAACGTTCCTTATGGGGTCAGAAACTTAAGGGTTTCCAGGACAAAAATGGCAGAGTTATTAAATGGTCGATAATAATAATAAATCGAAACGCTATGAGAAGAATTAAGAATTTAAGCAAACATATAAAAAATAAAATAATTGATTCGTCCTTTACTTTGTGATTGTACATTGTAACTATGTGAGAGAAAAACACTTCAAGTTTGTTTTAATTCACCATATTTAATACAATATTTGGCGTGAGGCCCATTTCGTGGTAACAACTACATCATTGAGCTGCTCGAAAATGACAACAAAATAAAATTCGATTTATTTAAATACGGGTGGGTATCATAAAAAATGTATCAAAGGAGGTTTTTTTCCCAAAGTATGGTGACGGTCGGTATGGTCCAGGTATTTAAGTATTAGTTGGGTCTTTTTCCTTTTTTTTTATCATTTTTATAATAGTTTTAATAATGTTAAATTTCTTATATCTATTTATGTGTTGAGATTTACATGTTGGTCTTTAGTACATTTATATACTGTGTTGGCCAGAGTCGAATAGAATAGAATAGAATCGTTGCAATAATAGCATACGTAATTAGTACAATAACTGTATAATATAAATATATAACAAAAAAGAGGGAAACAATATCAAACTTAGTTTTAAAAAACACTATAAACATACTATTTAACAAAAATGTAGAAAAAAGAATATGAAAATGTGATAAAAAAAATAGAGCCAACCAAAAAACAAGCACAATACATACTATTTAACAGTTAAAAAAGTACTAAATATCACATAAACATTTTATAACATTTAATACTTAATTTTATAACCTTTGTGTTTTATTATTTCGGCGCATCTTTTGGGCATAGAGTTTACAAGCTTTCGATACATTTCTAATGGTACAGTTTCTAAATCTTTTTTACTCACCTCCCAATGTTCAAACTTGTTTCTTGTTTTATGTTTATCCACGCCATTCTTGAGGTAAGCCCACAAGTTCTGAGGTCCGGCAATTGCAAAGGCCGCAGCAAAAAAATCCACTTTATTGTTAATAATAAATTGTTTTGTTTTCTTAGCAGTATGTTTCGGGTTATTATCGTCTTGATATTGATATACCAGCGGCATATTTTCTTCTGCAAAAGAGATCATGACTCCCTGAAGAATATGGGTGTACTCATTTTAGTCCATGTTTTTTTAATCCAGTAAACCGGTCCTACATCATACCATGAAAAACCCGCCCACAGCTTTATATTACCACCTCTATGCTTTAGAGTTTTAATAATACAATTTGGTAATAATTCTTGGTTGGTTGGTCTTCTAACATATCCCCTACCACTAGAACTTATTAAATTTATTTTTCTTTCATCGCTCCATAAAATATTGGGCCATTTCTTAATTCCCTGTTCACCATACCATTTTAATTGATCTTGGACAAACTTTAAACATTATTTTACCTTCTTTGCGAATAACAAAGCTGGCTGCTCTATCTTGTAAGTTACTCGCCTAAAGCCATCTTGGAATTATTCTTGAACTTATTTCTAATCCCAGTTCATTTTTAATTTCGGTAGATGATTTAAATGGGTCGTTTTTTGGACAAAGTTGGACAATCTGCCTGTCACTACGAGGGGTTGTTTTTCTTCTAGTTCCACGGTTTTCGCGAACTTATTGTTTTCTTAGGGCATTTCCACCATTTTTTGGTTTCCACCAACGACCGACGATTCTTGCAATTTCCCTTAGTGACTTTGTTTCTTTCCGCAATGTTTAAACTGAATTATTTCAGTAGCTGTACAATGGACGCTACGACCCATTTCTAATAAAATTATTATTCGACCAAGTTTATTCTCATTTTTTTAATTTCAAATTGTGAAATAAACAAAACCTTTCGATAAATTAACATCAAAACGTGAAGAAATATTTACTGCTTTATAAATTTTATGGTTCTATTTTTGTGGCCACATTTTCATGTTCTTTTTTTTTAATTTTTGATAAACATTATGTTTACAGTATTATTAAAATTAAGTTTGATACTATATTTTCCCTTTTTGTTGTATATTTATATTATACAGTTATTGTACTAATTACGTATGCTATTACAACGTTATTTACCAAACAGTGTCTTTTATTGTAACGGCTCTATTTCTCTGGTCACCACTGTATTTCTATATTTTTTAGTATGTTTAATTGTTTGCCTTTCTATTCTATATAGATTATTTATATCTGGGAAATGATGGTTAGTTCCTAAAAAATGATTAGCGAAATCCGATGTATTCTTTTCTAGATTAAATATCCAAATATAAAAAATCAGGAGATTTAAACTCAAATGTGATGAATGCAATAGCTGTTACATATGAAAGGCAGGCAGACATTTTGAAACTAGGTTCAAAGAACATAAAGCTGCTTTTAATCTTTTCAATTTTCAAATAATACTTGAAGAGATATATAGATTTTATAATGTTTTAACATTCAATGAATTGTTTGACTAGTACGGTGCTTTAAACAATTTCTACACAATTTAAAGAATCCGTCATAAAACATTGATTGCTGCATACTTTAACGCATTGATCAGTTTAAGTTGAAACAGTTGAATGAAGCATTCGATAAAAAAAGATAACAAAAATACAAATCGGAACGCGATGCGTCTAGAAAAAAAAATTTATAAACCACTCTAAAGCGTGGTCTTTCTCGCCGCAACTTCAGCGTTGCGTGAAAACCAAAGGGAAAAAAAAAGTAAATGGAACTCGATCTGCCGAGATTGGCCGAAACTATGACAAAATCTAACAAAGATGTTTGACGAGTGTAATTTTAAAACATTAATTAACCGTGACCATTATCGATTATTATTCTGTTTCCTTGGAATTATTACATACTTGTTATAGCAAATTTTAGTTCAATTATTATAGTGTAATAAAAATATTTTTTTGCGTTTTCCTTTATTGCGCACGTGTCTTAAAATATAAATATATATATACTGACTAACATAACTAACTATTTGAAGACTATATTTTATAAATTTGTATATATATATATATATATATATATATATATATATATATATATATATATATATATTTATATATATATATATATATATATATATATATATATATATATATATATATATATATATATATATATATATTATATATATATATATATATATATATATATATATATATATATATATATATATATATATATATATATATATATATATATATATATATATATATATATATATATATATATATATATATATATTACTCGGGAGAGAGGATGGAGGCAATACTAGCCGGGATAGAAAGCCCTGCACACGGATCAGAGACCAATTGAAAATAAGTGACATAATTCGAAGAGTAAAGGAATTGAAACGGAGGTGAGCAGACCATGTAGCGAGACGATGGGACGAAAGATGGAGCAAGGCGATCCTGGACTACATACCGCTTGATCGCAAACTTCCACGAAGAAAACCAAAAATGCAATGGACGGATGACATCATTAAGTATATTGGACCTGAATGGCAGCGGAAAGCTCAGGACTGCGAGAGTTGCATGCTGAAGGGGCCTTCATGTTGCAGTGGATTGACATGGACTGATAATATATATCACAACATTAAAGGACCGCACTAAACTAAACATAAATACAATTTTGGAATTATTAACTCTGTACTTAAAAACCACATATTTTCAATTAGAACTACGATTTTTCGATTAGACACTACAAAAAGAAACAAATCACATCAAAGACATTTTAATAAAAAACAATTACCCAAAAAAAATCATAGATAAATCGTTTAAAAGTTTTAACACCAGACAAAACAGACAAGTTATTAATAACAATAATAATAACTCTCAAACAATTATTCTCACAACTCCTTACATCCGCGGTATTTCTGATACAATTAAAAGAGTAGGAAATAAATAAAACATAAGAACGACATTTAAAACAAAAAATACTCTTGGATCTATATTAACCAAAACCAAACCAAACAACACACAACAGAATACCAAAAATGTGGTTTATAAACTTTATCATTATATATTAAATCTAGACCGTTAGATGTTAGAATAAAAGAACATAAAAACCTTCTTAGAAAGACCGATTTTGATAAATCTAGAATTTGTCAACACGAATGGGAATAGGGACATAGAATCAATTGGAAATATTCCAAGACGGTATTAAAAGAATTGGTAACAAAATACAGAAGATTAAAAGAAACCGCTATAATTATATATATATATATATATATATATATATATATATATATATATATATATATATATATATATATATATATATATATATATATATATATATATATATAAAACATGACATACTACCAACATACATACATGTATGTTGGTAGTATGTCACTGACATTAAAAACTATTGTCAATGTATCATTGACATATACAAAATAATATGTTAACGTTACCGTTCAAAAGTTTGTATTTATTTTAGAGCATTTTCATATTTTTTAAATGTAATTTAATTTTTTGTTTTTTACCTAGTGATATTTTATTTACATAAGAAAAGATATCTTTGATATTTTTTGAGTTTTAGATCGTGGTGAAAAACTAAAAAAAGGAAAAGAAAAGTCTATAAGATTGCGACAAACTTCAACTGAAATGGAATACCAGATTTCTTGAACAGTCTAGGATATAGGCTTATTTCTATATAGATATATTTCTTGAACAGATAGAATTCATGTCCAGTGTCTTAGATGGCCAACATAAACAAACAATATTGTGGGTATCCAACCAAGTTTTCAGACTTTTGGCGATGTGCTTGGGATTATTGTCGTATTGTAAGTTCCATCGTAATGACATATGTTCTTCGGCATAAGGCAACATAATATTCTATAAGATGTTTAAGTAAATTTCTTTGGTCATGTTTTGTTTTATCCAGTAAATTGGACCAACTCCAGCATATGAAAATGAACCACAAATTTTAATATTGCCACCACTATGTTTGATGCAAGCAATAGTATTTTTTGGATTCAAATGTTCATACACTCGACGCCGAACTCCAGCTCTTCTATCATTACCAAATAAAGGTATTTTAGTTTCGCTGGAAAAAGGAACATTTTTACATTATGTTCTCTATTTAAATTATTTCGTACAAACTCCTTATGTTGTTTTAAGTATTTTTTATTCAACTGGGAACTGGAAACTTTCGTTGCAATTCTACCATTTTAGACAAATTCTTCTCGACTAGAAGTTTTCCGTTTCGGGCATCGGAACTCTGGTTTTTGTTCCATGTTTTTTTTTCTTTTGATACTTTTGAAACAATAATGAGATCTTCTCAAACTTTGACAAATAAATTTACAAGATTTTTTTCTGTTCTCACAATTGCAAAATTATCCTGTGTTTTTCATTAGTACAATGTTTAGCATGACCCATTGTTTTTAAAATGTTTGTATACACTTACTTATATACACTATAACTTATATATGTGTTATAACTTACACTAACAACGCAAATCAAACAATAAAAACCAATTTCTGTTATCAAGTTATCAATATATAATATTAAAGTTATCAATATACTTCAGCACTCTAATTTTTGTGACCAAGTTCTTATTTATTGTATGTGTTTTTGAAATTTAGTTTACATTATTTTTTTGAAGTGAAAACTCCTTTAGTTCCGTTCAGCGATTTTCGGTAGGGACAAAACTTATAGGTTCCCGTCACCGACATGCCAGTGACGTGTTGCGCCAGACGGGCGACGCCATTTGTGTTTTAAATATGTTTTAATCTGTTTTAAATTAAATTGTGTTTTGTAGATAATCATTATTTTAATTGTTCAATTGTAGAATCACCGTTCAGTACAAGCAGTGAGTATTTAATATTCTAATATTTTTATTATTTATTATTTATAATTATTATTTATTAAAAACAAAGCATTTATTTTCGAATATTCATACTATAATTAATTAAAAATTCAAAAAAAAATGATTTCTAAATAGTACTCTTATTTTTTTGGCCATAACTGTATATACAGGGTGTTCTAAAAATGTATATAAACTTTATTTAGTAACTAGTAACTGGTGCTGTTTACCTTAATTTACTACATGAAGTAATGATCCCACGCATTCGGGAAGCTTTCAAGGGTGAGATCTTTTATTTTCAACAAGATGGTGTACCTCCACTTTATCATCATGACGTAAGGGCTTATCTTGACGAGACTCTACCGAACAGATGGATTGGACGAAGAGGTTGGGTTAAATACCCCGCATGTTCACCTGACCTTACGCCGCTCGACTTATCTTTAGGGGGATACATTAAAGATAAGATATATAAGATAAAGCCGGCAACAGTCAATGAATTAAGAGTAGCGATTAAAAGAGAATGCGGACAAATACTAATGATTCCCCATGTTTGCGATTCCATTGCTTCTCGTTACCAATAATGCCTGGACCACAACGGTGGGTAGTCTGTTGTTGTAGCAGTTGGCTTTTTCTTTAGGTTTTTTTTGAAACCCTAAAGTAAACTGTTTCAAAATAAATACTGATTTTAGAACCAGTCAAAGTGTGTATACTTTTTTTGGCACACCCTGTACATACTCTCGCAAATCATCATAGAATATTTAACATCAGAGCAATCCTTGCAAATTGTGGAAATTTATTATGAAAATCAGTGTAAATTTATTATGAAAATACATAGTCTATCCAATAGTTTCCTTGTATTCTTTTCATTTGTTTTTTGTGCACAGACAGACTACTTTTAAGAATACTCTTCATAAGTTACGATAATAGCCTTATATAGTTGTTTCTGATACCATATTTATATATTTTTCGAACTTTGCCAATTTATTATTTCATTATCAAAAACAAAGAAAACAAAATGAAGATTTTTGAGAGACAACTGTTATCAAACCACGCCACTGTTGGCAATTAGTCACATCCCAGTCACCCCGCTCTTAACGGCTTCCGAATTTTGCATTCGACAACCAAAAATTCAACGATCCGTCATGTCCGGTAACAAAACAAAAGAAACAGAAAGCCGAGAACGGAATCGTAGAGGGCCGCGATCGCCAGACGAGCAGCTCGGTGTGCCGCGACCTAATCCGAAGTTTGTAGTGACGTAGTCCTCGTCACGAAGACAAGATCAGCCTAATTGAAATGTAAATGGCCCGCCATTTGTATCAGTTCGATTACGGAGGCTTTATTGATGGTCTGTCTCTTTTATATAATTCGGTTTTCATGCAAAACACCTCGTGAGACAACACTACCACCGCGGACCTAATCAGCAGTCCGTCTGAGTACGATGTGGTAACGAATCGGCGGATTTTTTTTCTTTTTTGATGCAGTTTGGCGTGTGGATAATGAGCTTTTAATATTTTCGAAGGTCGGGATTAATGGTCCACCATGGTAAAAAACGGATTAATTGTCATTAAGTGGGCCGCTAAATAATGATTGTTGATTTACAAGCGGCGGAGGCGTAAATATCATTATTACAGGCACTTCTTAGTTTAATTCGTATTGATACACGATCGAATATTCAAATAACTGGTTAGACAGTTGTTTTTATTTACGAGTTATAAACTAGTTTAGAAGCACCTTAAAAATTATTACTGGATAGCACATGAAACTATCTTTTTCGCTTTGGTGATTTCACTAGCAATAGAAAAGCTATCGGAGGACTAGGCTAGCTTGAGCATCCATAATCGCATACAAAAACATGAAGATAAATACAGAAGATAAGTTTATCAGTTTTTTTGTTCAAGATATACTGCAACGGGAGTATATTTTCATTATGTTTCACTCTTGAATTCTGGATATTGCACTATTTTTGGTCCCCAGTGTAGAAGTACGCACGCGCCAAAGGCCAGAGACCAACAGTTGTTTAGCGTAAAGCCAGTGGCGGCTCGTGGGTTTTTAAATGACAGGGCGTAGAAGAAAATAGTGCCGCTAAAGATTTTTTTTGCTTTCCCCTTCGTCCTTTTAACTTTTCATGCTATTGAAACCCTATACAGGAAGTGAACCAGAAAAACATTAAAAATTTGTATTGTTACTACTTACAAGGACATTGGAGGATGGGTTGTTGTTTGTTGCGCAGATAAAGGAATGAATAACTCAAATTGAACACGGACGTGGGACGACCGTTAGTTTTTAGTTCAACCTTCCCCTCCAAACTTAAATTAGTCATTATTAGCTGTTCTAAATCAGACACCTTCATGTTTGCAATTAAAAGTTGATATTTTTATTTAAAAAGTACTACTCAGTATGTACACACGTAGCAAATCCGAAATCAAAACAAGTATTTGTGAGGCGAACGGAATACGCGATGCGAGACATATCAAACAATCCATAATCGTCAAATCAGCGTTTAAAACTAATTACCGATACACTCGATCGCAGGAAATATACGTCCAAATCGCATATTTTAGAAAGCAGTTAAACCTCCGAATTCTGGCAACCAACAAAACATGTAACGCGTACGGTCGCTGGAGGTAAACGTCCGACCAACGATGTAAAAATTGTGGTGAGAGGATGGAATTTGTATGCGCATTATTTGGTGTGATGGGTTGACAGGCGTTCTTCTACATTTGGAGATTTTAATTTTTAATAATATCTTAAAATCAGTTAAAGGAAAGAAACTGAACGGAAATGAAATATGGTGTTTTGCTCTGAAAAATTGTTTATTGTGATAAATGCTGAAGGGATGGCGCCCCACAACGCCCTCCCTCACGAGCCGCCACTGCGTAAAGCCCTCTTTCCAATGCAGTACCTCTCGCTTTTGTAATCAAATCCGTATAACCGTAGCCTTCGTTCGCATTAGAGTTGTTTTTTCGCAGGAAGAATGAGATTAGAAGAAGAATTTCCAGAGTAATAAATTATGAAAGTAAATCTGCATCATCATCAATGGTGCTCCATCCTTAGTTGAGCCTCCATCTTCTTAAACCGTCTTCACCAGTCGTCTCTATCTCTATCCAGGCGTTGCCAGTTGGTTCCATCAAGTTTCTCTCGCCTTCCGTCACACCATTTTTTCATCTCAGTTTTAGTCTGCATCGGCTTCTTGTCCCCACCAACTCAGCCCATTGCAAGGGTCGGATTTTAATCATATATATGTAACAAAATATATTTATATATCTTCAAGAGCATCCATGCAAACATTTGTTAGAGATTTTCATCGGTTTTAGTAACAGTACATCTTTCTGACCCACATGTCAGAATCCGTATAATCAGAGTTCTACATACTTATACTTTTGTCTTGTAGAACAGTCCAAAATAACATCTATTAGCAAGCAAAATCTTATTACTTTAGCCGTCGTATCTTTTGTGGATGGGACTAGCGACCCCAAATAGATGAAGTTGCCTACCACCTCAAAGTAACTATTATCAAGTTTGATGCTATGTCCGATAGTTGTAGCACTCCTGCTGACCTAGGGAACTTTGATTTTTCTGATTAATAATAAACTCCACGACTAGCAGCCACAGCAAATACAGGGAATTTCTCTTTGGTGTAGTTCACTGTGCGTGTTACCAGATCTAAATCATCGGCATATGCTGTGATTTGGATTCGATTTCAGAGTTAGAGGACCAAGTTCAAATCTCTCACCACTTTTTCAAAGGTGATGCCTTCGCTCTGGGTACCAAATAATCTGTGGATATTTCGTTCTCTGCCCTCACCCCTGCAGACTACCTTATTCATAGTCATGTTAGTTAGTCTAATAATTTTATATTAGGGTAGGTATTTTGAGTTCCGCCATTGTTTCATAGAGTAAACTATAAGCCGAAAGAAACTTATTTCATCAAAGTAAATAGTATTCCACTATTATCATGAAAAAAGTAATAATGCAAAGATTTTCAATATCGGACAGTAAGCATTTTTTTCTCTTGGATATTATATCGATGATGTCCGATGACTATCAGATTAAGGTATAAAATTATGCAATAAAATGTAAAAACTCAAAATCCTGAAGCTTAACTTTTAGCCTGCGCATTATTAAACCTTCGCCGTTAATTACTTACCTTTGAAACGAGAAAAACCGGTTACCGAAGTAATGATATTAATTATTGCACGTATGAACTTGAACCGAGTTCAACAATTTCATAATTAATAAAATGCTTACGCAACGGAAATTATTATGCGATTGTTGTTTATCGGTACATTCAAAGGTTTTTATTGTAATAAGTCAGTGATAAAATGTAATAGATGTAAAATTTAATGATTACTATATATTATATTAGTGATTTGACTGAATGAAAGGGCAGATGCGCTTTAACGTAAAAAGCCGAATAGCGTAAACTGCTAATGAAAGAAATCAGCTACCAATAAACATCGGGGAAAACACCCTTTCAGTACAGTAGTCATTGATTTGTGTTAAACATTAATTATCCCATTATCTAGCCGACTAACTGACAAATGACCATCTCTTGCACTTCGCATAGAAACCGGTATTGGAAGCTTCTTAGTATAGACTTAGTAATAGGCTAATAAGACACCAGTCGGGGATTTCTTGAAAAGCAAACTAAGGATCATGGATTACGATTCAAAAGACTTTCGCCGCAAGAAGGATCTGCACGACACTCCGTAGGCCAAAACACCAGCTGGACTAGAACCAATATCCAAACCCAGACAGGTAAAGTAAATAGGAATAACTGGATGATTGCTTCGAGAGTTCTGTTTGCTGTATATGGTGCGTTATTCTGAACCAAATGGTTTCCTTTTTTCTTTGCCTTTTTTCTTCCAGAGCGTCACTAACACCAATCAGTTGCTGTTGATAACAGCGGAATCTGCGCCAAAGCCTGATCAAATTGATCATATTATTAAAGACGTTGTATATTTTGCTAAACAATTAAATGTCGAAGTGGTGGATGGTGAACGTACAAGGACTGCTAGATTCACATAATCAGGAGCTGACAGTTGTGAGCAAAAAATGTGTAAATAAAACATTGTAGAACCTAATTCTTTTAACCCAGTTCAATCTGAAAATCAAATGACGGTTTTTTATTTTAGAAAACGTAGACTCCAGTGAAAAGCGAAACGCTTCAGTTACTACCAGGGAGTAAAAAAAATTATTAACGTGCTATAAAGAAATTTTGTTTGAGACGAAAAAATCTTTGACTCGTTAGACGACTTCATTTGACTTTATGAAGCCCTCTATATCAAAATAACTTCGGTTTATGTTTTTGCATTTATTAAAATAATATTATAATTTGTTTAATTATCTAAGATTTAAATACAGGATTTTCTTCTAAATTATTGTTTTCTTTAGCCTTTGGTCCCAGTTAAAAAAAAATTGTGTACATTTATATATGAAATTGTACCCCGACTTACGTCAATTCGACTTACACGGTTATCATTCGGTCCCTCGTACCTATCGCATAAGTTCGCGATATTACTGTATACTAACATTCTAAATTTTTCTATATTTTAACTGAACTAAATTTTGTAACGTTATATCAACACAAACTGCAAACAAAATTATATCATAATTAATGCAGCTTTAAGGAGTAATTTACAAAATACGGATTTTCATCGCAAAAAAATTGTTTAACAGTTGGTTTTGCTGATTTAGTCCATTTAGAGATAATAAATAACTTCAATACACAAAAATAAATAAATTTAATCCATTTTAACAAGTCATAAAGTGAGTGGTAATTGTTAATGTTCTAATAATAATAGCTAGAACAAGTCTAAAGCTGCCTTTGGATACTCGTGCGGAAATTGTTAATTTGAAACGAAATGGCATGAAATTATAGAAAATTTTCAAAAATTAAAGCTTAATTTGTCTGCGCCGATGAACTTTGTTCAAAAGTGCTTTGAAATTAGATACCAGGAATGTCTGCAGATATCAGCAAGACAATGATCCGAAGAACGCAGGAGAATGGATGCTCTACAATGTTAGAAGAGGATTGATTACACCTCCCAATGACCGGATATTAGCCCAATAGAGAACTTATGGATTTTGTTGGCCAAAAAGCGAAAAAAAACCAAGGGTATGAATTACTAAACTTGAAGAGATTTACCACTAAAACCAAAACACTTTTTTGAACTGCTCGACGCACGTTTCGCTAACCATGTTAGCATCATCAGGAGATGATTTAATTGTTATAAATATTATTATAAATATTAATTCATCTCCTGATGATGCTAACATGGTTAGCGAAACGTGCGTCGAGCAGTTCAAAAAAGTGTTTTGGTGTTTAGTGGTAAATCTCTTCAAGTTTAGTGTTCCACACCAAAGGTTCCAATAGAAGAATTGATGTATGAATTAAATTATTTAAAAGCTTTTTTATATAAAAAACAGTGGTGGCCAATAAAATAAGAATAGAGGGGCTTTATTAATATATTTTATTTGAACTAATTTTCAAGATATTTCTTAAGACATTATTAATTTTCCAGAATGAATTTACCGATTATTTAAAAGGCTGTAAAAGATGGTATTAGTTTGAATATATATAATTACTTTATTCATAATTATACGTCGATGAGATATTTTAGAAAAAAATTCATGGTCAAAAAAATAAAGTAATTTGTATTACAAATCTATATAATTATCGAAACTTAGTACTTGGTAGTATGGCCCTTATTCTTACTTACTCATTGACATCTTGGTATGAAGTCAATTAGATGTCGGCATGCTTCTATAGATATTGAAAACCAAATTCTCAATTCTGTCTGTCTGAATTTGTATTGTCAAAATGTCTTCGTGTTTGATATTTTTTTACCCTCAAGACGTCAACTTTTTCCAGGCGTTCTCGATCAGATTTAGATCCAAGGACTGTGAAGGCCACTCTATCACTTTAATGTGTTTCCTTTCGAACTACTACTTCATCACATGAACTGTATGTTTTGGGATCATTATCATTAGGATCATTATCGAAGATTCCTAAGTAATTTCGTTTGTATTATTTTCTTTTATCCAAAGTATTGGATTTACTCCGTTATGTGAAAAGCACCCCCATCACCATGCTTCACTGTACCAAAAGTGTTACGTGGATTAAATTCTTCATTAATACGTCTTCTTAGATACGATTTGCCATCAGAACCAAATAAATTAATTTAGGTTACCTTGAAAATCTTCACTATAGTTTCTTTTTGAAAATTTTAACCGCTATTTTATTTTCTGTAAAAGGGAACCTTCCTGGCTACTCTATCGTCTAGGTTATTTTGTTGTAAACGTTGTCTTGTGGTTCTGGTCCTGACACTGCGGTCAAGATTTTCTTTTATAACAACTGACGTAGCACAAGATCCTTCAAACTCTGCCGTACAATATGATCATCCCTTTTTTACTCGGAACATGATCATCCCTTTTTTACCCGGAACTTGCCCATAGATGGCCCTAGCTACAATGTAGTTACTCACTCATAACAATATAAGTTTCAAACAACAGCATAGTTTCTAGTAGCGTTGAACACGTCGAATTTGATCCCTGGAAACTACAAGTTGCGGATATCATTGATTTTCTATTACCATTTGAAGAAAACTGCTGCAGAATCGCATCGAATGCTTGTCGAAGCTTACGATGAGCATGCTCTTGGTAAATTACGGTGCTTTTAGTCGTTTAAAAATTTCAAAAGTGGCGATTTTGACGTGAGAAATGAAGAACGTGGAAGACCACCGAAAAAGTGTGAAGACAGCGAATTGCAAGCATTGTTGAATAAGGATGACGCTCAAACTGTTTTTTTGAAGTGGCATCCACAAATTATCAGACAGGTGGGAAAATGAAGGTAGCGATGGGTAATAGTTCGAATAAAATATTTTTTACCATTTTCATACAATAAACGTGTATTTTCTATACAAAATTCCGGTTTCATATTTACATGCCTGTGTAAGCTTATTGCTTATCTGTTACACCTATTAATATAATCGATATATTATCAATACTCATTAAAAATCGTCATTCATTTATTTAAATACACGCAACATTAATTCCTACGCACACATTTTACCCCATACTCATCCATACACACTCAAATACATAACGATTACTTCAGCTTTATTGCGGCGGTTTCCGTTACTGGTGTTTTTCCTCCGAAATACCGTATCAAAAGATGCCGCTTATTAAAGAATTAATAAATAACATGGGGCTGGCGTAAAATTCTAATCGGTAAAAATCGCAGCTCACCGATAATGAGAGAGGAGATCGCTTATAACATCCGATTCAGGTTCGTATTAGAGACGCCGTCCAGCAACGTTTTCATTTAAATTGATCGTGTATCTTCGGGGGCAGTGGTTGGATCAGAGTAAATTTGCGTGAAATTGAGACGTTCATCAGGATTTTTGTCCGTTTTCTCGGTATAATAAGGTTTTTTTCATTTGAATAAGTAAACAATTTTATGCAATTTATTTGTCAGGTGAGTTCCGTTACATATAAATTTACATATTTTAATAATTTGAGCTGTTCTTGTATATCATGGGTTTAAAAACTGTATTTAAATTATTTTAATCAAAAAAGACATTTTTTCTTTAATTTAAAGTGTTATAAAGTTTAATCTATCTTATTCACTGTTGTATGGACTTTTGTCAATCAATCTTGACTTTTGTTATATCAATCCATTATTTTAATATTTTCAGTTAATTAACTTATAAAATGTATCTGTTTTATATTCAACGAGGTGTTACCCGCTCGCTTCGCTGGGCGTAAATTAAACTTTACTTTAATAGTGAGTAATAATTATTTTTTTAATGATTAGAATTACTTTTAGAACTCCATAACTTTTACCTGCTATTTGACATATTTTTTTAAATTACACGAAGACAAAATTACGAGTGATTCACGATACAATCCCAAAATGCAAATATCGGAGTATATTTATCTTTTACGCTCCCGCAACCCCCTTATGAGTTAATTTTTATGAACCCTCCTTCTGAGCGAACATCTACGACGCTTTTTTAAGTTTATAGGTCTTTTAGTTTCGGAGAATTCGCAAAAAGTGAGTGGTACTTGTGTGTGTGTGTGTGCGTATGTCTCTATATATATATATGGGGTAAAGGGGTTTGAGTAGGACAATGAAGTTTTGAGCTATGCCGTCTGGAGTTTATGGTCCTGGGAGGGTTACCCCTGGCGGACAAGTCAAAGTAGCGGCCTCAAACTAACATGATCCAAAATCTGCCAAACTGCATTGGACCAGCGTGACAGATTACGGTCCATACCTTCAACATGGTATTTCAATATGTTTCAATATGTTTCAATATGTTTCAATATGATGTTTCAATATGATTGAATGGCCCGACTGCAAGAACTGTTAATCGAACATGACAACATACATTGTGACATTATTGGGCTCTGTGAAACACGAAGAAAGGGCGAAGAGTTAATCAAACTGGAACCAACTGGACACGTACTCTACACTCGGGGTACGGAAAATGGCCGAGGTGGCGGAATAGGATTCCTCATCGATCGAAAACTGAAGGACAGTGTAATAAAATTTGAAAGTACATCTGACCGATTAGCCCAATGCATCATTTAACTGAATAAAAAGTTTAGGCTTCAAATCGTCCAAGCTTAAGCACCAACTATAAGCCATAGGGATGAGGAAATTGAGGAATTTTATGATGATGTGACCCAGCTTTTATATAAGGAGAAATGTAGATGCAAAATCCTGATGGGTGATTTTAATGCCAGAATTGGAACAACAAGAACTGACGAAAATGTAATTGGCCCATAAGGAACTGGTGAGCGAGACAATAGAGGTAACAGAATGATTTTGCTGAAGGACTAGAAATATATATTATGAATTCGTTCTATAAGAAAAATATCAGCAGAAAATGGTCATGGAAAAGTCCATCTGGGCTCACAAGTGAAATTGATTACATCATAACCAACGATAATACAATATTTACCAATTGTACTGTCTGTAACAATTTTAATGTTGGAAGTGACCGCCGAATGGTATGAGCAAAAATTAGGATTAACTGTCGAAGAGAACGCGATAGAATGGTAAGATCAAACATGGGTAAAGTGGATTCTGGGAAGCTGCTAGAGAGAGAAAGCGATTTTGAGAATGCTTTGTCAAACCGGTTTGCTGTGTTACAAGATCCGGAGGATGTGGAACTATCAGTTCAATATGATGAAATCGCCAACAATGTGCTTCAAAGGGCTGCTTCAATAGCACCAGAAGAAAAATGTCTCAAATAGACAAAAATCTCCAGTGAGACTATTGATTTCATGAAGAAACGGCGGGCAATGAGAAATGCAAATAGTCCTTTTGGCAGGGTCGAGTACACGGAGCTCTGCAAAACTATAAGAAAACATATCATAGAAGCCACGCCCCTATTCAACATGCAGCTAGTGCAAAACACCCTGCGAGAAAACAAAGGAATTAACAAGGCTACACAGAAGCTGAGAAACAAAAGAACGCAAATATATGCCATAAGGCGTGATGATGGCACAGAATGCAGGGCGCGTACGCAAATGTTAGAGGTTGTCAGAAAATTTTATTTTCAGTTATATGAAGATCAGAACCAATCAAAGACAACAATACCCATGTAAGAACAAATGCCAGATATCCTAGTGGAGGAAGTAATAAATACTATAGAATCGATGAAAAACGACAAGGCTCCAGGAAAGGACAGTGTAACTGTTGAAATGCTAAAAGCTGGTGGTCGAACGTTACATAAAACACTACCAAAATTATACTCAAAATGCCTCAAAGAACAAAAAATACCTGACTTATGGAAAAATGCAGAAATGATCCTTTTACATAAAAAGGGAGCGCAGGAAGATTTAAAGAACTACCGTCCAATAAGCCTCCTATTAGTAACGTACAAAGTTTTCACTAAGATAATTTCTAAAAGAATATTAAAAAAACTGAATGACGCACAACTAAATAATAAATCACGGTTATCACCTGGCGAAGCCGGCCCATCGACTGCAAGGCCAAACCGCTTTGGTGGCAAGACCATGCTCTGTGTCTGGTGGAACTATATTATGATTGGTGTCGTATATTATGAACTGTTGAAACCTGGAGAAATAGTTAATACTATTCGCTGCCGACAACAAATGATCAATTTGAACTGTGTATTGATCGAAATACGCAATTACGATTATTCCACAATACGCTCAAAGATATGATAAGGTGATTTTGCAGCATGGCAACGCGCCGTGCGCCGTCCAGCAAAACCAGTTAAAGAAGTGTTGAAATCACTTGGATGGGAAGTTTTATCGCACCCGCCGTACTCTTCAGACCTAGCTCCATCCGACTACCACCTTTTCGCATCGATGGGACACGCGCTTGCAGAGCACCACTTTCAGAGAAGTTAAAAAATGGCTCGATGAATGGTTTAGCTCAACGGAGAAACTGTTCTTTTGGAATGGCATCCATAAATTGCCTGAGAGATCATAATCAATAGTATAGAATCAAATGGCCAATACTTTGAATAATATGAATTCGATTCTATATATATATATTCTATATATATATATATATATATATATATATATATATATATATATATATATATATATATATATATATATATATATATATATAATCGAAAAATTCTGAACCAAGCCCGTGGAGAAAAATATTAAAAAGCTAAGGAAGTTCATCCGTGCTTTGCCATTCCTTCATCCGCCATCCAAAGCGCCAGCAAGTGTCTCCCAAGATCGGTTTCTGGCCTTAAGCCTTCATCAGTTGGGCTCAAGCCGGACACCTGAAAAGCGGATGAAAGAACGACTAAAGCCATGACCATTTAAATTGGCCATGCCGAATGAATGCTGCAATCACATGCAGCCACGCCATCCTGCGGTAAACGGTCGCAGCAGTCAGACTGTGCGACGCCGTTCGTGACCATGGCTGAAGGCTTAAGGCCAGAAACCGGTGTTGGGAGACGCTTGCTGGCGCTTTGGATGGCGGATGAAGGAATGGAAAGCACGACGTGGAGCACGGGTGAACTTCCTTTGCTTTTTAATATATATATATATATATATATATATATATATATATATATATATATATATATATATATATATATATATATATATATATATATATATTTATAATTTATAGGGTCCGGCAGAGAGGTATGGTGTTTTTGAAAAAATTGACAGGCTCTTATTTTTAAACGATTATCAAAATTTATTGCTTTTATATATTAGTGGTATATTGCCATTAATGCATACATAACATAGTCAGGCGCGAAAAATCACATCGCTTAGGTAGCGTCCATTTTTGTCAAGGCATTCTTGTAGACGGGTAGCAAAATCGTCCATACTCCTTTCGAGCATGGCACGAGGAATCCATTCAATTTCGCGCGTTATGGTTTTGGAAAGAGCTTCAAGAGTTCGCTGTTTGTCTGTGTAAGCTTTGGATTTTAAGTAGCCCCATAAAAAAGTAGTCACAAGGTGAAAAGTCTGGTGACCAAGGTAGCCAATGCACATTCTCACGCAACGAAATTACGATAATAAGAATAACTTTTTGTCTTGTTTTTGTTTTAACATCGAGCTGTGTGAAATGCGTTCGAAATTTGTTGATAATTCGAGAAATACATCGCCCGGTTGGGCACTTAGTGTGTCATAAAATTCACGAAGTGCTCTATAAGTTTGGCACACAGAACACTGATTTTGATAATACATTTCGACAATTTGCAAACATTACTCTGATTTTAGACGGTGCATAACGATTACAAGACATTTGATGTGGCAGGATTGCCATGATGACATTTGCAATTATTATTTGAGATTATTTGAACGATCCTATCAGAAGTTCAAACACACTAAAACAGTCACCTTTTATATAATATTTACGTATCCAATCCAACTAGAAAAAATAATGGAATAGAAAAACAATATTGTGAAAAAATGTCTGCATGTCGAATTGTAAATAAATATATTGACATATTACCCATTGTATATTGGACGGATTATAAAGTAATACGACTGGACTCATTTAAAAAGATAGTTATGAAAAATTCACCTTCCGTTTTCTGTAAATCAATTAATTGGAAAAGTAAAGATCGAGAAGAAACTATTGAGTGTCATGTTAAATGTTACTATTCTAAAGATATAAACACCACAAAACAATAAAAGAAGATAAGAACGATTAGAGGGACATCAACAACTAAGACTATTTAGCCCAAAACAATTAGTCGTACAAATTTGCAGATAACAGTTTCAAAAACATGTATTTGTGAATGGCGAAAATTAAGTTTCGCATCTTTATTTAAATTTTCACTAAGCATAAGCTAATGTTATATAGACTGGAACAAGAATCTACTAAGGCTTTTCAATACCCAAATGATTTTCCCGTTAATTAATGTTAATTTAGGTCAATAAACCTTCATGTTCAATAACATGGAATCAGTCGTTCGTAATCCTTCTCGAAAAGGAGTTTGTTACCTCCTGGCAATGTCAATGTTAATGAACACCAGTACCAATTTACTTATAAGGATGTATTGCATTAAGTATAATAAGAAAATGTAAACAACCATACTCAACGTAATACTAATTTGCTAAGGTTCTTTATATTACATCTGAAAGAGATAACCATCATATTCCTGTTCGTTTCTTTTTGGCATTAATAGAATTTTCCTGAGAAACCAGTCTATTAAACTAATTTTCATTTCGTAATATGGAATTTCAAGGAGCGGTACATGCAAATTATTATTGATTGTAATAATTTAAATATATCTTAATTTTAGAATTAGTTTGCTTAAACAAGGTCATGTTAATGACAATGACATAAATAAAATGCTAATTTTATCATTTACAGAGCGAGTCTACTAAATCAATTATCCACAAGAAAAAGTAACAAGTGATGAAAGACTAGTTTTGATTATCATTTTTGGAAATTGTTTCAAAGGTCACAAATGGAACATATATGATGTACGAAATGGTATTGAAATGCTTTCTTTTTATCTCGAGCTTCAATGTTGACAACAGTTCAAAATTTTATAAAGCCAAATCAGGTGAAAATAGCGTATGATCGAATATTACGATACTTTTTAGAGAATCAATCATGTTTAAAAAGATGGTTTAATCAAGAAATTGCGTTGCTCACATTTTTTTGTTGAAATGGGTATTGTACGGTGTACCAGGTGGGGCGGTTAACGGTTCTTAGTTTTTTCTTTAAAAAAACATGTTTAACTTGCGATAAATGTAAAAAATGGTATATCAATGTACGCACCATCGCTAGCTCGATATTTTTCCCATTTTTCTGGCAATTTGTGGATGCCCTCCCAGAAAAACAGTATATCTTTTGAGGTGGTCCAATCATCAAGTCATTTTTCGACATCTCCGTAATTGTTGAAGTATTTCATGGAAAGTGCGTGAGACATCGATAAAAAAAGTGGTAGTTGGAAGGGGCCAAGTCTGGTGAGTACGGCGGGTGGGGTAAGAGTTCCCAGCCAAGTTCAGAAATGGTACCTTTGACCGCTTTCGCTTTATGTGAAGGGACGTTGTCGTGCTGCAAAATCCGTTTTCCGTAACTTGTAGTCCATTTCTGGTCGCTTTTCGATCAATGCATAATTCAAATTAATCATTTGTTGACGGTAGTGAACGGTATTAACAGTTTCACTTGGTTTCAGAAGCACACTGTACACGACACCCTTCTAATCCCACAAAATGCACAGCATTGTCTTCTTTCCAAAGCGATTCAGTTTTGCGGCCAATGTTGATGGTTGTCACTCAATGCGACTTGATCATCTTCTTCATCTTCATTAAGTTTTTCCTTACTTTTCGACACTAAATCAAGAATTTACTAAATAACACTGATACGTTTACTTAAACTGCTGTTTGTGTACGAATGAATTGACTTGAAACTTGAACTTTCACATATGCTTGAAACATTTTGAACTTGAAACTTCAAAATGTAGTAGATTATATAGTTCTTTTGCTGCTCTATAAGTGTGGCTCCGCGACCTTATCAATTATCCTAGTACAGCAAAAATAATCAGCATACTATCTTGAGGCATACCATTCTTTATACTATTAAAAACTGAACAGTTATTAGATATTGTAAGTTTTTTGGCACATCCCGTTAAAAAGTTGCTGGAATATAAAAGTTCTAAGACCAATCGAAGAGATGCATACAAATATCGCACGTAATATTCTATGATTTTATATGTTCAGTGCTCTGCTTTCGTCAATCAATGTTAAACAAATATTTTTGGCCTCGTCTTCAGATCATATTATATCATGTTAAAAATTTAAATATAACTTTAACTGAGAATACTTTTGTAAAGGCATCATAACATGTCATTACCAAGGACAATGACATAAACAGAAGAATATTTTTTTAAAAGTTTATTTGGAATATCGGTTCAGAGAAGACAATTACTACTTATGTGTTTCAATACTACTTCTCGAAAAAAAAAAAATCGACTGCCAGACGAGTAATTTTTGATGAAGAAAATCAGAATTACGTCTTGATTATAAGTTACAGTGGAGACCTTTCCATCTTAATAACATCGTTAAGAGCGGAATGCTTTGAAAATGTAATAATAATCGTCTTAATGTTGGTTACTTACTTAAATTGTGATAAAGTGAATCTTGCTGCTGAAATGACGGTATAATAATTGGACTGACAGAAATTTTCTTCGCAATATTATTATATATATTGGTGTTAAAAGTGAAGCAGCATCAAATACAATTTATATACTACGAGGTAATACTGATTAACTCAGATAAAATCATGTAGTTTTTAAGAAAACCTTCTTCCTACCATATGCACTGAATGTATTGATCAAAAAGTAGTTAAAATACTTTAGAAAAAAATTGCTATAATAAAAATGCTTATTTCAATGGATACTGGGTTCATAAGGTTTAACATTGTTAAGTTTTTGGTGGAGTTTTTCGAGTCAGTGCAATGATTGGTATTTGGTCTACAAAAACAATATCTCCTCTACCAGTGCCACAACATTCAAAGGTTCTATATCTAATTTACTCACAAAAAAAGAAACTAAATTGACTTGATTAAACTACAGAGGTGTTTCGATAACCAGCACTTTGAGCCGCCTGTATGGAAGGATTCTCCGAAACATAGCTGAATTTGAATATAGAGACAAGGAAGAACATGTACTAATATCGTCTTTTGTATAAAAAAAGAAGTGAAAAATGATCAAACACCGCTCAAAAAATCGTCCCTATCCTAACCCTATCTCGTGTTTACTGATCTCCAAAAAGCATATGATACAGTGCCTGTAAAGAAGTTATGGAAAGTATTAGAGAAAACTAATATTAATTACACATTAATAATAGCACTAAAAAAACTATAAGGTGGATTAACAGAGAAGAATGTTGAGAGCAGCTTAATCTATGGTTCAGAAACATGGAGAATTGCAGAAAATTACAAGGAAAATTATTGGGCGACGGAAATGGATGTGTTTAGATGGGCAGTAGGAATATCCAAAATAGATAAAATCCGAAATGACATCAGGCAACGGATGGGAATTGATGGCTCTATTACAACAAACAAATATCGAGAAAAGACAATTAATATGGTATGTCCAAAGGATCCAGAATAAGAAAATGACCTGAAAAAATATAAAGAGAAGAAATTAGTTAATGGTATAAGCACCAGAGAATGGAAAAATGAATAATGGAGTAAACAAGTCAGGCATCGGACAACATCCTAAAACATCGATCTATTATTATATTACATTACTTTTTAATCGTAGTAAGACCTAAACATACTGGAAAAGGAAAATACGGAGAAAAATACTTGGACTGGACATCACAAGGGATAAAGGAGATTTAAAATAAATAAATGGACAAATAATTAGCAAAAGAGAATATAACCAGTAAATATAGAAAGGAAACAATGTAAGAAGGCTAGAATGGGCAGGTCGCATAATGCAAAGGTCATCCACAGAAATAATTAAAAAAGCAAGGGGAAGACCGCGAAGGAGATGGTAAGACCCAGTGGAAAATGATATAAAAATACTAGGTATATACTATATATATATATATATATATATATATATATATATATATATATATATATATATATATATATATATATATACATATATATATATATATATATATATATATATATATATATATATATATATATATACATATATATATATATATATATATATATATATATATATATATATATATATATATATATATATATATATACATTATTTTAGATTATTGTTAGTCTCACCCCGCCAAAGTTTTTTCGTATGAATTAGCAAAAGAGAATATAACCAGTAAATATAGAAAGGAAACAATGTAAGAAGGCTAGAATGGGCAGGTCATAATGCATAATGCATAATTAATGCATAATGCATAATGCAAAGGACCTGAAGGAAGATAAGAGATAAGGTAAGACCCAGTGGAAAATGATATAAAAATACTAGGTATATACTATATATATATATATATATATATATATATATATATATATATATATATATATATATATATATATATATATATATATATATATATATACTACTTTACTACTTAACACTACTTTAAAACTATATATATATATATATATATATATATATATATATATATATATATATATATATATATATATATATATATATATATATATATATATATATATATATATATATATATACATTATTTTAGATTATTGTTGGTCTCACCCCGCCAAAGTTTTTTCGTATGACAAAAAATATTCATGTTTGAGCGAAATTTTGAATATTAATCCCTGTCTCAAAAGACTTGAAGTTTACTATGTAAATGAATAACATATTGAGGGATCTAGAGGACAATGAAAAATTAAATATACCATAAGTGTTTTACGAATGAAATACTTGTAAAAAGGCAGTATGAATGTCGAAACAATCGTCTTTCAATTTTTAAATATAGTGGAAATTTAGACAGATAGATTTAGACAAATCATAATTCCACATAAAATTGTTTTAGGACTTTAAATTTTATTTGTACTCCAAAGGAAGTTCTTGGTATTTTTGAGCAATCCGTTACACATGAACATCAAGGTCAATCACTTCCAATGCCACCATCCAAGGTCATCGTCGCAATACGACGACGACATCGTGATACTGTCTTCAGTTTTTCCACGCACACACGAGCGATTAAATCGCGATTTCGCGATAATTGGTTCGAGTACAACGAGGTTATGTTTAGTTTTATGCCCCGGTGATGCACGCATTTCGCTACCTCCTCTGTAATCACCTTAATTAATAATAATCAGGTGCGTTAATGGGCGCGACTGAACTAACGTCCAGCGAGCATAGTATTCCGGTTGAAGAATGGCTTGAAGAGACTCCGGTCAATGTTGTTTGCGAGTATGAACGGAAGAGGCGTTTTACGGTGTAAAGCAGACTTGAATCATTATGTACATTAATTATGAGAACTTTATTGATGTTACATTCGATCTGATCATGATTGATCAGTCACTTCAGTTTATTACGAGGATTACTTTGATTTTCTTCAGATAACGGAAACCAATACAGTGCGAATCTATTACCTGGAGTAAGTTAAGTATATAATATAGAGATTGTTTCAAAAAAGGTAAAAATACTGAGAAACAAAAAAATACAACAAATATCACATTTTTTCATGGATGGTAGATAATATTTCTACATCATTCCGAGTGTCGATCACGACGTTTCGCCAAAATTCGCGTTGTACAAATCTGTGTTGTCCGCTTCGACTGAAAAATCCAACTAACTCGAAAATCAAGAAGTTTACGCATCCCATGCTCAAGCTGTAACAAGACCTACATCGGACAAACAAACCGAAAAATATCTGCCAGAATCGATTAACACAAAACAAGCATATGGAATAAGTAAACAACATCGGCATTATTCATTATTCCAACATCAACTAGAAACAAAAAATAATTGATATATCACAAGACAATTCACCGACCCATAGAGGTGTTCTTGCAATGACCAAATTAAAGGAGTTACATTACGAATTGTTGAAACATCCACCATATTCACCAGATCTAGTTCCCTTTGACTTTCATCTGTTCCAAAACCTCAAAAAATTCCTATATCGCAAGCGTTGTTCATCAAATGAAGAAGTTATAGCAGCCGTAGATGAGTATTTTGAAGGACTTTCATAAAATCATTTCAAAGATGCAATAAATAAATTAGAGAACCGCGGGAAAAAATGTATTGAGCTTATATATTGTATCTAACATCGAAAAGGAACGATATGGAAGAAGTAAATTTAAGAGTGCATCGATAGAAGGATCATTGGACATAGCTGTTTCTGCCCATATAATGACAAGGAAGAAATGATTTAAGAATCAGAGCTATGCAAGAACAGAAGGGTCTGATCGCCCTAGAAGTATCCAGGGAAGTGACGAACGGTATCTTAGATGCCGTCCTGAACGACATCGACATTAAAATATCCGGCCAAGTGCGTAATGCTTTTGCTGTAGCTACAGGTAGGACTGTTTCAACGATGACTGCTAATCTACATTTACTTACAATAGGGTACATTATCTTATCAAATCTAGATTTTCTTAAGGTGATTATGTTGGACATAGAAGTTTAAAATATCATCATGGTAAATTACGAAATGTAACCTTCGTATTAGAACGACACACAGCTGCAACTCCAGCAGGGGGTTATATGCTTGGGAAGCTTATCACTCTAGCAACCCGTTATATAACCTAACTAGCTGTATCCGCCCGCTTCGCTGGGCATTTAAAACTAACATTATTATTTATTGTCATTATTACAGTTTATAAAAAAAAATTAACTTCGCCTTCCCGTCTTAAATCAAGATTATATATAGTGCCCTCAAATATAGTATTTAATCTTCCTAACATTTAATCTTCGTCGTCTATCTCAACTTCTTCGATGATAGTTTCGATTGGCCGCAAATCGTTCATGAGCCCCATGTACTTATTAGTTAGAACGACATTTTCTTCATTGCACCGAATCATGTCATTTGGAAAGCATTGTTGTAAGGTCTGATAGATTTTAAAAATGCATTTAATTTTACATGTGTTCCATGGAGTAGCGATTTTAATAGCTCTGGAAGTTGTCGCAAAGGTTCTAGTTTTATTTTGCCAGCTGAACAGCATAAACCTTCACATTCACCAATCCACGTTAATGCTTTACAATAACTACACATTTTTGTCATTGAACTTAATTTTGATTCTTGTTTCTAATCAACTGTAGGATCATACGAAAAACCACAATTTATTTTTACTTTCCAACGAATTTTTAATTTCATACGTCGTAAATCTTCTTTCCTCTTTTGTTCTTTTTGTAATCTATTTTCCGTTTCATTTTGACTTTCTCATGCACGCTTAGCTTTCATATACTTTGATTTAGATGTTACCAAATTTAATTTGGACTTTCCTTTTTTAGGCGTTTATGACTACAACAAATAATTGGAAATAATTAAAAACTATCTTGAAATTGATAACCGAAAATTCAATATAAAATGTTGAAATAAATATAAACTAATTTAATGCTGGGAAACTAATTTTTCGTTTTAATCTAATTATTCCACGCTTCCTTCTTTTCTTCTTTTTCTTCTTTAATTAATAAATATAAACATATACATATACATAAATATATATGTTTTTAATATCTTTTTAATTCAGTCAATTGCCATTTGGTAAAAATTTGTTTAGGTTAAAAAAAAACAAACAAAGTTTTAATGCCACAGAAAAATATTAATTTAATAGTTTAATTAATAATTAATTTATTAAAATTAATAACAATAGTAGTTAATGTACATGATAATAATAATAATCAATAATAAGTTGATAATAGCTGAAATTTTAAATTTAGCGTTTTTGGTCATTAGCGCCCTCACAACCGCTTTAGGAGTTTGAACTCCATTGCAGACGTTCTTAATATAGTCCAAGAAAGAAAAAATTCATTTCAGATTTTCATTTTAATAATAAGTTTATAATAGCTATAAAATAAGATAATTAGCGATTCTCATCATTAACGCCCCCGTAACTGGTGTAGGGAGTCCGACACCCATATAAAAATTAGCCTCTCCATTAAGTACATGTATTTTCTACATGGATACCAAGTTTCAAGTCAATCGGATGCATGGTTCAGTAGTTATAACGGAACATCCGTAAAAAACACTGTAGATTTATATATTAGTATAGATATCTCAACAAGATAATATTTTACTAACATTATTTTAACATCAGTTTCAATTATAAGAAAGGCCAACTAAATCACTCGCACAGAACCAAAACGGGCGATTGTGAGGGATGGTGGAGCCCCGCGATACTTATTATATGTTAGCGACTTGAAATTTCTGATGAAATTTTAGATGAGTTATTGAATGATGATGTTGATATTATTGTTGTTCTGTTTGTTGTTAATCATTAGCGGTACTGTAGTTAACAATCTAAATTTGTGACACAATAATCCATGGCTTTTGTATCACGATAGCGCACCATCTTACACTGCAATAATTATTCAACAATTTTTAGCTAAAAATGAAACAAACACCATTCCAAAACCACCATATTCATCAGATACCATGTGCTTTTTTACTGTTTCTTCGATAGAAGACATCACTTCATGGATGCCGTTTTGTGTCCAGAGAAGCCAATCAAGAGAGTTCGCTGGCGGATTTGAAGGAAATACCAGAAGTCGAGAAAAAAATTGTTTCAAAAACTGAAAAAAAAACGTTGGAAAAGTATTGTAATGGGAAGAGATTACTTTGAAGAACACTTACAAAGTAATATGACATTTCTTCATTAGTAATTTTTTTAGGCACATTTGTCTTTTTACTCAGTTTTCTTAGTTTTCTTCTGTCATTTATTATCTCGTTCATAAATATCTAACTAGTAGCGAGTTAAAGGCTCCTTCTTGTCTTATTCATTGTGTTATTTCTGTTGTGGTGTTTTTAAATAATATTTATTACTGTTTGAAAAATACTTATGTATAAAATTCCTATTACCCATACAACTATGGTAATTTATTATATAATAAAATTTTTTACTGTATGCAATAAAGCGTTTTGAAAATATATTGTTTAAATGTCAGTTGGTTGTCGTATCTTTGTGGTAATTATAAATAAAATAAAAAACAAAAACAAAACACATTAAAGCGAATCCAAAAAAATTCATGATTCCATATGTTCGTGCTTTGTAATGTGAATAAAAATATATACCTTAAAGCTTAAACATCTTTTGAGTTTAGATAATAATTAACTTATTAGTATTATAATTATATAATTATGAAATACTACGGAGCTCATTCCGGGAATTTTGTGACAGGTCAGGACAAAAAAAGATTTTTAATAAGACAGGAAAAGATTGTAAGGTTAACGGGTAACCCAGTATTTTAGCAACTGTAAATTACAATTTAACATAAAGAGTTAAAACCGATGGCTTATCCGGAAAAGCGCAGTGGGTACAATTGGTATTTAGGGATGAAGCGCTATAATGCCTGCCTGAACATTGTTTACAGACATTAGTAAGAGGTGAAAACACTCAAGATGATAAACCGATTCAGCTAGACAAGCCAGTCCAAAAAATTACAAAATCAAAAATTTCCAGAATGTAAATCAGGAAAATCCTCTACAGTAATAATAAATCTGGTGGCGGTTTTTTTTCTTATTTCTGCTAGAATTGACAGATTGACGTTCAACTTTAAGATGGCCTAACCCCTCAACAATTGACATTTTTCTTTCCACAAAAAATATTATTGTCTTTTTTTGCAAAAAAAACTCAAACCAAAGGCAAATAATTGGTCTATTATTTTATTAAGATAAAGCTTAAAGAAAATTTTAAGGAAATTAAAGGAATTATTGTAATATTTTTATTTATCACAATATTTTTTTCTTTAAAATTAAAGTAAATGCTCCAATTGTTTTGCTCTGCATACTCTCAGAAAAGATCTTTTCACCAATCATGCGAATCTCCTTGCATTTATTTCTTCTGCTGTTTCAACAATTCTGTGACGCAGTTTGACTAGATTTTATAATGGATTTGAACATACTTTTTCCATTATGCAGCCCTAGTAAAATAAATCAAGGAGGTTTAGGTTCGGAGAACGAGGAGGCCACTCAATTAAACCACGGCGTCCAATCCAGCTTTCGGGATACTCTCTGTTCAAATAATCCTGTACACGACGAACATAATGCGCTGGACAACCATTTTGTTGAAACCACATTTCTCTGTAGATATTGAGTGGTACATCTAACAAAGTTTGCAAATCGTTTTGGAGAAAATCAAGGTAGTTGGCGTCATTGAAAGTATTATTTATCATGGTATGAGTTTTTTGAAATGTGGTTCTTTCGCAAAAAAATAAGCAATAATATTTTTCGTCGAAAGAAAAGTGCCAGTTGTTGTACCATATTGAAATCTTGACCAAATGGGCAATATTTTGAAATAACTTGCTCAGGGTACTGTAATAAAAAAAATAAAAGATGAAGTGTCAAAGTTAGCTGACATAATTTTTTAAACCACGAGTCAATGAAACTTTTTTTTTACTAAATTAACAACGTTCATTATTAGATTTCTGACTGCGAGTTTGCAATCATGGTTAGTTAGGATCACGTTATAAAAAATAACATTGAAAAATTGGGAAATTTTGTGATCACAGTACCTAAAGATATAGCTTAAGGTGTCTCATTTCAACATTTTTGTGGCTTTTTTTTTAATTTTTGCCAGAACTGGTATAACCTGGCATTTTGCCCGGCACCCTCCTGACATTGAGTTTTGGGACACCCTGTGTATACAAAAGTGTATATATATATATATATATATATATATATATATATATATATATATATATATATATATATATATATATATATATATATATATATATATACCTAAAAGACTAATAAAGAACCAGGGGAACCAGCCATCAATTGCGGCGAACGTTAAAGTACCATGGTGGAAATCAGCAAAAAATCCAATGTAATTGAGAATTTTGTTTTCCTAAGGAATTCTGGAACATTTGAAGAGAAGCAAAAGTCCATTTATGTAAGGTATTTCATGATAAACATTCATGCAAGTCTGCACTGCAACATATTTGTACGAAATGGCTCCAAGATATTAGAGATGATAATGGTTTTATTGATATATTTGTGGATCTAAAACGTGCCTTTGAGGCCATCAAGCGATTATGTGATTAAACTGGAATGCTACAGAAAGACATTTTATGCTAAGAAGTGAGTCGAACATTAATTAAGTGGAAGTTTTCATCGAACAAAAAAAACACAAGAATTTTGGAAAATGATAATGGTATGCCACAAGGTAGCGTATTGGGGCCTTTTTAATTTCTTATATACATCAATGACTTGTATATTTTTGTTAATTAGACTTAAATTTATTTGCTAGCGATGCGCTCATTTCAATAACAAGAAAGAAATATGACCAAATGGTGAAAGACCATTATCACAGGTTATATGAACAGGCAAAATTGTACAATTTGGGGAAGTGAAAAACCTAGAGTGATTACAGAAGAACCTTTACATCTTCTTGGAGTAACGCTGTAGTGTGCATTGTCGGTTGGAGGGGTTATACGGTTATTTTTTCATGAAAATGATGATGGTGAAACGGTAAATGTTAATGGTGAACGCTTCCCCAATATGTTAAGAAACTTTTTATGGGCCCAATTGGATAATATGCATCTTAAGAGTACGTTCTTTCAACAAGATAGCGCCACGTGTCACATGGTGAGGGAAACTTCATCATGTCTCGAAATGGCCATATTCAGTAGCCTGCAAGATCATGCGATCGCAGACAATTAATGATCTGAAGCAAAACGCGTCAAGTTATTGATGAAATTGAACCCGCAAAATACCAAATTATTATCAACAATTTTACGCCAAAAATGGTCATCTGTAGAAACAGCAAGGGAACATTTGAAGAATATTATTTTTAAAACATAAATGCCATGTTGCTATTTTTTGATAACCTAAACAGGCAAGTTATTTTTCTAATTATTTAGTTTTATTTAAAATGGATATCCCGAAGTACCTATTGAGATACCCTTTATATATAAACATGTACATATGAAAAAGAATGTAAAATTGTATGTAATAGCCAAGAGTTAAATAAAGAATATTATTATTAATATCATATATTTTTCAGAGTTAAATTTTTTGTTCTCCGGTATATAATAAAGTTTAAAATAATTATTTGACGTATGTTAAACCTTTCAAAACAACCTTCATAAAGGAGATCACTCACTGGAGTGATACTCTACATGTCACTTCCCTCTAGTCAAAACAAACGCTTATTGCCCTCTGGGCAGATTGCAGATCTCTCTTAAATAAAAAAAAATTAAACATTTCAAAATAACCTTCATACGAGGATTGCTATTTATGTATCTGAAATTGGCAATAATCGTGCTGCTAGGCGCCATCTGACATATACATCGTAAAGTTTGACATGGTTGACTATATACATACTCAGAACTTTTAGCGACTTGAAAATTTTATTTCAGTCAAAAAATGGAACAAACTCGTGAGAATTTTCGTGGGATGATTTACGACGACTTTCGACGTGGACTACGAAGTGTGATTATTAAATAACGAGACCCACGCTGTAAAACATTTGATTTTGATTTCATACATATTTAATCTTCCATTGTTCGAAACAGTGCTGGAAGTCTTCTTCTGTCAGCTCCTTCACAACTCGTGCCGCTATCTCTTTCACAGCTTCAACGGACTCAAATCTTGTTCCTTTTAATGCAGATTTCACCTTAGAAAACAGCTAGAAGTCGCACGGCGCAAGATCCGGCAAATAAGGCGGATGATTTAACACTGGGATGCTGTACTTGGCTAGAAACTTCTTGACAGACAATGCAGAATGAGCAGCCGCATTGTCTTTCGGGTCGTTTTTACCTTATTCTTTCGCAAAGTTCAGCAAGAACACGAAGGTAGTAATGTAGATTAATAGTTTGACCATCAGAAACCCAGTGAAGGCACACAATTCCATGAATACTCAAAAAACAATCACCATTACTTTGAATTTTGATTTGCTCATTCCAGCTTTTTTGGCCCTCGGTGAATTTGGGCTCTTCCAGTGCATGGATTGGCGCTTCGTTTCAAGATAATAAGTAAAAAACCACAATTTGTCAAATATTATTATCCTTTCCAATAAGTTTGGGTTATTTTCAATGGCATTCAAAGTGTCAGTACAAACATTTTGCGAGCTTCTTGTTGTTCAAACGTGAGAATTTTAGGCACCATTTTGGCACACATTTTTTGCATGTTAAAATTGTTAGGTAAAATTTGCCGTACGCATTCTTTGTCAGTTCCTACAGTTTTAGTAATCGTACGAACACTTAACCGACGGCCAGATCGAACCAGATTACCGATTTTTTCAATATTGTCATCTGTTTGTGGCCTGGAAGGGCGACCTGACCGTGGATCATCTTCAACATCTTCTCGGCCATCTTGAAAACGCTTAAAACACTCAAAAACACGAGCATGAGATAAACATTCATTGTCATGCACTTTTTCAATAAATTATACGTTTCAGTAACGGGTTTTCCAAGTTTCAAGTAAAACTTCACAACACATTTAACATTTTTCCGGCGAAACAAAAAAAAAACAACTCTAATCTGAACGAGGGCTACTGTTATATGGATTTATTTACAGAAGCGAGAGTTACGGTATTCAAAAGAGAAGGCTTCACGCTAAACAGCGGTTGGTCGCTGGCATTTGGCGCATGCATACTTCTTCTATAGCAGCGTTAGTCTCGTTATTTAATAGCCACACCTCCTATTTCAGCAACAGTGCATCGACCATCTCAGTTTAACTATTGGCGATGAAGCACCATCCAAAACCACTGTATATCACTTGTTTAGTGAATTCAATCGTGGCCGTCGTTCACCCATGGAAGAATTTAATGAATGTCGTCCAAAATCGGTTGTTGCGCCAGAAAACATCGATACTGTGCGTGAATTGATAAAGTTAGATCGTCATGTGACATACCGTGAGGTTGAGGTATCTCTGGGCATTAGTATGACAAGCATACATAAGATTTTACATGGACATTTAGCCGTAAAAAAGATTTGTGAGCATTGGATTCGATTCGACATAATTTGACAATCGCTCAAAAAAGGCTCGTGCCGATTGGTCCAAAGAAATGCTCAAAAACTGTACTCGTGGTGCGTCAAAAGCCGTGTATAACATCTACATAGGTGATGATTCTTAGATCTATGCGTATGAGCCCGAAAGTAAACAGTAGTCGACTATATGGCTCTTTCAAAATGAGCCAAATCCAACAAAAGTTCACGCAAGAAGAACTTCGAAGGTTGCCAGTTTTTTGGGGATAAATTGGCATGATACACAACCATTTATTTGCCAGGAGCCGTTGTAGAAGAAATAAAAAACCAGTAACGCAGGATCATCTTTCACCATGACAACATGAGCTCTCACACATCGGACCGAACAACTCAACCGGTCAAGTACGGTCAAAACATCGAATTGATAGGTCATCCGACATGCAGTCCTGATTTGGCACCCAATGATTTCTTTTTGTTTCCATCCATGAACATACGTGGTCAACCATTTTCGACGCCGCAAGAAACGGTTGATGCGTTCAAAATGCATGTTTTGGAGAGAGCTCAATCGGAATGGAAAAGGTGCTATGAGAATTATTTCAAACATATACAAAAGTGTATCAATCATGGCGGAAAATATTTTGAAAAAATATACAATCATTTTCAATGATAAATATTTGTTTTTATTTATTATTCCGGATAGATAAATAGCAACACTCGTACTAATAAAAAATTGGTAAATGCCTCAATAATCTTAAAGACCAAAAGACAAATTGATTCTCAGAGTATTTTCTTCGTATTTTTTCTCTAATTATATATCATTTGATCCTCGCTCTGCCCTATATTGAAAGCAATGCATTTCAGTGCACCGTTTTTTGTCATCTTGTCCAGTTTCTCTATTGTTGCCGCTTTTACATATCTATGCATCCCACGGCCTCTCTTGTTACCAGTCCCTGAACGTAATTGACGGTAGTCTTTCCGACGAGATGGCCAATTAATTACCAAAGATACAGTATCGACACGCGATCTTTATCGATTCGAGTGGTACCAGCGCATCGGTTGCGTATCTTTACACACAGGTCGATACGACTTGTTAGGCTTCACATTAAAGGATCCGCGGTATAGTTTATATAACGGCTGGGGACAGGATCCACCGCTTGGTTTGCCTTGGGATCGCGTGGCGATTTTGGCATGTGACAACATTCGAAACGACCTCGAAGAATTTAGTTTACAAGCTCTTTATGCAGAATTTCTAAAATATCCAGTCGGTTGTTCAGCAGTATAAGTGCATTATTACTAATTACATTAATTAATTTTCAAAATATAATTAATATTCAGTAGAGGGAGTTAAAATATAATTAATATACAGTACACTAAAGTTTAAATCTACTAAAAACTTTAGAAATGAATTAGAATTTGTTTTTCTAACTTAGTAACATTGATTATAGTTTATTCAAATCAGAAAACGGTTTGATTTTTAAAAATATATGTTACACCTAATATTTTCACGGATGGTAGATAATGTTCCTAAATCATTCCGGGTGTCGATCCGTTCATTTTTTGAAGATTGAACGTGGCATTGATAAGTGGAATTTTCAAATGTTGTTCGCTTCGAATGAAGAGTCCAACGCTCAAATAAGGCAGCAAAATGTTGTTTTTCGAACGACATCGCGTGTGCAAATGATTTTTCAGGTTATATTTGCAGTTCATATATTACACCTCTTTTTAAAGCTGAAATATGGCGCTTTAAAATAATCGTACAGCGGGAAAAAATCTTATTTCGAATAATTTCCGTAATCGATCAAACATAGGGGCCGATAATTAAGGACCTGATAAAAAAAAAATGTTTACGATCTCATTTATATTTACAACGATGCATAGAGAAACGAAATTGACATTTTGCAGCTTCAATTGGAGCATATAGAGCTGAATAATATTGGGTTTAAACAGAACGGCAACCAATTCTCCTAAATATGTACTCTACTTTAATAGACACACAATAGACATATTAAAAATTAAAGAGGAGGTATATAATAATAACCTCTAAGACGTAATGTGAAACTTTTAACAAATCAGTGAGCTTTTATAACGCAACAAGAAAAGGACACATTTCTATAATACTAACGAATTGAAAAAAAGAGGATTTTATATCATTCAAAAATTAAGAAATAAACTACTATGAATATAGACTCAATAATAATTAATTGAAGCAGAATAATGAACAATTATCAAAAATATCTCTAAAAATAACTGACATGTTGACAATGTTAATCAATACGTTTCCCGATAGAAAATTTCGAACGTAAAATTATCATTCTTCGCGTACCGGTACCTAATATCGCAGGTAATCGTCAACGTATGCCGTAAAACGAAGACAACAACTGGACATTTTTCAGACACCTTGACCTGCCTTCGACGGTCCTAACATGGAAAAACTAGATTAATGATGGAGGTAACGAGTATCCGAGCTAATATCGGGCGTTTATCGTGCAGCGATAATGCGACAAATTTTCAGCGAGCTAGAGATACCAGCATTACTTTCCGTATGCTTGACAATTAAATGGAACCTAAGAGAGAGTTGTGCAATAACGATATATACAAGAAATGATGCTATATACATAAAGAAAAAATATCAGGTAGAACAGAAAAAAATGTTTAGTTGTGGAACAGTGGATATGATTTTATATCAAGTGACAAACCAGACGATATCAGTCAAAAAACTGAAAAAAAGGTAGAAATCTGCTAACAGACATATCTATAAACAAATACAGAACATAAACTTTGAGATAAGCAGAGTAAAAAATGGAGGAAGAACAAAGAATGTATTAAAATGGAAGACAAAGTATTAAAATAAAGAAATGTGAAACTTATTCAGAGGCATAAAGATAGAAGAAAAAACAAACAAAATAGACAACCTTCTATATATAAGAGATAAAAATGTGGAGCATACAGAGCGACAGAAAAATCGGAAGAGTATGTTTAAGCATCTTATATGTTGGAAATTTTGGTAAAACCAGAAGAGTGTGGAGACGCAGACATTTTAAAATACAAAGTAAAAGTAGTTGATATTATTGCAGAAGTAAAAATGGCAAATATATTATAGTGTGTAAAAATGTGTCGATTTCAAAAAAAGTGGAAACTCTAGAGTGATATTAATGTGGAGCATATATAGTGACAAAAAAATCGGAAGAGTAATTTTAAAACATCTTAAATGTTGAAAATTTTGGTAAAACCAGAAGAGTGTGGAGACGCAGACATTTTAAAATACAAAGTAAAAGTACTTGATATCATTGTAGAAAATTGATATTATTGCAAATATATATAAAAGTGTGTATATTTCATGAAAGCGGAGACTATAGAGTGATATTAATGTGGAGCATATAGAGTGACAGAAAAATCGGAAGAGTATTTTTAAAACATCTTAAATGTTGAACATTTTGGTAAAACCAGAGGAGTGCGGAGATATACATGAAGATGAATATCAATGTCAAATCCAGTTATTTCCTAAGTTTTAACCTTCTGATTTCTTTACTATTATCCAAAAAAATTTATGGCGAGCGTATTGGAATGGTTTTCTAGTCTAGTAGAAAGTGCGTAATAAATAATTTGTTTGTGATACGAGGTGTGTAAATAAAGAAATAAATCTGGTCACAGCGTTCACAACACTTTAGATTTCTCCTTAGGGGGACATGTAAGTCAACATCTGATGCGTTTTTAGTACAAGTTTTAACTCCTAAGGGTAACTTAGTGACCCGTAGCAATTATTTTCATGAACCTAATTTTTCTAGTGCGTTCTAAACGACAAATGAGTTTCAGACTGAGACTCAATACGACCGAAACTTTTACAAAACTTCAACAGGCCTTTGGAAACAGTGTTTCCATAGAGACTTCTCGAGCATCGCAATGTGGAATATGGCTACTACACCCCAGAACTAAAGATAACATTTTATGTCAAAAGTTTATTTGCTATGGACAGTTGGTATTTTCTTCTTAAAAGCCAATCATGCTTCCAAAATTTTGTTACAAGTTATCATATGTGTTTTCCAGGTCAGTTTAATTTGATAGTTTTCCATTTAGTATCAATTATTCGGCGCCTGGTTAACACTTCTTAAATAGCCAATAAAGATATTTTTGAAGTTTATCAATTAGTTACAAACCAAGATATAAACAAATTTAAAGTATCATTAATCATTTAAATATTTCATTGCTTATGTTTTCTATTTGCTGACGCCACCAATCTTCATCGTCATCGTAACAAAACGATTGCAACTGGCAAATAACACGTAAACGTGCAGGACGTCTGCCGGGAGCAGCAGCGGCATGAGCATCGGCACCCGACGAGACCCACGGACCGCACAACGGCAGAAGCGAGATGCCGCCGTCGGATAAGGCTATATATTTGCGAGCGCGACAAGTGAGGCCGTATTGCCGATCTCAGTCACCAGATAACGCCACCGTACATGCCTCTTTATATTATAATTCCCGAACGGGCCACGACGGAAGATAAATTCGCGACCGTTTTCTCATTCTAGTGGCGTGGATATACGAGACGTGCTCGGATGAATGGGGTAGGGATTGGACTAGCTGGTGGTTTGGAGATGGACGAGACTGATAATAGAGACGCGATAAGCGCAGAAGAGAATTGGAATTTTAACAAATATGCTTTTAACAGCACGAATATTATTTTGGCCTTTTTAACAAATGTGTTAGTTGGGGGTAATGCAATATATTACAAACTTCACAAGAAATGGGGAAATCATCTTCTCTTTAATGGGAAAATATTCAAATCCTGAAGTAGTAGGAAGATGCTTACAACATCATCTAAACAAAATTTAAGATTGGAAAAGAAAATGCAGATTAAAGATAAACGAACAGAAGTCAATACAAGTAACGTTCGCCAAACGTAAACTCTAACCATAAACAGACGAGTGATTCCTGTATGTAACAGCATAAAGTACCTAGGGTTACATCTGGGAAAGGGACTCACCTAGAAAATATGCAGTATGATTAAGAGCAAAATATTGAGATTAGAAAATATGCAGTATGATTAAGAGCAAACAACTGGGATTCAAGTATAATAAATACTACTGGCTCCTAGGACGACAATCTAAACTAACCTTAAACAACAGACGTCTGGTCTACAAAGTAGCCCTCAAACCTACATGGATCTATGGGGTACAATTATCGGGGAAGAGGTGCCAAATCACACATGGAAATTATTAAAAGATTCCAAGCTAAAGTAGTATGTACTATTACAAACGCGCCTTGGATTTATACCAACCATTGAAATTAAAAATGATTTATAAATGAACAGTATCAAATAGAAAATCAGTGAATGTTCAGTGAATCACGTTATTTAAAAAGACTCTACACTGACCCACATTCTTTAGCAATGAACTTATTAGACAATAACGAACAAATCCAAAGATTAAAATGAGACAAACCATTGGAATTACTTTATCGGTTCTGAAAACGCCGAATGACTAAAATTTTAGTTCAATTTACACTCATGCACATTCCCATCTCTTAACATGTGCCCTCATGTTTCGTCTGTTGGTGGTTAGAATCATCAAGTTACCACATATGCTCTCTCGTCAAGAATAGGGAGACCCTTCCGCAGTCAACAACAAGAAAGGAAACTTAAAGAAATTAAGAAATAAAGGAAGGACTGGACTGAGAGAATATAGCGAGATAAATAAAAGCAAGACGGCTAAAATGGGTAGGTCACATAATGAGAAGGTCACCCATAGAAATAGTAATAAAATAGACCCCACTGGAGAGAAGAACAAAGGGAAGGCCGAGAGGGAGATGGTGGAAAAGGATGCAAAAGCCCTAGGTATTGCAGACTGGGGAATAGAATGCAGAGACAGAACATAACGAAAGGGCATAACCAAAGGAACCAGGACACTTAAAAGACTGTAACGATGATTAGAAGAGGATTAATCCACCTCATTAATAGGATTTAAAAAAACGCTTTCGAGCGTTAACCATAATACCGAGGGATTGAACTGTTATGAAGATGATGATGATGATATGGTCACGCAACTTTAACATACTACGAACTTCGTTATAGTGCTATCTTCTATTTTCAGTATTGATGGCAAGTAGAAACTGAACAATGCAAAAAAACAAGCGAAATTATATGGTTTAAACTGGAAATTATATCGCCAAAAACAAATGGTTGTATCGAAACGTAAAACGGCCGAATTTTTAAAACAAAGATCTTTTTACTTTTGACCAGATAATAGGATACCATAATAATATAGTTTGTTTTCAGAAAAGGAGAAAACATGCCGACAAGCTTATAAAACGAGTTGAAGAGCGATAAAAACGAATCTAACGAAATATTCATTCATTCACTTTTATTTGAATCATCTATAAATAAAAGAGAAAAATCTACGTTCGACATATTACACCAAATAAGTTGTGAAAAGCTTAAAAATAACCATATTTTTTATTAGGCACGTTCAGAGTCCAATTTAGAACGAAGAAAAATCCCGTAACGTACCAAAGTACCCTTACGGAGAAGAGGTACCCATACCGAGAATGACGCCGTAGAGAGACGCCAAGATATCCGACATCGATGACTGGTTGAAAAAAATCGTCGGAGAAGACGAAACGGATAGGAATTTCACAAATTCGGAAAAGCTTTCATTTCTAAGATTTTCTCTGGGTTAGTTTATTCTAGCTCATGTTATAATGTGCTATAATAATAAGTTTGTATTTGTAAAAGACTGGGTAATTTTAATGCTTCGTTCTTTCAATAAATAAAAATGTTCGGACGTTTTATTATAAATTGTTCCACCGTTCCCCTGTTTTTGATGAAGACGCGTTTAAAGGTCTCCTTTGTCCATCAATGTGAAACTGCATTCTGCTAACGAAATAATGAAAAACGTCAAACTCGACTGAAACTACATCAGGAAAATAAGATGAGAAAAAGAACTGTTCACAGGCTGGTTCCATGTAAACATTTCATAGTAACACATCAGTCAATAAGTGTGCTATCTGACATATAGATGACCTCACTTATAGAAAATCCTTACCAGTGGTCGATTGTTGAAATGACGCTACTTTTGTTATTTTCAAAACAATAAAAAAAAATGGTGTACTGATTAAGCATTGCTTTTTGATGACGAAAAATACCTTTGAAGCAAAACAATGGCTTGTCAAACATTACCCAGACTTTGCCCCAGGAAAATCAACCATAATTGATTGGTATGATGAATTCAAACGTGCCCGTACAAGCACATGCTGAACGCTCTGGACATTTAAATGAGGTGGTTACATCAGACAACATCAAAAAAATTCACAACATTATTTCGCAAAATCGTAAAGTAAAGTTGCAGAAGATAACTGATATTACGAAGAAATCGGAAAGAAGTGTTACACGATTTTACATGAACATTTGGGAATCGTTGCCAAAGTTCTGGACTCTGTATTTTGAGATGCGCATGGGATATTGTTCATCGGTTATCTCGAGACAGAAAAAAAATCAACAATAGCGAATATTACATAGCGTTTTGTAATTACATGTGCGTTTCAAGGGCGAGATTGCGAAAAAAGACTCCAAATAAAGAAAAAAAGTGCTGTTTCACCAAGACAATGCACCGTGTCACAAATCCTTGGCAACGATGGCTAAATTAGACTTCGAATAGCTTCCTCATCCACCAAATTCTCCATATTTGGCTCGCAGTGACTATTTTCTGTTCTCAACCTCTAAAAAAAGCTAAAAGAGAAACCGTTCTATAAAAAAGGTGTAAAAATGTTAGAAACGAGTTGGATTGATTGTATTGCTGTTCAAGAAGAACATATTGATGAATTAAGTCGAAATTTACAAAAAAAAGTGTGGGTTGTTTGTCAGACCGGGTATTTATTGGCCGATGAGTTATATTAGCGGTTACATCATGGTCTTCCAAGAATGCAAAATTCTGTCTGGACAACTGGGCCGCTTGTTGTCGTGGACCCAGTCATACATAAACAATCTCTTTCTTCGTGTTTAGGAGTAACTCTATAACCGTGAGACTAAATCGACAGCAACAATGAAATGCTAATGTTTTCTGAGCTTCTAACATGTCGATAATATCAACTTTTGCTCCCCTACATTTTCCATTGAATGCAGATGGTAGGGGAGCAATTGTGACCATAACTACTTGTTGAGAAAATTTACTTCTAGTTTCAAAGTTGATTTCTTTCAGAAGGGTGTCAATATGTCCTTTATTAAAATCAGTTTCTCAACTCAAATGAGGTGAATTATTAAGATCAAATGGATCATTTTTAAATTTTTAATGTGGGAGATGCCCCTTCATTAACTACAGTTACAGTTTCTCCATGAATGACACTTATTTCTCGTGATATTTCAGTGACCTTTGCACCCTTATTAAAGGCAAAATGAAGCAAACACCTAAAATACTAATGGCCAAATAATAAATTCAAATGTTAAAATATTTCCAGAAAATGAAAATATCAATAATAAAGCTTTAAAGATACTATAATGATCAAAAAATAAAGAGAATGTTATTTTAAAAATTCACGAACTTTACGTATCGATACAAAAATTTCATTGTTAAAGAATTTTGTTGGCCATTTTTTTAAATACAAAAATGTATTCACCGAAGAATTTGCATTAAATTGATCTAAAAGTGACATTTCTTGTGCTGATGCATTAGAAAAGTAAAAAAGTCTTTCGGCGATAAAACTATGGGAACAAAAAGGTTTACACGTAGTATACTGACTTTAATGATGGTGAGCCTCGTTCAGGAAGACTTTCCATGTCAACCAATGAAGAAAACATTACCAAAATCAACAATTTTATACTGAGTAATCGCCAATAAATGAAGCTGTAAAACGTCCAGATATGTAATAAAACAATTCATAGGTTTCAAACGATAGTAAATTTTTCGCTAACATTCACAAATACCATTCCACGAGCATCATATTCACCAGATATTACACTGTATGACTTTTTCATGTTGCCTCGACTGAAGAAACCCCTTCATGGCCGTTTTGAGTATAAAAGCAATTCAAGAGAGTTCGCTGCCACAATGTAGGAAATTCCAGAAGTCTAGTATAAAAATTTCAGTTTCTAAGTCTAGTCTAGTATAAAAGAAAGTTTCAAATATAAAAAAAAAACGTTGGAATAAGTGTATCGCAAGGAGAGGAGATTACTTTATGAAGACAAAAACATTGGATGAATAATTACTTTGTGCTTTCAATTCTTCTATTCGAACCTTTGCTGTGAAACACTAAACTTGAAGAGATTTACCACTAAACACCAAAACGCTTTTTGGTGTTTAGTTGGTGTTAAAGCGTTTTGGCGTTTAGTGGTAAATCTCTTCAAGTTTACTTTGTGCTTTATTTAAAAAGTCACCTTACTTTGTGAGAAAATAAAACACATAGCACTTGTTCGCTAATATGTTAACTTCAAACTAACAATTCTCTTGTCGACGAGTTTTTTACATAGGGGTAACTTTTTTGAACCTGAATTCATAGTGAGAATTACATCGTGGAACGATGCCAAAACATCCAACCGAAAGTAAAAAAAAAATCAACGGGCACGAAATGGACAGGGATTTCGCAAATTCGGAAGCCATCGCTTGTCTGGGACGTTGCCTGAGTTGCCTTATTATGTGCCGACGGTTGCAACGTGTCCTCGACAATTCTGAGACTGATGGCTTTTCGGAACCGGGTTTTCTGCGAATGCGTTTCTTTCGCGACATTCCGCAAATGTCTCGTGTTTTGGGATAGGAAGCGGCCGGTCCGATCAATGGATGACGAAACTCTTTAGATAAAAAAAATGATACGACGACTGAATTTTTAATCGGTAGAAACTCTTAAAAAACAATTACGACCAAAAGAAGAAGACTAGGCAAAAAAATATCGAAAAACAATAAAAATATTTGTGATGAAAATATATAAAAATATAAACGCTGACAATTTTTTTTTCAACGGATGGTAGATAAAGTTTCTCAATTATTCCAGGTGTCGATCCGTTGATTCTGTGAAGAGTCACGACGTTTCGCCAAAATCTCATTTGTGCCAATCTCGAGTGTTGTCAGCTTCGACTATATATATATATATATATATATATATATATATATATATATATATATATATATATATATATATATATATATATATATATATATATATATATATATATATATATATATATATATATATATATATATATATATATATATATATATATATATATATATATATACATATATATATATATATATATATATATATATATATATATATATATATATATATATATATATATATATATATATTTATTATTATTCACGTATATTATTATCACTACGCGAAGTACAGTTAGAGGCATTTGTTGTTGTTAGCCTTCCTTTGGGCCCACTACTGATTTTATTCTTTCACTATGAGCTTTTTTTCCTTTCGTCAGACCAAGTTGTTCCGGTTTTCCAACATTTTTCTCTCTGCCGTCAAACGTCAACCTTGTTTCTGAAACAGTTTCTATCCTGAATTTCACTTTGTGTAATATTTGCTGATCTTAGGTCCTCTTTAATTGCAGCAATCCATTTAATTGTTTCTATTTTACCTCTACTCCTATTTTCCTAAAATTCAACTATTTGTCTAATTAACCTACTCGGATTCATTCGTTTTATGTGTTCGAAAAACTTAAGTTTTCTTTTTCTCATATCGCTATGTATATCTGTGTATTGTTTGATTTATTGGTTTTCTCAAGGCCGGTATATTGTGCTATTTATTTTTTTGGGACCTAAGATTTTTCTTTCTTTCTTTTCAATCTCCTCGATGTCCTCCTGTTTATTCAATAGAATTATATAATAATTTAATAACTGTGTCCATGTTTTGTCCCAGTTTTGTGTTTTTAGACATGCATTTTTTGTTGTAAATAATTTGTGTAAGTCTCAATGCAGTTTCCATTTTTTGACATCTACCCTTATTGGCCGGTTTTTCCAACCCGTTTGCCATGATTATTTCACCCAAATGTTTAAATTGAGGGACTAGTCTGATGTTACCATATTTTGTTTTTAGAAATGGTGTTCTTAGTCTGTTGCAGGTCATGTACTCTATATTAATATATGTATTTTTCTGACTGTTTATTATTATTATTTTTTTGTTTTTTTTTGGGATTTTCGCTATATCAGCTATGTCTTGTTGAATAGTTAATTTTTCAAATTTTTAACATAAAATATGACATTTTTTATTGAATTTTCAGTTGATGTATTTTTGACCTTGATGCATTTTATAAAGATGTAACCACTAATTTTTTTTGTTTCATTATTATAACCTAACAATTTTGGATTTTTCACTTGTCACCGTATATTGTATATGACATAATTAAATAATAAATAAACGTTTTGCCCATCTTTAGTGGCGATACAGATATTTGCATAAATTGAAATGATGGCGCGCGCCACAGGATGAAACAATTTATTCATTTATCTTTTATAATAGTGATGAGACATAGATTCAAAAACAATTCAAAAATCAAGTGAATATCGTGCTAAGATGAATCAAATACCCACTTTTGCGCCACTGTATACGTTAGGTTTCATATTGATACAATTTTATTTTGCTTAATGGTGAAGAAAAATGCTTTTTAATGTTCTTATTTAAATATAAAGTGTCTGATACGATTTTTATCGAACCCTGCCGCGTTGAAATAACTGTTTCCGACTATATTTATTTTTTCTTATTTAATTTTATTCATCCCACATTCAACCTGCAGCGCCGGAGATTACGCTGCAATTAACAAAGACCGGCTACATCGATAAGAACAAATGGGAAAAAAACGATCGCAAATATAATCGTTAAATAATTAGACACCAGTGAGCTTAAAAGTAATGCTGTTAATGCATTACTTACACGCAATGAGAATTGAGAAATGCGGTGGTTTTTCTCTACGACCAAATTATAGACATAGATAGAATTACTCCCCGCTTATATCACTACTACATTGACTTGAACTGGTCGCTACTGAAGATAATTTTACCTTTCAATATAAATATTAGTTCTGATCGTATTGAGTTATTTGAAAATTAGAACTAATCACTAAAGCTTAGACTATTTCAGAGTGATTTTTAGATTTATAAATGGCTGTGTAATAAACAAAACTAATAACATACAAGCTCAAAGAATTTAAAATTAACTGACGGTGAACGAATTTAATCATTACTGCATTAATTATGGCTTCCTTGTTTTTGTTCTGTTTTGCTTCCTGACTTGTGTTTTTAAAAATTCTTGCGCTTTAAGTATCAATACAACAATTATTTTTTAAGTTGATATAACGTTGACATCTGATTCAAGTTTCATATCATTTGGCTTGTTAAGTTAAAAATCGTTAAACATCCTTTAAAATACACATAGGACTATTTCGAGAATGATTATTAATTGACATTTACTTGCGAGGAAGATGCGCGTTCACAAGACCGGAATTGAAATGGACCTGGAATGGAGCTCTGGTAATTTTAATTATTTAAGTAGTTATGATGGAAGTCTGATGATTGAGAGGTTTTCGGGACGAAAAGCGAAATTGAACATTCGTATTGAAACAACAATTGAACATGAGTATCGAACATAAGTGGAGCGACAAATAAAATTTTCAATTTAATACTAAACACCAATTAACAGGAAATCCTTTATTTAAACCAGTGTAAACCCTAAGTAAGACAGAACATAAAAAAACTGTTATAAGGCACATTACTTCTTTACTTAACATGGCAGATATATTTATTTACAAAGCATCAGTGGCGGATCGTGGGTTTTTAAAGCGTAGAAGAAAATAGTGCTGCTGAAGATTTTTTTGCTTTCCCCTTCCCCCTTTTTACTTTCCCTCTATTGAAACCCTATAGAAGAGGTGAACCAGGAAAATGAGTTAAAGGAAAGAAACTGAACAGAAATAAAATATGGTGTTTTGCTCTGAAAAATTGTTTATTGTGATAAATGCTGAATAGGTGGAGCCCCAATGCCCTCCGTCACGAGCCGCCATTGCAAAGCATATGACTTTTTGTTTGCATGTGATGTTTTGAAGTATGAATCATGCTGGTAAATCCACTTTAGATGCATATTCCATTCGGCAAAGGGCATAACATTTTCTAAAATATCGGCATAAACAAATCTATCTATAATGCCGCTAATTCTATGGACTGGACCAATACCTATATAAGAAGCAACTTCATACTTTAACGTTCCATCCAACGTGCTTCACAGTCTTCACGACGTATTTGGGTTGAAGTCTTTTATTATCTGGACATTGAACGTGTTTCACTCCGTCGCTACTGATTAATGAATACTTCGATTCGTCACTAAATATAATGTTCCTCCACTACTCCTTGTTCCAATGCACATGTTTCATCGCGAACTCCAATCGGGATTTTCTATTATTTTTAGATCATAGTGGTTTTTTGGCTGGTCTTCGTCCAAACAGCCCTCCTTCGCTTAATTCCTCCTTCGTTGAAACGTTCTTGAGGATACATTCACGCCATGCAAATCTGCTTTTATACATGCAACGCTATTAAAAGTGAAATAGTTTTTCTCGGTCTTTTGAATAGCTCGCGAAGCTACAGTCTAAGTGCATTAAACGAATGAAAATGAAACATTACTTCTCACTATTTTTATAAGCTTGTACCACTCGATTTTTTAGATATATTAACGACACGAGTTATCTTGCAGGAAACTACTGGATAGTTTTTTAACATTTTTTTTATTGCATTATTCAGAGATAAAATATAATTAATAAAAGTATAATAAATAATAAAAGCATGTCATAATGAATGCATTGCTGAGCCAGGGGGTAAACAAAGCAGATGTAAACCTATTAGGATCGATATATGATAGAGCTACAGTGACAATTCACCTTGAAGATCTTGAAGTGGGAATTAATGTACAACGAGAAGAACGACAGGGTGACGCAATATTGCCTATTCTTTTCTCGCCTGCCCTTGAAGAAGTATTCCGTAAACTGGATTGGGAACAGGATGGTACAAAGATCAATAGTGTAAACTTAAACCATCTTAGATTTGCAGATGATATTGTTCTTTCGCAAGACTCATATGAGCTGCAAAGACGTATACAAAGGCTGCAAAGGGCTAACGAACCATTTGACTTGAAAATAAACCTGAAAAAGAATCAGGTTATGTTCAATAAATTCGCTCAGGCTCAGAAAAGAAACGTCTTCAATCAGTGCGTTCTACCCGTTAAACCTGGACACTCGCATCGCAATCAATTCAAAAACTTCGAGTAGCACAGAGGGGAATGGAAAGATGTATGCTTGGCATTACAAGACGAGACAGAAAGTCTTGCGTATGGATTAGGGAACAAACAAAAGTGTGTGACATCATTGGAAGAGTAAAGCAATTGAAATGGAGATGGGCAGGCCATATAGCGTGGCGATGGGACGACAGATGGACCAAGGCAATCCTGGAGTGGACACCGCTTGATCGAATACGTCCGCGAAGAAGACCGAAATCACGATGGACTGATGACATCGTTAAGTATATTGGATGGCTAACCGAAATATGGATAATGCAGACTTTATACATATCGCCAAATAGTATAGTTTTTAGAAAAAATTTATTTTTAAGTTAGTTTGATTATCATTGACGTCTGACAGAAGTTTCAGATCATTTCGTTTGTTAAAAAAATCAGTTAGCAAGTTTTTGAAATGTATAAAGTGAAGAGAATAATTTGCAATAAACTTTGTAAATAATGAAATTTCTTGCGCTGATTCATAAAAAAATAAGGAAGTGTTAATGATCGATCAACTATATAAAAAAAAATGATTGCAATTGGTACAAGAACTGTAGTGAGGGTAGAGAAGCAGTTCAAGATGAACCTTGTTCAGGTAGACCTTCCACACCAACCAGTAAAGAAAACATTAAAATCGAGGCTCTTGTACTGAGTAATCATCAATTAAGCATTAGAGACTAAATATTACTGGGATATCATTTGAGCCAATTCAGTCAATTTTGAAGAACAATTTAGTCTTGTTCCGAACACACCATTTTTTTTAAACATCGTTGTGTTGAAGTTGCTGAAGAGATCCTTTCTTTGGATGACAATATTCTGAAATGTATAATTTCTGGTGATGTGACATGGATCTATGCTTTTGACCCAAATATAGCTCAACAATCAAGCGAATGTCGTACTAAGGATTAAATAAAGCTGAAAAAACCACGTCAAAGTAGGTTAAAAATTATAGTCATATTTTCTGTTTTCTTCGATTACTGTGGTAGTGTCGGCAAACAGTTTCTTTCAACTGATCAGACAATTATCAAAGAACGTTATTTAAGCTTATTTGCGTAAGTCCTTTCGACAAAAAGGTCTATGTTTGTGGCATAACAATTATTCATCAATTTTTCGCTGAAAATCGAACAAATACCAAACAAGTACCATATTTGCCAGATATGGCACCGTGTGATCTTATCCTGTTCCTTCGATTGAAGAAGCCACTTCACGCCACTTCAGATGACGTATTCAATTTTTTTGGCCCATTATCATTGATTCAGAATTCATCTTTAAGAACGACAGTGCAATATAATCAAAAGCAATATATTTACACTTTGTAATAATGTTCGATTGACAGTGTCAAAAGGTTCAGAAAAATTCTATAATGCTAAAGAAATCTTCATGCCACTATCGTAAATACGAAAAATGCCATCACAAAGATTAAGCTATAAAGACGTTTCAGTGCCATGCCCTTTTCTAACAGGTATTTCAAAGTGGCCGTTTTTTTAAAATTCTTGAATAAAACACAGATAGCGTTGTGAATTTGTCTAGGACTAGTCTCATTTCAGAAGAGTAATGTATGACATTTATAAAAACGGAGTCGTACACAATACCATAATGCGCTAAAATTGTTGAATTATTTTATGAAAATTGACGTTCAATGAAAAATCTTTTTAGAAAATTACGTGATACTTACGGCTTACACAATCATCCATTGGAAAGCGCACTATCAGAACCGAAGAAACTGGTTTGAAGGAAGATAAAAGAAGAGCAATATAAGTGAATCCACAACATGGCCCATTTGTGAAGGCATATAAGGTTTAAATATCACGGGTATTAAAGCCACTCATTCAAAACGCCGTGCATTTGTTAGTTGAATCAAAAAACAAACAGATATTTTTTCACAAAAAATCAACTTTTCAGATGAAGCACATCTTGAAATTCGTAGCTATATTAATAAACAAAATTGCCGCATTTGGGGTGAGGAAGATCCACGATTAATTTATGAGATACCTTTACATCCTAAATGAGTCACTGTCTATGGCAACTCAATTTTTTAGATGACAACTGAATTTTTGTGGGCCGATTTGAATAATATTGATCTGGAGGATATATGGTTCCAACAGGATGGCGCTACATCTCACTCTATTAATGAAACAATTGATTTATTAAGAGAAACATTCATGCGCGAGTTATTGTTAGAAACGGTGATGTTAATTGGCCACCACAATCATGTAATTTGACACACTATTTTCTTTGGGGTTATGTAAAAAGCCAGGTCTATAAGAACAATCTACAATCGATTCCTGAACTATCCTGAAGGATGAAATTATTCGAATCATTGGTCAGATAGAGCCACGGTTATGCCAAAATGTCATCCAAAATTTTGACAAAAGAGTAGACGTCTGTGGAGCTGCAAGATGGTTATTTATCAGATATTGTATTTCGTGCTTAAAAGTCATACACTATACTTCAATTATCAATAAAAAGTTTTTTAAAATTAACGCAAATTTTGTGTTATATTCAAGAAATAAAATAACCGCTTAATTTAAAAAACCCTTTAAAACCAGGGAACCGAAATGATGACATGATGGAATGTACTTCTCTACCAAATGCAGATTCAAGTCATCAAATAACGATGAATTAGTAACTTTAGGAAAAGGACAACTGGTTTCGGCAACAACATTTTGATAATAAATATCTTAAAATTAACATCAAATGTCAATTCGTTCTGTTAACCTTGTTGGTTAAAAATACTTTAGAGATTTTTTATACTTCTGCGGATTACAAAAAGGAATGTATAAATAATGGCATGACTTAAGAAAAACTACCAAATCGAACCAGATACCATTATTCTTCTTCATTAATTAAATGAAAAGTTCCCTCATGGCATGAAAATCAATTGCGAAGCCGTAACTTCCAAAGCGTGACGACGGCATGGCCGAGTATGGCCACTGTAAAAGTCATTTATATCACCTGATGGTCGAGTGTAATGTATTCCGAATGTTTTGTTTTGCAATTTCGACCTTTAGCGTACCGCGAACGGCCGCATACGTGGGCGTGTCCATATGCTGAGCCCCACCACATTGGCCCAACGGATGATGACGGTTGACAGTTTGATGTCCATCCGTTATTTGGCCATAAACTCAATTGTGGATTATTTAATGATGTACAAGTTGATTGAATAGTGAAGCGTGAAATGGTTGCATGGGTTCAAATAAAATTTAAAGCGATTTCGTTTAAAAATTTAACATTTGCACCTAAACTACAAAATTTATTAGTATAAGACTATAAGTACTGTATATAGATAAAAAAATTAAGTTACCCTTGCATTTCAAATATGCGACAAGAAAAAAAAAAAAATATATATATATATATATATATATATATATATATATATATATATATATATATATATATATATATATATACCCAAAAAGTGGTAAACATTTCCTGATGTTGTGTAAAAAATTTCATTATGAAATCTCACCTCCCTCTCTCTCTCTCTCTCTCTCTCTCTCTCTCTCTCTCTCTCTCTCTCTCTATATATATATATATATATATATATATATATATATATATATATATATATATATATATATATATATATATTGGGTTTTTTTCGGGAGTACATCCGTTTGTCGAGATGGTCCCTGTCGGGAGCTTGCAGTGGTACCACCTGTATGACTATATAGGTGGATGGGTCACATTTTTTAAGATACTCAACTGAAAGCTGAACTTTAAACTCAGCCTACTACGAGTTTACAAACAAGGTCAATCCTGAATATTTTACTTCGCGTTAGAGATATCGAAAAAGGTTATTAGAAAAAGTTGTTCGGAATATTATTTTAACCCCATATACCGAGTTTCATATTCATTCGATAAAATTCGCATTTTTAATTTTTTCATTATTTTGGTCTATACACAAAATTGTTACAAGTTTATTTGTTTGTTTATTTATTTGTTTAATTTGATAATTAGTGTGCCATGGTGAGTAAAAACTTGACACATTGTCAATAGTGTCATATATTCAAATATTTCAGTAAAATAAATAGCACTTACAAAGGAATAATTATTTTATAATTATTGGAAAACAATTTTTGGTAATTGATCAAATTTAGGAAAAAGTGTATAGTATATAACAATTTTGATAATACAAATAATTAACTATCATATGTGATCTCTCACAACTAGTCATCCGTCTATTCGAATACATTTTTCGATTCTTTTACGATTCTGTTGTAATAATTTTGTATATATACCAACATAACTACAAAATTAAAAATGCGAATTTTGTCATGAAACTTAGTATATGGGGTTAGAATAACATCCTGAACAGCTTTTTCTAATACCTTTTTTCGATATATCTAACGCGAAGCAAAATATCGAGAATTGACCAGGTTTGTGAATTCGTAGTAGGCTTAGTTTAAAGTTTATATTTCAGTTGAGTATCTTAAAAAACGTCACCCATCAATCTGTCTGACTGTGCAAAAATTCAAATTTGTATTCCTTCAAATAGCGAAAATGTGGGGGTGTCTTCATCTTAAATGCGACACGCTGTATATATATATATATATATATATATATATATATATATATATATATATATATATATATATATATATATATATATATATATATATATATATATACATATGTGCGTAAACCATTGCGGCTATCAATTCGTTCGTTCGTTCAGGGAAAGGCCGAAGCTTCCGCCAAAATATTATTTGGTATTCAGTGGTGTTCGCTTCGAGTTTAATTGATCATTTTCTAGCCTTCGCGAAAATATTCGAAGTAACATTAATTTTTGATCGGATTTTCACAATTTAAATACTAGATTTAGAGGTCGATCATCACCACCTATATGACACCTTTACGGGTTGCTATTTAATCTATGCGTATGATCTAGAAAGTAAACAGCAGTTGACTATATGGGTCTTGAATTAAAGCGAGCAAAACCCATCAAAAGTTGTTCGCGCAAGAAGCATCTCGAAGCAAATGGTCGCCTTTTTTTTAGGATAAGTGGGCATGTGGCTACAGTGGCCCTAGAGAATCGCAGACCGGTTTATTCTGAATGGTACGCAAGCATTTATTTGCCAAAACAATTTGAAGAAATAAGAAAAAACAACCAGCGACGCAGGATCATTCTTCACCATGACAACGCGAACTCTTATACGTTCTAATTTGGTACCCAGTTATTTCTTTTTGTTCTCGTCTGTGAAGAATAAACTACATGGTCAACGATTTTCGACTCTAGAAGAAGGGGTTGGAGCGTTCAAAAGGCATGTTTTGGAGATACCTCAATCGGAATGAAAAAAGTGCTATAAAAATTGGTTCAGTGTATATCGATCATCGCGGAGAATATTTTTAACAACAATGAAACCATTTTCAATGATAAATATTTGTTTTTATTTATTATACCGGATACATAAATAACAACTCTTACATTATACTCTGCGCGATGAATAAAATCCCTTTCATATAATACATATGTATAAGAAGATATTCCTCTCCTTGCAAAGCAATTAGAAGCATTATGCCCGATATCATGATTTTGTGTGTGCCTCTATTGTGCTAACATTTTCATTTATTATCCATATACTTATAATTATATATTATATAGCTTAGCATTTATATACATACATACATATATATATATATATATATATATATATATATATATATATATATATATATATATATATATATATATATACAGTTCTTTTGCAGTCTTCTTTTTGTATGTATTTATTAATTTAAATATGACTATATATACAAGTAATGTCTGAATGATTGTAGAGTGTTCATATATTTTTTTCCTTTATTTGGGGTTTTCGCCACTATCTAAAACTCAAAAATTATCAAAAATACCTGTTCTTATGTAAAGAAAGAGTCACTGGGTAAAAACAAAATACTAAACGGAGACAAATTTCTCAGTGATTCTTTTTTATAATAACTTTTGATATTTTTTGGGTTTTAGATAGTGACGAAAAACCCAAATAAAGGAAAAAAAATATGACTATATATATACAGTTGTACATTATGTTACATTGTTATTTTCTATTGCTTCGAGCTAAGCGAGGACTAACCAAAGTGGTGACCATATAAATGGAGGACCGAGTATGTACCACTTTCAGCTCACGCCATTCTTCGGTGGCTTTTCGCAGTAGTCAAGATTTCGTTTTTCGTTGCTTATTCAAATTGTTTATAAATATATATTAAAATTTGTTAAAATGGTAAGCAATAATAGGGCTACTGAACCAAGATTAAGGACCTATTCCATTTAGCTAACTTTTAATGTATATATATATATATATATATATATATATATATATATATATATATATATATATATATATATATAATGTACAAATAATCAGAATTTTTACCTGAGAATACTCAGAGGGAAAAGGAATAAGGCCACTAAACATGTTTAACATATACATAGAAAATTAAAAGGTATGTGAAAAATTTTAGAAAATAAAAAATTGAATAAGAACTGAACTATATAAAGACTTAACAAACCACGTAATGTTTTAAAATGTGTAGTTTAAGAAATAATATTGGACTACAGCAAGGATGCAAATTTTCCCTATGCAAATTAGTATGACACTAGATGGTGCAATATAAAGAGAAAAGAAGAAAATGAAGCCCTCTAAATTAGGATAGTGGAGAATCGAAAAGGGAATTTCAATGTAATATAGATATTTTAAACCTTAATTCATAAACGTAAATATGAATATAAAGGCAAAAGTAGATGCAAAGCACTATATCAGGATAGACAAGAAACAACTGAAACAAGTATAAACATTCAAATATCTAGTAACAGTGACAAGTAGCAATGAAAAATTCGAATAAGATATTAATGAAATAATAAATAATACAGGAAATATATTTAATATTAAAATATTTTTTTTTAACTTACCAATGGAAAGATATCAGGACGGATTGCGTGAGGAAAATCATAAAGCCTACGCTAACCTTCATATACGAAACATGGACTAGAACCAAAATACAGGCAAAACAGACTTTAAATGATATTTCTGCAAAAGATAGATGGAGGAATAATAATGGATATGAAGCGAAACAGAGCATTCACGAAAGAATACATCAAAACCCATCAAAAAAATAAAAATAATCAAGGTTAGATGAGGTGGTTGGGTCATATAGAAAGAATAGGTGAAGAATGAATGATGAACTTGGCCAAACCAAGCCAAAAAAATGGAGGATAACCTTTCATTGGGAGATGCAAAAGAGGCCTAGACTTGAAAAATAATAAATATAATCGTTGAAAACTTGCACATTAACACACACACATATATATATAAAATTGAAAACATTGAAATTCACAAATTGATGTTGACAGTTGTCAAGTGCAATCAAATACTTCATGTGTCATCCACTATTTCATAGTCACCCATTTTTTTTCTAAATGAAAAATAAATTTACCCTAAAATAGACTGAAACACCTTTTAGTCATTTTTAAAAAATCTATTTAAAAAAAACTATACAATATATACCTCCTTGAATTTATAAAAAATACACTTCCAACAATACCAAATTCAAGTACTGCTTGCTGTACTGCGTCATTAAAAAATCAAGTTAGCCTTGAAATTCAAATATTCGACAAGAAAAAATAAAAAAATATACCTAAAATGTGGCAAACATCTGTAGAAATATTTGAGAAGATTTTCTCTTGAATCCAACAATGGATTAAAGAGAAAATGTCTACCCCATTCAAGCTAAAGAACGGTAAAAATAATTCAATTTCCATGAGATTTAAGGCAAAACTCATTCAAATGTCTCGTCGGAGACACTCGCGCTTAATATTTACGAAGGCAAGCAATCCTACCTTGCTTTGGGTGGCATAGTCCAGGGCCAGCATACAATCGTTGTATCCATTTTCAGTCTTAATGGTAGTCGTCATGGGACCACAAAGTTGGCCCAATTGGCCTCCCACGGAGTCGCGGTACCATGGGTACATATTCATCTGAAAGGTAAAATAATGTAAATATACACAAAATAACACATATAATGAATATAAAAATATTAAATTATTATAGTTACAACATATCTGAAAAAATTAGTCTTAAAACCTTTTTCGATAAAGAAAAATTAGACAAAACCTTTCAATCGCTTCATTCTTCAATATTATCTTTAAAATTTTCAGGAATTAAAATTTCATATAATATAAATATAATTCAAATTATGAATTTATTATAATTAATATTACATATAATATATTATATTTTTTTGCTCTTTCACATATACACACATATATACGTTCGTTCTGTGAAGAGTCACGACGTTTCGCCAAAATCTTATTTGGCATTTTCAAGTGTTAGTGTTATATATATATATATATATATATATATATATATATATATATATATATATATATATATATATATATATATATATATATATATATATATATGTTTGTGCGTACTGTTTCACGGATGGAAAAACATGTATTAGGTTTTTTTCGGGAATACATCCGGTTGTCGAATTGGTCCCTGTCGGAAGCTTGCAGAGGTTTCGCCAAAATCTCATCTCGTGACTTTGCCGCACTGACCTTGCGACAGTAAGCACCGAAGATGCCAAACGATTTTTGGCGAAACGCCTGCAAGGTCCCGACAGGGACCAAATCGACAACTGGATGTACTTTAGGAAAAAGAAACTAATACATCATAAATCAATGTTAGTCTATATATCACTTATAAACTCGAATACCACTCGATCGATTGAGCTCAAATTTGTGGGTTAGGTCTACACATTACCGAAAAGGTTTAGGAAGTGGTATGAGCAATTTTCAATAGGTGGCGCTGTGCATTATTACGTATACATTAAGTGCATAATGTTGGTATAATTCTTCTTCGAAAGATTGATCCACCACGCCTGTGTAATGGAACCAGAGTTGGTGTGAAAAAGATGATGAACAATATCATCGAAGCAACGATTTTGAATGGCAAATTTAAAGATGATGTGCTACTACCACGCATTCCAATAATAGCAACAGTCACGCCATTCGAATTTAAGCGATTGCAATTCCCTATTCGGCTTGCCTTTGCAATGACAATCAATAAAGCGCAAGGGTAATCGGTACAAGTATGTGGATTAGATTTACAAAATCCATGCTTCGCAGATGGACAGTTTTACGTAGGCTGTTCGCGCATTGGAAAACCATTGAATAACATTGGATTTACATGTGTATGCACTAGATGAAAAAAAAAAGATAAAATAGACACTTATTTGAGTTAGTGGTACGTGAACAAATAGAAGGTTAATAGTGTAGAATCATTGAAGTTAAATTGTACGTTATAAGTATTACTTTTCTCACTTTATTTAGTTTTGCTGAAACTTCCAAATAACTAATTTTTTATTTTAATTTTATAGATGTAAAATTTAAAAAATCTAGATTTAAATTATAGTTATGATTGATTAAAGGTTTAGCGGACGTTAAATCCTGCCAACCGCGAGAGTAATTTATGTTTCTTTTTAACTCTTCCTTTATAATTTTAATGGTCTTATTTAATGTATAATTAGTTTTGTTTTGAAAGCTATTTCAATCTTTTAAATGTTTTTAACTTGACTTAACTTCCTATTCATTAATAAATGTTTTGTATATTTTAGGGTCCTCTTTTGTCTTTTATTTATTTGTCTTTGTATTTATGGAAAAAAAACTATTTTTAAATACAAACGTTAATTACCATTAATGCTGTTAATCCTGGTGCCATGAATAGCAGAACAAGTCTGCATTAGTTTTAAAAATGTATGAACCATGATCTCATTCTTTTCAACGACATAAAATATGAACGACCTATTGAGATTGATAAGAATCTGTTGTTGGCTGACATTGTGACTAATCACAATCGAAATAATTCATCGGGGAATAAACTACAAAACTTAAAACTTCACAGTCCACAATACAAAGATGGTTAAAACAAATGACAAAAGTATAAAAAGGAACGTGGGCACCACATCAACTTTTATTTAAGAACAACATTCATCTTGTAACCATCTGCAATGCCCTTTTGCTTAAATTAGGCAGAGATCATTTTCTTTAACAAATTGCTACTGGAGATGAAAACTGGATTCTACACAGTAATCCACATAATAAAAAGTAATGATTAATACCAAAAGTAATGAAAACCACCTTTGCCCACTCCAAAACCAAATATTTACCATAAAAAAAGTGTTACTATCAGTAAGATGGGATTTTACATGACTAACTCACAATGAAGTTCTGAATCCTAACCAATTCGTAAGTGCTAAATATTATTTTGCTTAGCTTGATGGACTAAACATAGCTTTGGTGGCAGAAATGTCTAAAATTGATTAATGATATTCTTCTGAGAAGACGATATTCTGCAGTGCCCGAATCACCTAAGGAAAAATCAAAGAGGTAGGCTGGAAAGTAGTCCCTCGCCCATAGTATTCTGATGCAACAGCATCTTTATCAAGACTGCACTCGTAGAATATTTTACTTTGAAATCACCCTCATTTTACAAAAAGTGAATAGAAAGTTTATCAGAAAGATGGGCGAAGATTTTTTTTAATGTTCGTAATAGTAGAATAAGATTCTTATAGAAAGAAAAATTGAAAAAGTGCACCGGAAAATTGAAAAATTCGGGAAAAACTAAAACTGCCTTTTTCTATGTGATTTTTGTATGAACTCAAGGCCATAACTCATGATTCGAACGATGGATATGCGTATTTTTTTTTGTTTTGTTCGTTATGGCCTTGGAAACGTTTTCAGGAAAAAAGCAAAACAATTACAAAGGAAAGTCGAAAAATTCGGACAAACTGCAAAAATCATCATTTCTGATCATAACTGGACGATAGGAACGAGATATTTGTTTGGTTTTTTTAATCATTATGCTCCTAAGATGAAAATAAGTAACTGTATATTTTCAGTTGATTTGTGATTCTGTTGTAAGTTCATTGTAATCGTTTCATGAAATGAATGACATTTCGTCGCTTTATCTCAAATAAATTTACAGATTTACCTACGAAATAGGGTGAGTTTTGAAGCGACAAACGGTTATACAACGGTTATAACAAAGTAAATCAATCGTCCATTTTCAGTTGAACTGTAATTCTTCGCATTGCACATTGTGTCGCAATCGACACAATTGAATTGGCACAATTTAATCGCATTGTAACGTCGCCAATAAGACGGGACAATTTAGGCCGCAGAACTCGCAATGCTAAAAACCAAACGAATTTTTGATCTAGTCGAACTGCAGAGCAACGCGAAGAGCGATATGAAATTGAACGGAATCGATTAACACAAACATGCACGTACACAAGAAGAAAGAGAAAATGCAAACGAAGATGATACGCATCGAATGATACATCATCGGTCAGTAGAAACCAATCGCGCCACAATGAATTTAAATAATCGTGCAAGAAGAATGTTGCGTTGAATACTCATCGAGCTGCATTCCGTTACAACATGACATTTGATTAAACTGCAGACCAATCCGTTGCTATTGGATCGATGAGCATTGTGTACCCACATTGTAAGGCATTGAAATACAGAACTAAAACCGCTGGATTGTATTGCGCAAGTGGTAAAGTCAAACTGGCGCCATTGGTGCCGCCACCAAAGCCATTGCGCTTATTGGTTTCTGGAACAGGAACCGATTCCATACACATACAGAAAAACAACAGTTGCTTCGAAATGTGGTTCGGGACAATTTGGTTGGAGATTCATTGTGATTCCAAATTTAATGGAAGAAAATAAATCATTTCGTTGACATGCAATTCTGACTTAATTTAATTATGACTTAAATTTTGAAACAAAACCACATGGTTCCAAGTCGGTCACATTCCAGGTACATCACACATTTTCAGCATTTCAGCGGTGTACTGCCGATAGAATTCATCTCGCATATAAAATATCCCATTGGCGTACTTCTGAATGTGCTTCTCCTCAAATTGAATATCCAGAGCCACAATCGTTAATAGATACAATGATCACCCAGAAATATGTTTTTTTCTCATATTTACTTTGCTGACACATTTCCAATAGCTTTTCACAAATTCATAAAACGATCACAAACAAATTTATTGAAATTTAGACAGGACAACGTTTGTCGGGTCAACTAGTAAAACATAATTTTGTACAGTATCAAAAAACGACATTATTTATGGATACACCTAATAGAAATGAAAACAAATTAATTTTCTCTCCAGAATTGTTTCATTCTGATGTAGCAATCAAGACTTATCAGACATCAAGTGGAAAGTTCTACTTATTCGCAGTGAACAATTTTTATCATTTATTCGCTTATATAATTCTGAATTACGCATTTATTAATGGTTCGAACCTTAACGAACCTTTAAATATCAAGGTCGTAATTATAGCAGGTTAAAATCTAAATAAGACCAGACTTAATCCGTAGTTGATATTTATTGCACGGGTCGCGAAGAAAATTAACATAATATATAACGTTTCATTTTTGCATAAAAACCAGTCGTAAACAATCTGTGCGTGTTCTCTTACTTGCGACATTGTTTGAACCTTTATTTATGTTTTTTATTGGTTCATTTTTGATATTTACGGTGCACGATAGCTGCGAAAGATCACAGAAATCAACCTAACCCTTGAAGAAGGGTTATTCATGAATTCTGGTGATTTCATTCTAAGTATTTTTTATATAATAAATGATATCCTTTTATTGTTGAGCAACTGAAATATTTATATAATTTTATAAGTTGGAGTACTTTCAGCAAAGGTGGAAGCATCAATTAAAGTAACGGCAACAAAGAAAAATGTATGTAAAGTGGAAGGTGAAGAGGTAATCTTAATTTGTACAACGTAAAAACAGTTCACAAATTCAATAAAAAAAAACTGTTGGTAAACTGTTGAAAGCAGCTATCAAGAAGATTTTCTACTGAGTTGAACATTCAATTCTACTCTAACAAACAATTCTACTCCAAAATTCACAGAACAAATATATCCAAAAAATATGTATACCTCAATGTACTTTCGACAAAATACCATTGGTTAGACCTCAGAGAACTGAACTGATTCTTTTACAACTTGAAACGAACCAACAAGTGATGGACAAACTCCACGAACTCAATGCAATTGAATTTCTACCACTCTCAGCATACAATTCAAACTTTGTGTCATTGAATTGTTTACTATTTCCATTCAATGGCATCTTAACTTTTGATCTCTTGCCTGGAGGACGTTTTAGATATGACACTCCTTGAATATTAACTAGAGAAAAAATTGGACTCTTCAGATAATATGATTCCACGCTCAAACAAGATATTTTTCTGCTTATTACCAAAAAATATAAATGCCCTAGTTTAATACTTACAGTTTTATTATTCGAAGAATAAAACAAAAAAAATATTAAATTTGCAATTAAAATAACTTATATGTACGAGGGTTGCTATTTATGTATTGGGAATTGGCAAGAATGGTGTTGTTAGGCGCCATCTGACATATACATCGTAAAGTTTGACATTGTTGACTGTATACGTACGCAGAACATTTTGTCATAGGACATGTTAGAGCTTCAGCAATGAACGACAAAGATTGTCTTTCACCAGTGCTTCCAATTCTTCATTCTCCACTTTTTTGGTGGTCTCCAACATTCTGTATAACTTTAAGTTATAATTTCCAGTCCGAAATTGCTGAAAGCACTTCTCCAAGTACTGTACGGAAGGTTATTATCTTCCAACACATTAATCTTGTCCAAAACGTTGGCAGCGTTGTTTTTTTCAGTTGCAACGAGAAAAGAGGCAGTGCATCACATGTTGTTTTTCGAACAATAGTGCGTCTCCAATTGATTTTTCAAATTATGTTCATAGTAGGCTCGAATATTATACCTCGCTTTGAAGTTGAAAGATTAGGTTTTAAAATAAATATACAGCTGGAAAAAAAAATCGAATAGGTTCTGCAGTCGATAAAATGTAGGATTATGTAGGACCATTATGTAGAGCGCCTAAAAATTCTGGTTTTATGACATTTATCGAACATCCACAGAGCTTTTCATCTTCAATGCTAATTCATCTTTATCTGCTAAACCACATTTACCTTCAATGCTAAACCACGTTTAAAATCAGTAACCAATTTTTTTCATTGTTTCAAAGACGGAGCGACATCCTATAACACACCTGCCATGTTATGAATGATATGAATTTCCAGACAGAATACAACTTTTTTAAATAATTACTTAATGATTTAAAAGCATGTGCTTTTTATTTGTAAATGTGTGTTTCTGTGTGAATTCTGAAACTCAGAATAGATAAGAAAATTCCACTAAAAATGTTGCGCTTGGTAAAAGATGAAAAAGTGTTTGTGAAGAGATGAAGGTGACATTTAGGACGTCGTTGCAAACTAATCAATATTAATTTTTGACTGATTCAGTCGATCTCAAGGCCATCAAATCAATTTAAAAAGAAAAGGGTTGTCAAAAGATATCAACTACTAACAATAACATTAAAATAGTTATTAACATATTTCAGAGACTATCCGAACAGTAATAGTGAGTGTGGAAACAAGAGTTGAAAACTGTTTCTTGAATTATTCAGAACACTTACAAAAACCCTTCCAAAAGTTTATTTTGCCTAGAATAGGAAATATTCAGCATTTTTTTATACAACCTGTATAAGTAAAAAAAAATCTAACTCTAATAGTAAAATTCTGTTAATTCAAAGGAAATTTTCGGGAATTACACTAAAACATCGTGGTTTAATAAAAACATTTTCCTTTCAATTTCAACACAAGTATCCCCTATATTTCACTCTTTTTTATATAAACTGTACTTGTTATCAATGAAAGCAAAAGCCGAAGGAAACATTCACTCGATTCAGACGAAATAATTATTCGTAATCGACACAATAACTATTATGGTACAACTTCGTCCTGGTATTATTTTTTTTACTTCTGTGAGTACCTTTTAAGTACACAGTATTTCCTCGTAAATCTACACTTCGGAGACTTATACAGGTTTATGGAAGTCTGTAATTTTCTTAAGTTCCATTTGTTCTAACTAGTGTGCTGATTGGGGGTTATTCTTGCGGTTGCACGCTACTGTGGTCCCATTCAGATTGCTGTAATTTTTGGCCTGGACAAAACACACAGGTGTGCGGAAACTTTAATATTATGCATACATAATTGAAAAGTAAATGGTCTGTGGCAGTTGAAGCTTAACAATAATTAGAAAAGATAATGCAAATACAAGAATGAATTGGGTAATTAAACCAATAATAACAAATTGATTTTGAAAAAATATTTGAATAGAGAGTATATTAAAGTTTATGGAAGGGTTTGTTTGAAAGTAATGAGGTAGGTATTGGCCTTTTATAATTCAAATATTGGCTTTGGCACTTCAAAACCCCACTTCAACCTAGGTGAAAAGACAAGAGCGTTCACCATCCAATGTTGAACATATGCATTTTAACCATTTCAACTATGCTTGGAGAGAAAATAGCGTTTTATTGCGGGAGGTGGTGGGAAACGTTCCTGCAGGATGGGAAGGCTTGACTACATCTTCCAAGAAATACTAAAAGTATTACCTGTTGATTGGCCCTTAGAGAGCATTAAATGTATGGAAATGAACCATTGCTTCTTATCACTTTTATAAGTTCGTACCACTCGATTTTTGAGATCAACTGATATATTAACGCAATGAGCCATCTTGCAGCTTGTAATTGCAACTAATAATTTAAGAATGCGTCCATAAAAGTAACTGGATAGTTTTTTAATAATGTTTCTGTCGTATTATTCATGTATAAAATAAAATTAATAAAAATATAAGAAATTATCGAGTATCTTAGAAGGTTTACAATTAGGGGATTCAATAAGGTACGTTTATATATATTATTATTATTAACACATGGGCTCTGCTGGACCACGCGAAGTACAATTAGAGGTGTTTGTTGTTGTTAGCCTTCTTTTGCGCCCATACTTATTTCATTCTTTCGCAATGAGCTTTTTTCCTTTCGTTAGACCAAGTTGTTCCAGTCTTCCTACATTTTTTTGTCTGAGCAACCTTCCAAACGTTAACCTTGTGTCTGAAAAAGCCTCTATCCTGAATTTCACTTTGTGTAATATTTGCTGATCTTAGGTCCTCTTTAATTGCAGCAATCCATTTAATTATTTCTACTTTAGCTCTACTCCTATTTTCATAAAATTCGACTATTTATCTAGTTAGCCTATTCGCATTCATCCGTTTTATGTGTCCGTAAAACTTAAGCCTTCTTTTTCTTATATTGCTATGCATATCTGTGTATTGTTTGATTTCTTGGTTTTCTCGAAGTCGGTATGTTGTGCTATTTATTTGTTTGGGGCCTAAGATTTTTCTTATCTTTTTTTTTCCTTCTTTTCAATCTCCTCGATGTGTCTCTCTCTATTCAAAATAGCGTTTTTGCCCCTTATAGACATTTTGGCTTAATAACTGTGTTGTAATGTCTCAGTTTTGTGTTTTTAGATATGCATTTTTGTTGTAAATATTTTGTGATGATTATTATTTTTTTTTTTTATTATTTTTCCATGATTATTTCACCCAAATATTAGAATTGAGAGACTCGCCTGATGTTACCATATTTTGTTTTCAGAAATGGCGTCCTTAGTCTGTTGCAGATCACGTATTGTGTCTTTTCAAAGGAAATTTGGAGTCGTACCTTTTCTGCTGTTTCTTTTAGGATTTCAATTTGTTTTTGTGCCATTAATATATCTTGAGCCAAAATTGCTAGATCATCGGCAAGCGCCAGATAATCAATTGGTTCTCCCCAGTTTAATGGGCTAGCCAATATTCAGGGCCGCCTTTTTTTCACGCCACTTTTGTATTACTTTTCCTAGAACACGGTTAAATAAAAGTGGCGAGAGTCCATTTCCTTGTCTCACTCCAGTTTTAATTTCGAAGTTTTAATTTTGACCTTGTGTTAGTTAGTGTTGCTTTAATAATTGCCAGGGTTTTCAGATCTAGTCCTTGTTATTTCAAGATTTGGAATACAAATTCGGGGTTCAATAGAATCATATGCTTTTTTGAAATCCACAAATGTACAGACGAGATTTTTATTGTACATTTTTTGATGCTTTAGGATCAACTTTAGATTCAGGATCTGTTCAGGGTAGGATCTGCCCGGTCGAAAACCTGCTTGATAATCACCAATTTTAGGTTATATATATATATATATATATATATATATATATATATATATATATATATATATATATATATATATAACTGTACAATAAAAATCTCGTCTGTACATTTGTGGATTTCAAAAAAGCATATGATTCTATTGAACCCCATTGATTCTATTGAACTAACTAACACAAGGTCAAAATTAAAACTTCGAAATTAAAACTGGAGTGAGACAAGGAAATGGACTCTCGCCACTTTTATTTAACTGTGTTCTAGGAAAAGTAATACAAAAGTGGCGTGAAAAAAAGGCGGCCCTGAATATTGGCTAGCCCATTAAACTGGGGAGAACCAATTGATTATCTGGCGCTTGCCGATGATCTAGCAATTTTGGCTCAAGATATATTAATGGCACAAAAACAAATTGAAATCCTAAAAGAAACAGCAGAAAAGGTACGACTCCAAATTTCCTTTGAAAAGACACAATACGTGATCTGCAACAGACTAAGGATGCCATTTCTAAAAACAAAATATGGTAACATCAGGCGAGTCTCTCAATTCTAATATTTGGGTGAAATAATCATGGAAAAATAATAAAAAAATAAAATAATAATCATCACAAAATATTTACAACCAAATGCATATCTAAAAACACAAAACTGAGACATTACAACACAGTTATTAAGTCAAAATGTCTATAAGGGGCAAAAACGCTATTTTGAATAGAGAGAGACACATCGAGGAGATTGAAAAGAAGGAAAAAAAAATATAAGAAAAATCTTAGGCCCCAAACAAATAAATAGCACAACATACCGACTTCGAGAAAACCAAGAAATCAAACAAAACACAGATATGCATAGCAATATAAGAAAAAAAAAGGCTTAAGTTTTACGGACATATAAAACGGATGAATCCGAATAGGCTAACTAGATAAATAGTCGAATTTTATGAAAATAGGAGTAGAGCTAAAGTAGAAATAATTAAATGGATTGCTGCAATTAAAGAGGACCTAAGATCAGCAAATATTACAGAAAGTGAAATTCAGGATAGAGGCTTTTTCAGACACAAGGTTAACGTTTGGAAGGTTGCTCAGACAGAAAAATGTAGGAAGACTGGAACAACTTGGTCTGACGAAAGGAAAAAAGCTCATAGCGAAAGAATGAAATAAGTATGGGCGCAAAAGAAGGCTAACAACAACAAACGCCTCTAATTGTACTTCGCGTGGTCCACCAGAGCCCATGCGTTAATAATAATAATATATATAAACGTACCTCGGGATTCGAATGCTGCCTCAAAGATGTATAACCATAAATGTATAACCAGTTTTTTACAATAAAGCCTTGACTATTGAAAAAAATATGGTGGGAGCAAACTTCTATATATATATATATATATATATATATATATATATATATATATATATATATATATATATATATATATATATATATATATGCATCTATAAAGGGTTTTCTATAAATAAGAGTTACATAAAAATCAAAACCTTTAATGTGCATTCGGTGCAGTTTGCCCACGCCCGAAAGGTACATTGCAGCATCGCGTAATACAGGGCATTAAAATATAGAGTGCCTATCATCATCAGCGCAGCGCAGGGTCAGGTAGCCTGTTTTTGACTTTTTTCTCTTTTCTTTGCGGTTTGCCGATGTAATGAGTTCAGGCAACCCACGGGTTAAAAACCGATCCTCGCTTTGCAGTAGCGTGCGATAAGCGGCATCACTTTATCGGAAATAATTAAATATTTCCAGGAACAGAAACCTGGCCGAAATATTCAATGAATGATGACAGCGGGCTTTCTCTTATATAAACAATCAATTTGTCTGACAATATAGCTATTAAATTAAAAGTCATTAAATAGGTTACTGTTTTTCTCGTATACGATAATGATTTTCACAAAATTTAAAATGTAGCACAAAATATCTACTACAATAGACATTTATCAAAATTTTTTCCGAACCAATTTTCTATTTCGACAATAAACTACAGGACTAGTAATAGTAACTTTTCCACTAACATAAAACGACGACCACGAGTTGAAAACTTCAACCGAAGGAAAAGTAAGTCCCGTGGGAAAATATCAAGTGGATACTAAGCTTGTAAAATAATTTATTAAATGCTTAGGCAAATAATCAGTAATAACATATATACTTAATCTAAACTAACGCATTTTAGCACAACACAAGGATTAGAGGTATTCTTTTTCAAAAATTTAGTGTACGAGGTGTGTAAATAAAGTAATAACACTAGTAACGTAGCGTTCGATCTGGCAACATTGTTAGCTTGCCCTTTGGAAAACAAGTAGATCAACATCTGATGCGTTTTCAATATGAGTTTGAACTCCCTAGAGTCAATTGATGGACAGTAGGTAACAATTCTTTTCTTGAACCACATTTTTCTAGTGAATTCTGAAAATCAGTGACAACAATTTGGCCATTTTTAATCCGCCCTAAAAAGTCATGTTTTCTTTCTCTTATCCTTTTGACCATGCGAAAGGTACAAAAGTTCGAGTTGATTCATCATCAATTAATTGGTTAAAACTTGAACAACGGTTGTGTGAGTCAAATTTATTTACCGATCAATCTCACCGTCAACTGACGATCAGAAGATATCGGATCTGTGGGCATTTTCATCAGTTTTTGAAGTTGAAGCCCTTCCGCTGCGAGGACGATCTTCAACAGAGCTTCGCGTTTCTGAGAGTGCCTTAAACCACCTGAAAACCTAGGCCCTCGACATAACACTATTCGAACAGGCACAGTGTGCATAAATCTGAAACAAGATTTCTCTGAACACTCAGTTTTAAACCACACTAGAAAAGTCGGTTTTACCAAAAGACGGGCCACCAAGTAATTTTAGGGAATTCACACTAGTCCTGAAGACGCATCAGATGATGATCTGCCTTCTCTCCAAAGAGGAAGCTAATAATGTTGCCAGAACGAACGCTACGCCACCACTTTCATTAATTTATTTATGTACCTCGTAGATTACTGTTCATAACAAAAATGTATTTTTTCTTTTCAAATATTCCCCACTAATGGAACACGTACACATATGTCCAAAAGTTTAGAATATTCAAAAATGTCACTTTTTTATTGATATTAAGTTTTTGTTTTACTCGTTTACGTAATCATCATTTTATTACAACTCTTACTGGTACCAAATAAAACTCGACACCAAATGACCAATGTGTGTAAAATTAATTTATTATTTTGGAGTCAAAAAATTACAACATACCAATTGCCTTCAAAAGTAATTTAAAAATTAAACAACTTTCAATAAAACTAATAAGCAGTAGTTCCTCAATGAGTCTGTATGCATGCCTGTAGGCGATTTGGCATACTGTCGATTAAATGATCATTTTGGGGTTCCAATTCTTCCATTCTTCACGAGCAGCATCTTTTAGTTCTCGCAGGACAAGAAGAGGATTATTCCGTTTCTTGGTGCGTGTTTTCTGAATGCCATAAGCAGGTTCCATGATTTCATGTTAGGGAAATTTGTTGGCCACTCTAACTTGGTAATTCCCTCCTCTTCAACAAGATTTTGTACTGCTGCTGTTCGATAAGGATGTGCATGGTCATTCATGAAAACAAATTCGGCGACTACTGCGCCTCGGAACAGACGTACAACAGGATTTAAAACTTCCTTGATGTACACAACACGAGTGACTCTTCTCTCCATGTATCCTTCATAATGCCACCCCAAAACGTTACGCTCCCACCTTCAAATGGGATATGTGGTTGAGCTGTTTCTAGTTGGGCGTGTTGACATTGAGTTCTCCAAACTAATGTTCTTCGTGAATCAGAAACCAAATTAAATGTCATCGAAGAACATCACGTTATTCCAGTTGGGACTATGAACCACCATTTCTCGAGCTCATTGCAATCTTAAATTATTTTGTTGAAGGATTAGTTTGGGAACACGTAAATGTCTTCTACGGTGGAAATTTACCGGTTTCAGTCTGCGTATTATCGTTTGTCGTGAAACATTTACCCCTTAAAACCTAACAAGCTCACTTGATATACCAGTTGTAGATTCCAGACGATTTCTTCGACCTATCTGCCGGTCTTGTGCAGCTGTTGTACATCGTTTTCTACCACTTCTGGGGCGATACATTACGTTATTTGTCTCTTGGAATTCTTTATGGATTTTCGATACAGCACTCTGGGAAACACCTACAATTTCCGCGATATCACTTTGATTAAAGCCCTGTTTCAAAAAAAAAACAATTACTCTTGATCTGTTAAAATAAATTTTTAAACAGATTGATTGAAAATTGAAAAAGAATTTAAATAATTTGTAAATATCAATATCAACGGAATGGGCAAAAATTGAAAAACCTGTGTTATCAGTAAAACAGTGATTTGATTATTTTCATTTAAAAACGGTCTAAAATAAATATTCATCACAATTTTTAGGATATCATAGGCGTAGATATCCTATTTGTAAATATTCCATACTTTTGGACATATGCGTAGACTAATCTGTATAGTCTGAATGTTAGAGGAAAGTTATTCAATGTAGTTTATGTTATGAATCCCCTTGTAGCTTTCCAATCGAGCATTAATAGAAATGGAAATTTTACGATTTTATAAGAATATTGGTAAATCTTGAAATTGAAGTACATTAGAATTATTATTAGAAACAATAGTTTAAAGTAATAGAAGAAGCGAGGAAAATTTGCGTTGTTTCAATACAAAAAATTTAATAAAGGGGAAATTATTGAAATCAGGGAAATTATTGAATTCATTATTGAAGCAAATCCATCAACCGGTAGTTGCAGATTATCCATTGACGTCAATGTTTCACAATACTTTGTTCTTATACCATGTTCATGTCCTTGATGATACGACAATAGAATGAAAAATCAGATAGTTTTCCGATAGATGCCGGTGCGATCGCAAAGATAATCATTTGATGAATTTCAGGCCGACAAACTTGGACAGACTAAACAATTGGATAAAGCATTAAGAGTGATGAGAACCGCGTTTGCTCACAGCGATGTTTAGACATCTAAACATGATGTTTTAATGTGTCTTAACTTCCGATGGGGGTTGTTATCAAACGAACTGTGAGCCTGGACATCCCTAGCATCAAAATTATTCAATATAGTCTAGCAAATCAACATGAAACATTTAACATCAAAGCAACGCTGGCCAATTGTCGAAATTTATTATCAAAATCAATGTTCTGCGCGCCAAACTGGTAGAGTTTTTTATGGTGTATATAATTGCCCAACTGAACGATGCATCAGCGATGCATTGAATTCGTATTGAGGAAACAATTCTGTGAGAAAATTATTTGGAGAAATGAACCTGTTAATTGAACACCAAAGTCATGTGACTTATTTTCTTTACGATTATATTAAATCTTTGGTTTATGTCGATAAACCAGTAAATATTGATACCTTGAATGCCAACATAACTCGGACAATTACGGATATAAGTCCAACACGCTTCCATCTGTCGGAAAGGTTATGGCCATTGTTTTCCGGGATTCGCAAAGCATTGCCTTCATTGACTTTTTGGAAAAGGGAAAAACGATCACAAAAAATGATTATGCTGAATTACTGATCACATTTCACAAAAATTTTGATAAAATAGCTTCATTGACGAAGAAAACACTACGAATTGGTGCCGCATCCATCTTATTCTCCGAACTTCGCCCCCTCAGACTTCCTTCTCTTTCCAAACATGAAGAAATGGCTAGCTGAAAAGATATTCACGTCAAATGAAGAAATTAAACTTTTTGGAAAGTTTGTACTGTTTGGAAGGTATAAAACAATTGGAAAATCGTTCGTCAAAGTGTGTCTAACCAAAAAGAGACTACGGTGAAAAATAAATCAAATTTCAAATTAAAAAAAGAACAATATTTCATTTAAAAAGCCTTTAACTTTTCACTCTACCCACGTATCAACAAAGACCGCCGCGATATAGGACACACCCGACGTGTCAACACTGTTCAAACAAACAATGCTCCAAAAACCTGAGAATGAACGTTTCAACTGCCAAACTGAAATTTGCGATTAAAAATGCGTGTCCATCAATAATATTAATATCGTTGATTTGATAAAGGGGCTTATTAAAAGTACTTACTATGCACCTAGTAAATATAAGGAATAATCCAAAGCAGTTTATTTTACAGTACTTATTTCTTAATTTAAATACTTAATTTATATTAGTATTTTGTTCTCAGTTGCGAATAAATAATATGAATATTTCTTAATTAAAATGAAAAATTCTGTATTGTTATACAAGGAGGACACATTGACACACATTTTTTCTTGACGTTTTTGCAAGTATGACTGCAATATTTTTTAATAAATAAAAAAATTAACACCAGAGTAATCACTGTATCAATAATGATAGTAATCAAATGCGTAAGCACGAAAAATAATCTGATGTCATTTTCACAAACAGACGTTTGAAACCGTTCTCGAAAAGTTGCCTGTTTTTAACACTACCCCATTTAAATGGAAATGAGCTATATGGCCTAATTGTTGTTTTCTTCAAACATATCAAGAATTGTTTGGACAAATGTGACACGTTGATAAACAAACAAACAAAAAATGACAATTGTATCGTAAGCAAAAACTCAGTACTCCCGAGTCCGTAGTGGCATGATGGTACTAAACAGCATCGTAGGGAGAGTCAATAGACACCCGTTGCAGTTTTATTTTTTATATACTATTTTCTATCTATATATTTCTATATATATAGGCCGGTCGCGTTGGTGCGGCGGTAAGAGCGCCTGCTTTGCCGAATCCGCGCTGGAGCGATAGCTGGTTCGATTCCAGCGCTCGGATGGTTATTTTTCTTTCTTCTGTCCGTTTATCTTTCCTAAATGTTTGTGATTGTTTCTAGGCAAGAGTGTAAAATCCGACTACGAATTACCCCGCAGTCATCCCAGTTAAAGGCCGGATGCCTTCTGAGAAGTGTTCTACGTTGGTCACTCGCCAGTCGGTAGGTTTCCTGATAGACTTATGGGTAGGCACATAACCAAGGGTTTATAGCCCGAGGGGGGTGCTGGCCTGGGTTTGTCGGAAGCTGATGACCGTGGTTCGGAACCCACGTTAAGCTGTAGGCCCAGTCGCTAAATAGCCTAGTTGCTGATGCGCCTCTAACCCAAACACTTTACTTTTTACTTTATTTCTATATAAAATTGTTTAATATTACGGGGACTTAATGTGTCAAAGACAACAGTTTTAAAAAATTTATCAAGTAAGGTATTTTTGAGTATGTTAAGCTAAGAAGTATTATTGTAGTTTTGTTAAGTGTTCCTGAATTTACTATTAATATGAAAGAAACAGGTTAAAGCTTCTGTGAAATACCGAGTGTCAAACAGTGCAATTTTTAGAATAGTTCCCAGATTTATCACCGATAGAAAATAGAAGAGGTCGCAGATTTATCGCCGATAGAACATATATGCGATAACGTGGAATTGCCCCGGGTATCAGCAACATTAAATGAACTTAAAGCATGTGAACAACGCGTCTGATATACCTTGTTACAAGAAGATATAGACCATTTAATTCAATCCTTGTCTTTCACAGTTACAAAGTTGTTAATAATCGTGGTGAACGTACTAAATTTCACGTACTTATTTTTTTTGTATCTAACGTAAGACGAGTTTCTTGATTTTTTATTTAGTATCATTACATAGTATCAAATCATCTATTGGAACCGGTATGAAACACTAAACACTAAGTGATTTACCACTAAATATAAAATCACTTAATTTAACTTCTCGGTGCGCGTTTCGCCAACCATGTTAACATCATCAGGAGATGATTAATTTTCATTTTAAAACTAAACCATAGTCTATTTATATGAAAACCATATCTAATGAACTGTGCAAAAATCGATAGTACAGATTGAATCATCACGTAATGATGATAACATGGTCATTAACAATTATGGTCTTATATCCGCAATTGTCCCAGTTATGTTGATATCTAAGGTGTCAATAGTTGCTAATTTATCATCACAGACCAAAGATAACTTAATCTCAAAGAAAATAATCTAAAGGCATTAAGTCACATGACTTTGGTGGCCAATTAACAGGTTCGTTCCTCGAAATAATTATCCCGCCGAATTGTTCCCTCAATAAATCGAATCGCTTTGGCTTTATGACATATGAAGGCGTCCTGTTGAAACCACATCTCCAGATTAATACCAGATCCCCATTAACGAATTGATAAATTTGGGTCTTCATCAGCACTGCCAGCAACAGCGCAGATATTTTCCTTCGGAATGCTGCTTTTTGTCTTGTTTTTGTTTTAATATCGAGCAGCGTGAAATGCATTCGAAATTTGTCAATAATTTGGCGAATACATCGCTCAGTCGACCCATTATATGCACCATAAAATTCACTAAGTGTTCAATAAGTCTAGCGCACAGAATACTGATTTTGATAATAAATTTCGATAATTTGCAAGTGTTGCTCTTATGTTAAAGGTTTCATGATAATTTGCCAGACATCTGATTTGCCATGACGATTGCCATGATGATTTGGCAGCGACCCCTATCGGAAATTCGGTCACACTAAAACAATCACCCTTTATATCCATAGTGTACCCAAAAATTATAACATTTGTACAAGGAAACATATATTTCATAGTGGTGAATGTTTTTTGTTATCCAGTATAGATTATTTTAATATCTCAATATTTATAAATTAGTTTTTCTTAACAAGGGAGCCTTGGCAATAAGTGCAAGTTCATTGAAAAGCAATTTATATTATAAAAATAGAAACATATGAATAATTACGAGAAACAAGAATCTATAAGCAGTAAATGGTTATGCTTTGAATATTACATAACCAAAATATTGACTGCATTCTAGGCTTTTAGCATTAAATAGAAATTTATATAACATATATAGTGTGTATATAAAAAATAATGAAAAAAAAACAACTTAAATATCTCATAAATATACGAATTTACTGAATGAATTTTATTTATGAATGGGCGGCAGCGATAATGTTGATTACGTCATATTAAATTCTGGCTGAAACGGGCCAATTTTGTGTAACATTAATCATACAGAAGAAAGTCAGAGGCGTTCATGCACAATTTTTTGTTTATTTATCTTAAATTGCCTACAATTTGATTTGAATTAATGTTTTACTTTAATTAATAACGATCTATAGTTAGTAGCCAATGTTGCGAGTTCTTATCTATGATAGAAAAATAGAAATGAACTTTGATTTATGATATGGGATGATTTTTATAGGGTCCGGTTTTTTTAAGTCCAAATTTTAAATTGATATAAAATAACAACGAAATTAGAAGCCTTGAAAGTATTTATTTTATGTGAAATAACATTCAATGGGATTAATGTTTGAAAACAATTTCGGACAAATGTCCACCGAGCTACTTCTGGTAAAGTGCATTATCTCAATCAAATTCCCGACCACTTTTTCAAGCATTTGGATTTTATGTTCGCAATTGTCCGAGTTATGTTGGTTTCCAATAAGTTAATAGTTGTTGATTTATCGGTATAGACAAAAGATAACCCCAAGGAAAATAAAGGTGTCAAATCACATAACCTTGGTGGCCAATTAACACGTACTTAACACAATACTTTTATCATTGAATTATTCCCTCAATAAATCGATTGTTGCTTTGGCTGTATGACATGTGGAGCCATCCTGTTAAAACTACATCCCCTCTAGATCAATACCATTTAAATTCGGAATTTGAAGACAAATAACAAAGTCCAACTTTCTGCGAATGGCGTCGAATTGATAGATTTGAATATTCATTAACACTCCCAGCAACAGCGGCAATACTTTCTTCGGAACGCCACGTAAAATGCGTTCGGAATTTGTCGATAATTCCGCAAATACATCGCTCGGTTGAGTGATTATGTGCACCATAAAATTCACGGAGTGCTCTATAAGTTTAGCCCGCAGAACACTGATTTTGATAATAAAATTCGACAATTTGCAAGCGTTGCTCTGGTGTTAAACCTTCGGAAGTTCGGACACAATAAAAAAATTACTCTTTATACTGAAATGTCATCATTCAGGAATCAAAGCATTCATCAGATTCCATTCCACTGTTCCCAAATTAAAAAATAATTATAAAAGTACGTATGCGTTTTAACTCGAAACTGGAAGCCATAGCAGTGGTAGCAGTGAATTTTCCTGACCAAAAAACCACTTTAGGAAAAGAATAAAATAATTAGAGAAGCAACAAACCTAAAAAGTTGATTGATGTCAAGCCCTGATAGTGTCTTATATAATGTTAACCTAATTTTGGAATGGGGATAGGGAAATTGGGGATAGGGGGACCAAAAATTTTACATTTATTAGTATTATATAAATAATAATTGCTGTGTAAAATTACGAGTGTAACTGTCAGATATCAAATTTTCATTTCATTTATTAATTTTTTAGATGGGGTACGTGCCCAAATGCCCTTATGGACCAACCGCAACTGGTAACTTTACATTAATCTCATTATAGTTTCATGACATTTGTGAAAGCATGGATTTGTTACAGTGTAAAAATCATATAAATAGTGTACGAAATGTGTAAATAAATTTGTGAGGTGGCGTAGGGTTCGGTTTGGTAATACTGTTGGCTTTCCATTTGGATGGGGGAGGGGGTGGTTGTACAAGGTAACATCTGATGCGTCGTTAGTACAAGTTTGAACTCCCTAGAGTCATTTGGTGGTCTGTAGCACTTTTTTCGTGAACAGGATTTTCCTAGCGCATAAAACTTTTAAAATTTGCATTCACAACATTCTTCTTCTTTATAATCTCACTCTAATGCGATGTCAGAATGTGGGGAGGGGTTCACTGATGTCCTTTTTCCATCTAATTCTAACTTGAACCAGTTCCTTTATCTGCTTTAATTGAATTTATCTCGACTATGTAGATTTTTTGCCTTCTTGCCAATTTTTTTCTTATACCCTCGTTTTATATATTATATAGCCTCACTTCTGATATCTATTGTTTCTCTTAAATTTTCCTCAATACTGACTATCTCTGCATACTTCATATCTGATTTTTTTTTCTTGCATTTCCTTTTATTTTCCTCTTGTACGGGGGTTGCCACATATGTATCCGGAACTGGCAACAATGGTGTTGCTAGGCGCCATCTGACATATACATCGTAAAGTTTGGCATTGTTGACTGTATAGGTACTCAGAATTAACTCTTGAGAATTTTCGTGAGATGATTTACTACGACTTTCGACATGGATTATCTCGACAACAGTGCATCGATCAACTCACCTCGACTTTTGGCGATGAAGCATCATTTAAAACCACTGTATATAACTGGTTTAGGGAATTCAATCGTGGCCATCATTCGCTCACTGACAAATCACCCAAGGTCATCCAAAATCGGTTGTGGTGCCAGAAAACATCGATACTGAGCGCGAACTAATAAAGCAAGATCGTCATGTGACATACCATGAAATTAAGGCATCCCTGTGCATTAGTATGACAAGCATACATAAGACTTTACATGAACATTCAGGCGTGAAAAAAAATCCAACTGTATGGATCTTTCAAAATGAGCCAAACCCCACAAAAATTATTCGTGCAAGAACCACTTCGAAGGATATGGTCGCCTGTTTTTTTTTTTAGATAAATGGGCATGTGGCTACAGTGCCACTAGAGAATAATAGAAAGATCAATTCTACACAATCATTTGTTTGCCAGAAGTATTAAAAGAAATAAGAAAAACCAACCAGCGACGCAGGATCATTTTTTTACCATGACAGCGCGAGCTCTCACACATCGGATTGAAGAACTCAATATTTAACCAGTCAAAACATCGAATTCATGGATCATCCGCCGTACACTACAGATCTGGAACCCAACGATTTATTTTTGTTTCCGTCAGTGAAGAATAAACTACGTGGTCAACGAATTTCGAGGCCAGAAACGGTTGATGCCTTCAAAATGCATGTTTTGGAGATACCTCAATCGGAATGGAAAGTGCTATGAAAATTGGTCCAAACGTATGCAAAAGTATATAGATCATCGCGGAGAATATTTTGAAAAATAATAAAACCATTTTCAATGATATCTATTTTTATTTATTATTCCGGATACATAAATAGCAACCCTTGTATCTCATATCTGCATCTCATTATTCTCCTTTATCTCTATTTGACATAGCCATTTTTAACCAACTGCCATTTTTATCTCTTGTGTACATCAAGTTGTGAATTGGTGTCTAAACGGTAACGTGCCTTCTGTGAGACTGGCATATTTTGACACCAATAAAAATTGTATATTATTATAAAAGAAACTTCAAATTCTATATAGACTCAACTTAGATATTTATTTTAAATGTCTGATATGGTAAAAACAAATATTAAAAAAATATATAACAAACCTAAAAACCAAATAATCTTACGGACAACACGTATCCGATTAAGGGTTAATGAAAAAGTTTGTGTTTAGAGTATTGTCAAATTTCAAATATATTATTTCATTATTTATTTGCTACTCTAATTTCAATATTTTGTGTTTACATATACTAGAGCACTAAAATTTAGAAAATTCTAAAAATACACTCTTTTCCAAGCTAAAAACCCTACATTTTAAAAGTCCTCTTTATAATAATATATAATTGGAAACAAATAGGACAGCTTAGTTTTTCATTATTCCAAATTTAAAAAGTATCTGAAGTAATTCAATGAAACCATACAAGATCAAGAATGTTGAAGATAAAAAGTTTAACTTTCGACATTCTAACAAAAAAAGTTACTAGATCTCACTTTAAAAGTAGGGATAAATATTCAATTTAGAAATGTTGTTTACTCAAAGATAAAAGAGCTGCAGATGAAACCCGAAAGGATATTTAGAAGATACACCAAACTCTGATCCATCAAACGAGATTGAAGATGATTAGCAGTAATGACTGACGCTGTCGCGACACAAATGTAAATGAATTTGTTGGAAATCGAAATTCCTTAAAAAACAACTGTTGAGGGACGTTCGAAATAGATTCCTAATCCAAAAAAAGACACCAACATATGTAATTTTCTGTTAAATTGTAATCAAAATTAATTTTTAAAACGACTGATAAGTGACACTAAAAAATGGATTATTTACAGCAACGTCCAATGCTAAAACTCATGAAGGAAGCGTGACGGGTCTCGTGCAGTTTCTAGACCACATTCATATATATTTGGTCACTTGCCAGAAATAATTCAAACTTGGCTTGAATATGCTTCCACATGCATTGTATTGTCCTGATACAGCATCGTCAGACTTTTTGTTCTATGTAAATTCAAATGTTCTTATTTATTTTGTTCATTGCAAAAATCCCCAACTATATTATGACATATTAATCATAGAAGTGGATTGGCCAAGATAATCCGCATCAGCAAACTCAGTAGAAGAATAGGACTGCCATGGGCTTCTTTTAGAAATATCCAATATATTTAACACAGCCAATATATTTAAACAGAAAGGTATTTAATCAATATGTTCTGGCCATTCTAACCTAACCTAACGTATGAATTATAAACTTTAACATTATTTAGAGAAATAAGAGTAACACTATATACAGTGAAAGTAACACGTCAAAGAGACACGATAATAATTACAAGTGATAATCCGATAATTTTTTTTACTTTTGTCAAATTTTCCCTTCAGCTTCGTCTGGTGGAGTGAATAAATAATCTTTTCCGCCAATGCACCCATTTGCTTTAATGGATTTGTGAACAAACATAACTGCACAGAATTTGGGCCGATGAAAATCTTCAAGTGATTTAGGAGTTACCTGTTTAGCCTGAGAAAGACACTGTTATTTTTTGAAGATGATGAATCATGTTACTGTTAATGGTGAACGCTATAGGAATTTGCTAACTTTGCTTCATGAACATATTTGGCCTAAACTGATATATACACAGTTTTCATTCAACAAGCCGGTGCCACTTGTCACATGTCTCACCAGACAACCGATTTTTTACAAGAAAAATGTCCTGGATGCGTTATTTTGTGAAAAGGTAATGCCAACTGTCCACCAAGATCATGGCATCTCACGCTCTTGAGTTTTTTGCGGAGATCTCTGGTTTACAGAAATAAACCCCGAAGAGTTCTTGTCCTTAATTCAGGCCACCATTGAAAATATAACACGCCATACGAGGAAAAAAGAATCGAAATTTGGGGTTCAGAATGCGTTCCAACAAACCAAACCGAAGAGGAATATAAAATATAAAATAATTCAATATAAAATAAAAAATTATCGTATATCTTAAGTACCCCCCCCCTGGTCAAAAGTATGTTGATAAAATAATATTCCTTGATAGTTCGATTACTAAATATGAATATACCTCTATATATATATATATATATATATATATATATATATATATATATATATATATATATATATATATATATATATATAGAGGTACAGTAACAAACAGTAATATATGCACTAAACCAAGGAACAACGCAAACAAAAGTTGCTCATACTTTTAACGTGTCTCGGCAGCTGGTTAGTACATGGAATTAAGTGTTTAATAATCGAAAGACTATTAAAAATAAACCTGGCCGTTCGAAAGAAACTACTTGCAAATTAGAATATGAGTATCATCTGCGAAAAATAGGAAGACTGATCTAAGATTTGCAATACGGTACAAATCACGGACATGTTCAGCGCGGTCTAATGTTTGGTGGAGCGATGAAAGCTGAATGATGAGCTGAATTAGATAAAATAAATTTAGTGTAATCTGATAGAATGAAGGCTATTCGACCCCCTAAAAACAAGAAATATGATATACGCCGCAATGTGATGGTTTGAGGATGTTTTTCATGCCATACGCTTGAGCCTATACTTTGAATTGAAGGCAATATGGATCGATTAATGTATGGTGATATACTGACGGCTCATATGCCACCATACGCTAAAAAAACATGCCAGCTAAATAGTATTATCAGCAAGATAATGACCCTAAACACAAATCTACGCACATTAGTGATATCCTGAAACGTAAAAAGACAAGGTTCGGGAGTGGCCAAGTTAAAGTCCAGATTTAAAGCCCATTGAGCACATGTGAGAGGAACCAGATCGCAGAGTGAGATGCCAAAATTATTCAAACAAAGAGAAGAATTGTGAGGTTGTCATAAAGGTCAAACGATATTATTGTGTTAGAAAAAAATGTTTGTTATAATGTCAAAATATTTTTGAGCGCTATTGTACAGCTACTTTAAATATATATATATATATATATATATATATATATATATATATATATATATATATATATATATATATATATATATATATATATATATATTGATTTATATTTTAAACAATTAATGAAAAACCCCTCGTAGCATTTATTATGCATATAATTAAAATAAATTAAAAATAATATATGAAGATTTCAGATTTACTACTTTTTCAATATTTACATTGATAACAATCTTGCCAGTACACAATTTATAAAATCAAAATTTAAAATTAATAACAAATACACCACAGTATTCAAGTCAATTTAATTAAGACACCTCGTATTGGAGAGAGAGGGGATAACAAAAAGATATTTCATATTACATTCAATAATTCCAACAAAAATATTTATTATCGCAGCGAAATTAAATATATATTATTAAAAATAATTATTAGTTTACTAGAATATTGTTCACTTAAAACATTTAATTTTAAAAGAACATCGATTAATCTATAAAAATATTATTTATATTTTAAGAATGTATCCTTCTCTAACTACACCAAATTTGAATTAATTTTAATGTTTTTACTATCCACATAATATTTAAAACAAATGTGGACCTAATATATATCTGTATAAAAAAAACATTACCCAAACCAATTAAAAATACTAAAAATAAAAAATTTACCTTCGACACACTCACAAAACACTTAAAAAACTAGCGGATCAATTTGACACTGAAATGTTTTGCACACTTTAAACGTAATGGAACGTCCGTCGATCCTGCCGTATTCAAGCAGATATCTGCCGATGTTTATACTACTTTTTTTAGGTCGTGTTTTTTTTTCAGGCTAATTTGTTGTACTCGGCAGCTGAATGGTTTTTATGGAATGTTCGAACACATATGCAAAATTGCCAAATATTTATAGTTTTTAAATGGTATTTTGAAATTTTATTCGGTAAAATTTTCGTATTTATAAGAAGAGGTCTGAGAGGGGGAGTTGATTGTCACTTATGTCACTCACTGATGTTCAGTGTGTTCAATATTATCGCAATTCCGATAAATAAATCCCGATTGCACTTTTTACCGATATCCGACGATCGCAAAACCTCTGCATTATTTTCTTTACGATAAAAACGTCCCTTTCGACGTCCGTCAAACGACAAAAAACCGACAGCGAATTTTTTTCTGCCCTTGTCAAAATTACGGGGCCGGTAGATATTGCAGTATGCGAGCGGGTATATCTCGCCTTTTTTTTAACGCACGGAAAACATAGCAATGGGCTATGAATCGCAGAGACCGCGATTGCCGACTGTAGCGGCGTTGTCGAAACGCGGCAAAAGCGTCTTCGCGGACGATTCGGGCGTTTTCGCCGTAGAGCTCCGCCCACCACAGTCGAAACAATGCACCCAGGAAAAACGTGGCGCGAGCGAGACAAGGAAAGTGAACTGATTGTTTTTTGCGCCGTCCGACAAAGATAAATTTATAGACATTGCTTGGAAATGAACAAAGATGAAGAACAGACGTTTTGAAAAAAATAAATAAATTACATACATACGCCCGGGAATAAAACGAGTTAATTCTTGACGATGCGATTGTTTTCGGTAACGTTGGCCGGTTTGGGATTCTTTTTTTTTTTTGTTTTTTTTATTTGGAAAAATTGAGATTGTTAAGGGAGGCTGGACAGGTTTTGTTCCGTCGGGAACTGGCCATTAATAATGGTTATTTTTCAGACAAATGTGTAATTTTCAAGAAAATTGTTTTCTATTGACGTAAAATATGAATCCTCCTTTCATTACTGCGAACTTGATATGCATATTATATATGAAGGCTTTGTAGGTTCCTTTGGTCGGCAAGCAAATTCTAAGAAAGAAATCTCAAATATACTTCTTCGTGTAATTTTATTATAACCGCTCACTACACATCACCGTCTCTCTGATAAATATACTTAGAACCACCACCAAAATTACTGAGCACCTTATAAAAAGCAAACTACTCTGTTCAAAGAAGATTTAAACTTTAAAAGAGATTAAACAAAAAAAGATTAAATTCACATCATAATCAGTTCAAAAATTTCGCGTAGCACATAGGTTAAAGAAAATGTGTATGCTTTACATTATAAAGCAGGACAGCAAGACTTGGCCATATATCAGAGAACAAACGAAAATATACATCATTGTAAGAGTAAAGAATTGAAATGGAGATGGGCTTATAGCGAGACGATGGGACGACAGATGGACCAAAGCAATGGTAGGATTGATATCGCTTCCTCATAAACGTCCACGAAGAAGACCGAAGGACAGAGAAAAGCTCAGGACGGCGCAAGATGGAAGAATGCTGAAGAGGCCCTTCATTCCACAGTAGATCGACATGAGCTGTTGTCTCACTGGACGTTTGGACGTTGTCCGAAGAAATCTAACATTTCATATATATATATATATATATATATATATATATATATATATATATATATATATATATATATATATATATATATATATATATATATATACTTAACCAATATACTTAATGTCCAATATACATAGGGTCCAATATAGGGTCCAATATACTTAACATATATATATACTTATATATATATACTTATATATATACTTATATATATATACTTATATACATATATATATACTTATATATATATATATATATATATACTTACATATATAGGGTCCAATATACTTAACGATGTCATCAATCCATCGTGCTTTCGGTCTTCTTCGCGGACGTTTGCGATCAAGCGGTATCCACTCCAGGATTGCCTTGGTCCATCTGTCGTCCCATCGCCTCGCTATATGGCCTGCCCATCTCAATTTCAACTGTTTTACTTTTCCAATAATGTCACAGACTTTTGTTTGTTCCCTGATCCATGCGCAGGACTTTCTGTCTCGTATATATATATATATATATATATATATATATATATATATATATATATATATATATATATATATATATATATATATTACAGAAATCTTTCACCCTTTCTCCACATGGTGCCACCGATCGCCTTCGCCGAACTGTCAACCATGCGACGTCACGTGTCTCTCGGTACCGGTTTCTAGCCTTTCAGCCGTCATCAGCCGAGCTCTAGACGAACGCAAGGAAAGCAGTTCGGAGAGGCGATCGGGGCCAGACCAGATTAACTGGCCATTTTAATGACGATTAGACCAGACCATGACGATTAGACCAGATTAACTGGCACCACGTGGAGAAAGGGTGAAAGATAATATTTACCTCCATGGTTCCGTTACGCTACCTTGTGGGCATATATATATATATATATATATATATATATATATATATATATATATATATATATATATATATATATATATATATATATTAAAGAGTTAAGAAAGTTGGAAGACGCCAGCAAGCGTCTCCCAACACCGTCAAAAAAAAAGTATTTTTTTACAAATCATAAAAAACTAAAAGGTTTACACCTGTAAAATTGTTTAGTCGATATGATTACCGAAGATTAGTTCTATATAGCATTGTCCTTATTCTAAATTACTGATTAACATCTACCTGGCCTGGAGTCGATTAGATGTGGGCAGGCTTTTACAGGTATTGAAAACCAAGTTGTCTGAATTTCTTGCCACAATGTCTTCTCGTTTACTAATTTTTACCAGCAAGACGCAGTTTTAACTCTCTCCAAAGGTTCTTGATTGGATTTAGTTTCGGATACCTTGAAGTCCACTCTAAGGTCTCTTTAATATATTTACTCTTGAACCATTGATTATGGTCTGTTGGTAGACCCACTGTCAAAACATATTATCTTCAGCGTAAGATAGCATAGTTGTCTCTAACAATCCTAAATAAATTTCTTTTGTCATATTCATTTATTTTATTTACAATATTGGACCTACTTCGTTATATGAAAAGTACCCCTATACTTTGATGTTAACACTATATTTGTTTATACATTGTATAAACAAATCCTCAAACCGATATGGACCTATGGCATACAGCTCTGGGTTTGTGTCACCAAGAGTAATATTCTAATCATCCAGAGATTCAAGAAAAACGTTCTGAGGAACATCGTCAACGGTACATCAGAAATAGTGGCCTCCATTGAGACCTTCAGATGGACATTGTTAACCAAACTGTTACCAAAGTCGCACAGAGTCGCGAACAACGGCTCCATCAAGACATGAACGTTGAGGCAATCCAGGTCCTCGACAAAATCAATCTAACAAGAATACTCAAGAGAGTGAAGCCTTTTGAGTTAGCTATGTAATTGTGCTAGTTCAAAGCAGAGAATAGTGCGGTTGTGAATTATACATTATTTTAGTGTAAATAAGTTATTAGACTCTAAGGTATTCTAGTGAGTAAGACCTTAGTTTTAAGTTTCCGAAGTATCAATTTAAGTTAAAACATAATTACCGAAAAATATCAAAAACCGAAAAATATCAAAATATATATCGATATTACCAGCAGTGAAACTGAATTTGATAACATCGATTTTATTAAACGGAACAAAGGAAGAGCTTTAAGGAAGAGAATAATAAAAATTTACAGTTCTGACAGTGAAAATGAAGAAAATGTTATAAGTTCAAAAACATCTAAAGGAAAAGCCACCGATGGACTACCAGTCAAAAGGAAAAAAGAGGAAAAATCGAAAAGAGACACTGAAAAGATATTAAAAGTGAAAAACGCTAATTCAAAAATAAAAAATACGAATAAAAAAGTTTCAGTTGATGATTACTGCGCAGACTGTTTTGAGAATTACAATTTTATTAAATCGAAATCAGATTGGATTCAATGTGATATGTGTCGAATGTGGATGCTAGAAACTTATACAACATTCAAAAACCATTGCATGAGATGTGGAAAGTTGAAAACCCTCACTTCTGGTGAGAATTAATACTAATGCCAAAGTTGATTGCCACATTGTTCTATCTTTAAGATAAATAATAATAGTTTACTAATAATTTACCTAACTTAAAGTTTGGAGGTTATTTTTATTGTATTTGTTTAGTTTAAAACGTTAAAACTTAATCCTATTTTTTAATGTTGATTAATATTTTGATTTTTACTTTATAAAGGATCTCAGTAAATAATAAAGACTGATTACTTAAATTGATATAAATTTGTTTCTATCTACAAAAATCATAGTGAGGAGTCTATCCCGGCACCCGGCAAGTATGCCCCGAAGTATTTTTAAAGTTAGGCTACTATCCGCTACAGTAGGCAACTATCGCTTTTTTGAGAGGTCAAATAAAACAGAATTTACTCAAAACCAATATTAATTATGTTTACAAAAATAGGCTACCATAAAAGACCAAAGACCTATGTTTTGATATACATGCTGCATTATTTTTAGTAAGTACATAGTTTTTAATAATAGATATATATATATATATATATATATATATATATATATATATATATATATATATATGTATATATATATATATATATATATATATATATATATATATATATATATATATATATATGTATATGTATATATATATATATATATATATATATATATATATATATATATATATATATATATATATATATATATATATATATATATATATATGATTAATGATTAATACACATGATTAATGTGACGTGAATCGTTTAAAAAGTGTTACGGTGTGGCAAATTACTTCTAGCAATTTCAACTTTAACACTAAAAGACAGCCATGTTAAGTTTTCGTTTTTTTGGTAATTAAACAAACCAAAATTATGCTGAAACATATGAAATAACTGCCTATAAAAATATGACATTTTATTTCCAAATAATACCTTAAAAGGTCAATGAAGCAAAAAATTTTAAAAAGTTCTGACGTCTTCGTTCTCCGCGGAAAAGGTTGCATTTTAAATGTTTTAAGGAAACTTTTTATTCAAAATCATGCATTTATATTATAGATTTTTTCAACTTAAAAATATAAAATATATACACTAGTATCCCGCTGCTATTTTGTTTTGCGTCATTTTTTACATGACAGTTGTTTAGAATTGGCTGTTGTGGCTGTGGTGTAGACGTGCAAGTTTTATTATCGATAAATACACGGTAAAAGAATGCAGTGAAATTATTTATTTTACATTGCTTAAATTACATTCAAAAATGATTCAATTGCAACTCAACGTGAATTTAGATGAAAATATCTTAATCGTTCGGGTATTCATAAAACGACAATTTATCGTTTATTCGAGTAGTTTTAAGAATTCGGTTAAGAACAGTTGATGATAAGCCCCATCAGAGGTTCAAGACTAGTGCTGAAAATATTACACGTGTCGAGCAAAGTGTGGAGGAACCTCCAGAAATGTCAATTTGACGACGTGGTGCACAATTGGGAATTTTTTCTCGCAATTTAGCCCAAATTTTGAAATGTTACTTGCGCATATCTCCCTATAAATATTCAGGTCCTGTTGCGTACAGACAATAATAAGCGATAATAATTCTATAATGCAGATTTAAAATAAGGTCACAATTGTTCTACAACAAATGAACTGAAACTAAACTTGAAGAAATTTACCACTAAACACCAAATCACTTTTTTTTAACTGACGTTTAACTCGACGCACGTTTCGCTTACCATGTTAGCATCATCAGGAGATGATTTAATCTCTCAGATCTTCTAGATTCTTCTAGATCTTTCTAGATATATATATATATATATATATATATATATATATATATATATATATATATATATATATATATATATATATATACATCTTAGATGATTTAATCGCTTTAATCTCGATCTGATGATGCTAACATAGTTATCAAAACGTGCGTCGAGCAGTTAAAAAAAAGTTATTTGGTGTTTAGTGGTAAATCTCTTCAAGTTTAGTGTTTCATACCAAAGGTTCCAATAGAAGAATTGAAATGAAGTGAAGTTGATTCCAGACAAATACAATTTTTGTATATCCCCAAAAAATATCAAATTCTATTTTGCGAAGTTATTCAATTTACTCTCTGGATATTAGATATAAATTGGTCATATTTTCACCATATCTGTGAACAGACGAACGATCTGTGAGTGCACGTCGATATTATAGCTGCTAAAGTCATACAGATCTGTTTTATGTCAAAAATGTTTTCAGAAGAGTTGATGTGAATGGAATCAAATATAGTTTTAATTTATGGGTGAATTCGTGTCACATTTAGAAAATCTTTATACGGCAACAAAGCAGTCTGCTTGGCATATTTAAAATGAAACAGTGACAGTTGCTTCTTGAAGTTGAATATACATTTTTATACCAGATGTGGTAGCTAATAATTCTCAATTTTATTAAGAGATTGCGTTAGAAACAATGGTCGGTTCACAGTCTAATTTCTTATGTCATTTTGTTGCTACAACAGTATTTTTCAAAACGCCATTGATGTATAAATGATTTCGAGTTAGTGTTATATTTTTTTCGTCTAGTAAACATGTCGAGTTGCGAACGAAAGCATTTGCGGTACGTACTGCTTTTCCTGTTAAATCAAAAGAAAAACTTGAGTGAAAGCCGTCTTGTACTTGTGGAAACTTACGGTGACAATGTCCCAACGTAAGACGCTTGTGGGCTTTGCTTTAGATGATTCAAAAGTGGTGCTTTTCAATTGAAAGGCAAAGAACACCCAAATCAACTGAAACAAAAAATGGCAGAGAGTTTAATGTCGATATACATTTGTCTGCATATCAAGGAAAAGATCCAAAAGGCATAAAAATGAGTACCACATCAGCTGAACGACAAGCAGATGGAAAAGCAAAAAACGGTGTCTAAAGTTTTGCTTTTTCGACATGAAAGAAATACTTTTTTGCACCGGATCGTGACTGGGGACGAAACATTTTCAACCAGGATAAAATGGATCAACATTGAGTGCAGGACCGAATCGCTTTGGAAAGAAGACATTGTTGTGCATTTGGTGATCCCACCTTTCTTATCCAAGAAAGGTATCGTTTACCATGAGCTGTGCCGAAACCGCATTGGCGCGGTAGTTGGTTCAATTCCAGCGCTCGGACGGTTCGTTTTCTTTATTTCTTCTGTCTGTATTTACTTCCTTAAATGTTTTGTGATTGTCTCTAGGCAAGAGTGTAAAATCCGACAACGAATTATCTCTCAGTCACAGCATTTTAAGACTGGGTAAGGCCGAATGCCTTCTAAGAAGTGTTCTACATTGGTCACTCGCCCGTCGGTAGTCTTCCTGATAGACTTATGAGCAAGCACATAACCAAGGGTTGATAGACTGAGGGGGGTGCTGGCCTGGGTTGTCGGTAGCTGATGACCGTGGTTCGGAACCCACGTTAAGCTGTAGCTCCAGTCGCTAAATAGCCTCGTAGTTCACACACAACGGCACAACGCCCAATCACACACAACGACCGGAGCCACCATTTCTACACTTGACTGGACATTCTTGCCCCAGTCGTCGTACTCACCAGACTTCGGCTCATTTCGCCTACCAATTGTTTTCATCGTTGTCTAACGCACTTTCCATGAAACATTTCAAGAATTATAGAGATATGATTTCTGGACCACCGCAAAAGATATACTGTTTTTCTGGGAGTGGCATCCACAAATTGCCAGCAAATGGGAAAAATGTGCAGCTAGCGATGGACATACTCTGAACAAACGTTTTTTTTCCTTTCTCCCAAATTAAACGTGCTTTTTTTTAAGAAACAAATAAGAATTATGAAGCTCCACTCCTGGCAAAATATATAAACGGCAATATCTTTTATATATTTTAAATTCAGTGACTCGATAGTACATAAATAGTGCCAACAGTTTTAGTTACAGTTGAACTGTCGAAAGATCGACTCGTGCATCATCAGTTTTTATCCGTTTAAACCAAATCAAAAATTATTAGTCAAATTAGTACCAACTTTTATAAAGGAAGTGGTTAGTGCCTCGAAAGACAGATATTTATGTTTATGGTTTAAATTCACGATACATTTATTTGTATATATTTGCAACATAAAATTATAAAACGTTCTGTTATAAATCGATATTTCAACGTAAAATTTCGATTGTGAATTGTAAAGTTTTATGTCATAGATCGATGGAAGAATTTTCTAGGTAAAATTGTACGAGCAATTTCAAGTTATCACGAAATTTTAGGGAAGCAGTCAATGAATTCATTTGTTATTGATCAAAATCATCATTTTATTTACTCTATAAACATTATTGTCGAGACCAATTTTATATGATGAAAACGTTAACAAGGTATGGGAATATACCTACAGCTCTTTAAACAATTGCATTACACATTTATTACAAATATCATTTCAAATATTTTATATCATTATATAAAGCATGCAAAACAGTGCCGGCTCGTGAGAGAGGGCGTTCCTCTAGAATTTGTTACAGTAAACAATTTTTCAGAACACTAGTTTTCAGGTTCACCTCCTGTATAGGGTTTCAATAGCACGAAAAGGAAAAAGGAAGAACGGGAAAACAAATGAAAAAATCTTCAGCAGCACTATTTTCTTCTACGTCCTCTCAGTTTAAAAACCCACTAGCCGCCACTGATGCAAAAGCAGCTGTTTAAACATAGTGTTAAATACTGAGTATTTAGTACATAAATATAATAATACATAAATAAATATAATAATAGAAAAATAATTTTTCCTATATCTAAATAATTAGGTATACTAATAAGTTCATTAATCAACCACATTAACTACATAGCAGTGGCGACTCGTGATGGAGGGGGTTGGCATTTATCACAGTAAACAATTTTGCAGAACAAAACACCATATTTTATTTCCGTTCAGTTTCTTTCCTTTAACTCATTTTCCTGGTTTACCCCCTGTATAGGGTTTCAATAGCACGAAAAGTAAAAAGGAGGAAGGGGAAAGCAAAAAAATATTCTGCAGCACTAGTTTCTCCTGCGCACTTCCACTTTAAAAACCTATGAGCCGCCAGTGCAATATAGCTATATAGATTCAGACAAGGAGCTTTTATTTGCGTTGATTAGTATAGGCTCAACTTCAACATTGACTAGGTGTTATTCTCGGATAAACCAGTCTTCAATTAATTTCTCTATATGTGTTACAGACTTTTCCCACAATTCTTCATTACACTGTTCCTGAATTTTGTTAAAACAACGTATAGGAAAGGAAGAGAGTTTTGTATCTAAAACAAAGGGTTATTGTTAGTGAAGCAAAGATTAAATAGGGCAATTTTGTGAGTCCACAAATGACGGAAATAATAAAAAAATATATATCTGATAACATTAAACCCAAACTGATTTACCACTAAACACCGAATCACTGTTTTTAAAATTCTCGACGCACGTTTCGCTAACGATCAGGAGATAATTTAATTTAATTCTAAAACTAAACTCTGTTCTATTTATATGAGAACCCTAATTGTTAACCCACTACCTAGGAAGCGTACTACCTACCCAATGAAACTTGTAAAAAAAAGGATACAAGAAAAAAGAAAGAAAAAATAAACCGTGAAGTTTACTGACCCTTACATTAATAATTGAAAAAGTTGACTCAACGGAATAGGTCCTTTATCCCGGTTTATGATTCTCTTGCATTTTTCTGTTTGAATGCTTTCATATACATCCAAAGCCCTATTGTTATTTACACTTTTAACTAGTCTTAAATTACTAATATCTATATTGTGGTCATGTTCGATTGCATGCTGGGCAACACAAGATTTTTGATTTCTCCCATATCTAATGATTGCAATGTATACTATATATCTCGTTAATATGGATCTTTTTGTTTGCCCAATATACCTTCGATCAGAATCTTGACATATTCCATTTCTATAAATGGAGAGCCAGTTTATTATTTATTTATTACTGATCATTAATAAAGAAATTCCTACCAATAATATATCATTGTAAAACATCAACAACAACATTCTAAGGTGAAATGTTGATAAATAATGATACGTCTATTATTATAATTTATTACAATGTAACAATACTTTATAGCAAAAAATCTATGAGGTCATTGGGTCAAACTCCACATAATATTCATAACGTTTTGTTCAAGTTACAAAAAATAAACTCATTTTTGTTTACCAGTGTAATTTGTCCTAGTTCAAAGTGAGGACGGGTTTTCCTCTTTCGTTCGATCTTTGGTATCAATGACCCAAACCAGCTGAAAAGCGCAAGAAACAAGTTTATTATTACAAAAAAGGCATCGAGGATCCGAGTTCAGCAACAACCGACGCCGAAGACAAAAACGTTCTATTTGGGTTCGTTAAGACGCCACCGCCCCCGGCCGAGAAAAAGTCGCGGAAAAAGGGGGCACCCGCTAGCAAAAAGCTGCGACATATTTTAGCAGGGCGGCGACGCTTACCTTTTTGCAGGATGCTCGTCCCGACCGGCGATGGCCTTGGCGTAGGTCGGGGGTTTCGATGGGGCAAAAACTGCCGTTTTCTCCCTCTGTCTGTTGGCGATGTGGCCCGGTGTTCCACTTTTGCCATTCGATCGAGATACGTCATGATTTTTCTTCAAATCAAAAGAAAAGCCGATTCAGTTTTTCCATACGTCTACAATCATTTAATCCTAGTATTGTAATAAAGTATTTGCATAAAAGGAATGACACTTTAGTTACATTGCCAGACATCACTTTTCACTGCTCACACTGATTTGCGAGATTATAGTATCTGGATATAAAAATCGGTAAAATCTTATAAATCAGGGTAATTACTTGCAAATAGCGATGATCTTCTAGTTATTTGTGTTAGCCTAGTTAAAGAGCCCATTAGTGAGCCTTGACCTCCTCCAACCTTTGCGTCCAACTGGATCGATCTCCAGGAGCCCCTTGCCAGTTTTTAATATACACTAGTTCTTCAGCATCTCTTCTTTTTTATCTTGCCATATTGTCTTTGGCCTACTTCAGGTTATCCCCTATTTGCGCCTTCAGAATTTTCCTTGGTAATCGGTTTTCTGGCATTCTCGCCACGTAGTCCGCCTTTCTGAGTCGTTGAATATAGTCGCATAGTCTACATTATCCAGATCTATGCACAATTGCTTGTATTCGAAATTATACCTGATCCTCCAAACTCCATTAAGATTCCACATAGCACCCACAGTTATCTTCTTTCAAATATTTCAACACACTGGTAGATGTAGGGGAGGGTGGCCTAAACCAGGTAAGCTAAGGTTGACGGTTCAAAAAATAAGAATTTTAGTCAAATACGTTAGTATTTTTTACATTTGATAGAATATTTATTAAACTTGAAAATAAAACAATATTTATGAACATTTTGTATCAGTATTTATAATAACAAAAATAAAAAAAATCTTCTAAAACCCGCTTTACCCGAATGCGCACCTAAAGCGGGTATGCACCTTGGGCAAAGCGAGTAAAGATTAATAATTAGTAGGAAAGAGAATTTGGTGCCATATTCTAACATTTTTGCGGGAATTACACTGTGCGGTCTTAGTGTGATAAATAGTTTTTATTTTAACACTAATCCTACAAAACTAACTAATTAATTTTAGACTTATTTAATCAAACAATAGTTATTATGTTGACCTTAATCATATAAATATAGCAACATTTTAAGTAGACTCTTTTATCAGAATTTTAATTAAAAACAACACAGATTCAAATTTTTTGTAAATTATCAGATAATTTCTTGACCGTACTCTTAATATGATAAATTAATCGTTTAATTAAAAAAAAAAGCTTTATCAGTGGCACAAATTGCAAAAATGTGCTCCTACACTAGAATAATCAGTACAAGAGTCGTGACCTTATTCTCTACATTCTCCAGATTCGACCCAACCTTCTTCAGGTGGTTCTACATAAAAATCACCTCAAATAATATAAACATTCTGCTCGTTAGTTTCTTGTTGCGTTTTTTTATTACTAATTTCCTTTGTTGTCTTCCATTTGTGGAAGGAACATGTTTAATATTTTTTTCCTTTCAGCACCCTCCAACTTCTTGCTTGCACAAATACGGCCTTTCATATTCCTTTTTTTTTCATCAGATTTTGTTTCAACACGTTTCTTTTTTCCTTCTCCCTTTGTTGTTCTTTTATTCGCATACCGTTTAACGCTTCAGCTCTTTGAATTTTGCATTTGCGATTTGTTTTATTTGGGCCCAATTTAGATGTCGGTCGGTCTAATATCTATAGGTTTTACTCGTATCAAAGGTGTCGATGGGGCAGAAACTGATTTAAAGGTAAAAAAATCCGCTGGCGTAGAGCATGAAATTCTGTCTATTTCTGTCGAGATTTCCTTCCCTAAAGGTGGATTATTTGAATATTCTATAGTGTCTAATGCAGAATCATCACGTGCCAATTGACTATCTGTATAAAACTCTCTTCTAACATAAATGGAGAAAAGGTGAGGTCAGAAGAAATTTCAGTTCGAGGAATTGTTGCAGATTGGAATACATTATTTTCCAACAAAGATGGAGAAACGGTGCGGGCAGAGTCATTAGAACGACAAATATGAGAGAAAGTTTCTCTTCGAGGAATTGTTGCAGATTGGGATACATTATTTCGGCGTGTACCACAGTTTCGACGTCCCCTGATGTGAGTGGTTCAGACCGGTGTGTTAAAGTGAATGGCAAAAAGTCTGGCTCATCAAATATATGGCGATAGGTAGGCCATATTTTAGTAGATACGAATCGGCGCTAATAGCATTCTGTGCACTTACTGCTCATATATGCTTGACTGAAGAGTCTCCTGCCACGTGGCTTCTTTGAAACACTGAAACTACCTGTTAAAAAAGTTTTTAGAGGCCCCTATACATACCGGTTTAGAGGTTGCATGCGCTGTATTGAGTGAGGAGGAAGCGAAACGAAAATCACGTTATTTTGAGAGACATATTCTAATGCTCTAAGATATTTATGGGATTCATGATTCATAACTTTTCTTTCCGAAGTTGAACAGGTAACATCAACAAAGTGATAAAGCCATTCTAAAAACGTAGGTCCATTGATCCACCCGTTGTCAGTACAAGTGACACTGTAGCCAGGGGGAACTCCATCTAATAATCTACCAACCATTATTTTTCTTCCAAAAAAAAGAAATTGAGGTGTGAAAGATCCAGCCGCATTACAGCAGCAGACTATAGTCGTGAGCTTTCTTCTTTCAGCACTCCAAATTACGCCAAATTGTTTTTTTTCCAGTTCTCGTCAAAATTGTTGGAGGTTTGTTACTTGTGGTCTGAATGCCTGTTTCATCGACGTTATAAATACGAGTTGCGTCAATAGCATGTTTGTTTATTCCTTTTTCTAACAAATTATAAAATTTGTCCACTTGGGGCTTATTAAAACCATGCGGCGCTCGGGCAATAGGATTTCGTTCTGGCCGTCTAATAGTCAATTCCAGATGTCGGCTCTTAAATCCGAAATACTAGTCGTCTTTAAAGAAATGTGTAATGTTATTCTTTTCTGCGTATTGGTATGCAAGTTCTAAAAATTCTATTTTAGACCATAAAAAAAATCATCCACATGGAAGACATATTTCAGGAATTCGCTTTCTTGAGCATCATTAAAAACCCTTTGGTATCTTCCGAGTTTTTTCTCACAACTTTCCTTTTTAAATGTCTTTGCAAAGTGGTCAACATGATGCCATACTTCTTCGCTGCAATGGAAATGGAAGTTTCCTTAGCTTCATCCATCGCCAGTTTTATAGTGTTCTCACTCCACGACGCCTCTTCCATTTCCAGCTTATATTTATTCACCATCTGAAAAAAATCCCACTATTTTTAATATAAAATCTGTATCCGGACAGGTACCTGCTTTGTCATACCCGTTTTGCCCTTGAGCACATTCTTTTGTTCAATAATAATTACTTCAAAATCAAAGTAAAAATATGCCAACTTTTTATCTTATTTTAAAATTAATTATTACTAAAATGGTACAGTAATACTAACAATAGAAAAGCCATAAAGATTTTTCACTAATAAGAAAATGTTTATCTTCAATTGCTTTAATACAACTACCGACAATAGCACTTACCCACTTTAGGCGGCCACCTTAAAGGGTAGTTTTAAGCCACCTTCCCAAACCAGCTGAGATGGGTATATCAAACTGACCCCGACTTGAGCTCTTGCGGGCGAACCTAGACCATAAGCCATCCGTTGGTGTGCCCAGACTTACCAGCCCCGTGCGCCATCACGGATCTTGCCCTGGTCTCCCGTCCAGCCATTATGTGTGCAGAATTCTAGTATTTCTAAATATGATCATCCGGCTGCCCTATATGTAATCACTGGTTGTGTGCGCACATTGTTTCATATATAATTGCTTGTTCTATATCATAATCTGTTACTTATGCGCTGGCTTTGTATTTGCTTATATACTTTGCTGCTATTGATGACTTTTTTTATTTTGTGTATTCTATTTGTAATAAATTTAGATCTTGAGACAAAGTGCGGGATATAAAAACCTTTGATTCCCTTCATAATACGATTTCTGATATCTTCGGTGGTGTTTTCATCAAGTTTTGTTCCGAGATAGGTAAATTCCAATATTTTAGTTTTTACTCTTCACTCTTCAGCTCTTTTAGTTTTTACTTTTATTTCATCATATGTCTTGCTCGATTATGTTTTCGATTATGTTAATACGTTTGAGTAATCTCTATATAGATATGTTTTTTTTTATTAATCATTTACATCTATGTAGGTTTCGCTAATGAATTTGTTTAATACTATATTAAATGTGTCAATCCATTCTCTTATCGCAAATCTTCCACGATCTCAAATTTTACCGTGACGTGTTGTTGGATTTTTACTTCTGCTTTAGAATTAAGCATCATTATTCGGGATAACTTAATAAGTTTAGTTGATATTCTCATTTCTTCCATGGCCTCGTATACTATTGGTCTTTATGTGGGTTCATGTGTGTTATTATTAGTCGTACCCCTGCCTGAAATATATGAACATCTGGAATAAAGGAGAATCCAATTCGGTTGCTTTTTCCATTTGACCGACTATGAATAACTGATTTATTGTTGAGCGTGACCTTCAAAACCCTCTCTGATATTCGCCCATTCCTTCTTCGATATATCATACTATCCTCTTCCTTACTATGTTAGTTAGGACTTTATAAGTTTGGGAGAGGAATGATATGCCGCGATTGTTATTGCATTTCGGTTTACCTCCATTTTTATGAATCGGACGTATTACTGCCTGCTGCCTTTCTGCAGTCATCTGCTCCTTATTCCAGATTGATCATGTCCTTCGAAGTTGCGAACTCAGTCTCAACATCCATGACATCAAAACCAAGTTAATGGTATTCTCAAGAAGACAAGGCATTCGAAATATCGGCCTAAACTTCTCAATAGCTAACTACGACTTCAAAACCTCTCGCCAATTTATTTACCTCGGTTCTTCAATCAACTGAAAACAGGGAATGTGATGAAATCAAACCACATGCCCTACTGGCAAACAGAATATATTTCGACTTGCGTAAATGCTTAAGATACTGGGAGTTTCTCTTAGAGATCGAATACCTAATACAGAAATACGCAAATGAACGAAACTGATTGATGCTGTAGAAAGAATAACGATTTTGAAGTGGAACTGGGAGTCATGTTGCGAGAACGGTTCCACCTGTCATCGGTGGACAAAATGAATCCTCGAATGGAGACTAAGATCGGAAGCTTTCAGAAACAGAGATCGTTCCGCTACCAGATGGACTGATGACCCAAAAAGCATCAAAACAAACTAAATGCAGGCGGCGTAGGACCGAACACAGTGGAAGCTCTTAAGGGAGGCCTATGTCCAGCAGTGGAGTTCAATAGATTGATGATGAATGATGGAAACACTTGAGAAAGCACCTTAACTCGCAGTACTATTCAACTGTACAAAACATTGATTTTCGAGAGAAAGCTATTAAGAGCAATATTTAAGAACACTTGGAAAGATTTAGGAGTGTGGAGACCCCGGTACGACCACGAAGTATGGGACATGGAGGACATGGAAACATGGAGGACGAGACGTTTTGTCCAGCATCAAACATCAGAATGGATGGTAACAGAATGCCTAGCAGAAAACTGTCTACGAAGTCAAATGGTGGAAGAAAATCGGGAAGACCTAGGCTTAGATGGGAGGTCAGTGTCAAACCACAATGCCACAAACATCAGCCTACAAAATTGGAAAATCATAGCAGCTAATAGATCCACACGGAAAAATAAAATTGCGACGGCCGAGGCTCACAGAAGCTTGTTAGGCTAAAGATGAATGAATAAAGTATCTGAATGACTCGTAGATGTCATCGCTGGCAACGGCTTTTTGAAGGTCCAAAATCAAGCCGAAAAGGCATATTTAGGCATAAAAGGCTGGATTAAGCAATTTATCCTGGGATAATAAAATTCTTTTTTGACAAAGTAATGAAGCTTAACTTTAAAAGTTACCATTCCGCTGTGTCCAGGTCTGAGACAAAACTTGATAGCGCTTCCTTGCTCTAAATAGTTGCCACTCGCTTTCAGAACGCACTGAAATAATCTGGTTCACGAAAAGAATTGCTACGGACCACCAAGTGACTCGGGGGAGTTTAAACTCGTACAAAAGACGCATCAGATATTGGACTACCACCCCTCTAAAAGCCAATGGAAGCCAACAATATTGCCAGATCGAACGCTACGTCACCAGCCTCATTATTTGATTTACAAACCTCGTATTTTCATTTTAATAATCATAATTTAACAGTTTGTTTTCTTCATCAGAGTTCGATACAAACAAATTTAAACTTTTTATCTTGATTGTTTTTAACTGCCTGAAATTATCTCTTTCTTTTCATCATTTGCGTGTTTTGCCTCCTTTCAAAGATTTGGAATTTTGGATTGATTGTTGGTTCTCATAATTCGACCGTACCGTAATTTTTAAATTCACATTTATTCATTCGCTGTAATGAAAATTATTACTGCGGCTGTCCTCAAAATTGATTTGATTTACTTTTAACATAACTTTTGATATAATTTTCAGAAAATACACTTCGCCACAACAAATCTTGAAAAGTCCTAAGTAGCTATATCACCAAAACTATCGCATCCAAGAGATTTAGCAGATTCTAATATACTACCATTTTCATTTTCTATCAATTCAAGCTGGTTTTCTTTTTCAACTGACTATGATCAATTCTTTTTCCAACATTCATTTGGGATTGATATTTTTATTTTTCCCATATATAAGTAAAATCTCCAAGCTTTTTCACTTACCAGCAAGGCTGTTTTTCCTCCAGAGTGCCACTAACAAGAATTTGTTCCTACTGGTAACGGTCAACCAGTGGCGGCTCGTGGGTTTTTAAAGTGGGAGGGCGTAGAATAAAATAGTGACAGTTTGAAGCTACTCATAGAGCGAGATGCTCAACAGATCCCACTATACATCCAACATATTTTGGTTTTCAGTTTCGCCTTTTTACGTTGTCATAGTTGATCGATTTTTCGACACAAGGCTTAATCTTACGACAAAAGTTCTTTTTCTTAAATCTGGAAAGCAATGGCACAACAACATCAAAGTGTCTACTCATATTCTGCTGAGAGTTCATAGGGGACCCAGTGACCCTCCTTTAGCATTTTCCGTAGCTTGTGTAAACATTTAGAAATTACTTCTGGTATTACTCCAAGTTCCTGTACGAGCTCTAGCAGTGTGCAACAAGAATTTTTTTCCGGCACATTTCAACCAACTTTTCCAATTCGTAATTCCTGTAATCACTTCTTACAAATACTGTACCAAACACCATAATCTCCAAACGCATCAGAAATCAAGTCCTGAGGTTCCGCAATAGTTTTTTTTCAGTTGAAAGGAGAAAAGAATGCAGTGTCTCAAATGTTGCTTTTCGAACGACATCACGTTTACAACTGATTTTTCAGGTTATGTTCATAGTAGGCTCGTATGTTATACCTCGTTTTGAAGCTGAAAGATGGCGCTTTAAAATACTTGTATGCAGGAAAAAATTCTGTATCAAATAGGCTTTGCAATCGGTAAAACCTAGTGTCCGAAAATTATATAATTATATTATTAACCTAATATAATTAGATTGATTAACTACGATAAAATATGCAGTCTAAAAAGATCTAGTATATTTATCAAGAACGTATCATGCAAGAATATGAATAATGCAGATTAATATTATAATTAAGTTGCAATAAGATATGATTTAAAACAAGATATAAGATTCTAATTGCCCCATAATAAATTTTGCTAAAACAAGAATTTTAAAACAAAAAAAAGTTTTTTCTCAGTGCATTCTCCGAAGCCTTCTCGGCCGGACGTATTCTCATTATCATTCGCCATTTTGAGCTCACACTTTATTTATTCAACGTCCTGACAGCCGCACAACCGGTACCTTTATAATAAATTAAAACGAAATAGTTTCGAGCCATCCCTTGTATATCTATCTCTTATCGCATCGTCTCCTGCAGAGCAGGTCCGTGCACACCGAAGCCTTTTGATATATGGCCGGGCCTCGGCTCAGACAAAAGAGCCCCCAGTTTTTTGCAACTGTAAATGCATTAAACGTAACATTTGAGCTGTGGGCGTGTCGGCTTTTTCAAGGTAGGAACGTGTCGGTCGACCGATCGACCTACCAATAGGAGAGGCGGACGAGGCCAGCTCGGCTTCTTATTGGTGCAATGTTCGGTTGCGGACGGTGGCACGTGATACAGGATCGACGGATGTGCCGGAGGAAAGACCGATGGAGCTTCTGGAAGTTGCTCTAGGAGTTTCAGTCACGATAGGAGGTGGAGAAAGCGATTAGGTGGTCATTGTGTTCTGAATTGATTTAATATTGTTAGTGCGTAACATAACGACAAATCTATCACCAGTGGAACAGAAATAATGCTTTTCATAACATTTTCTGATGCGACTCCACATGGGACTGCAATCCCTTATAAAGTTTGGTATTTATACTGCAAAATTCTAACTTTGGTATTTTTGAAATGTACTAAACATTTTAAGAACATGTATACGTGTGTTCTTAATTAAAGCAATTTTGTCGTATTTAGTGCTCTATTCAACGTAAAATCGTTTTTGTTAAAATTAAAACTAAGACGGGAAATAAATTAATCCCGCACCAATTTTGGTTGTTAGAATGATTAAAAGATTATGAAGATTATGATTCAAAATTTAGATGTAAACGAGTTGTAATCAATTCGCGCTTCTGAGCTTTACTCTGCTACTCGGGTCTAATATACTTGACGATGTCATCCATCCATCGTGTTTTCGATCATCTTCGTGGACACTTATGATCAAGCGATATCAACTCTAGGATGGCTTAAGGCATCTGTCATCACACCGCCTCGTTATATATCCTCTCCAATTCCATTTGAATGTCTTCACTCTTCCAATGATGTCCATATTTTGTTTGTTCTATGATCCTTGCGCAGATCTTTCAGTTCCGTCTTCATTACCGGTCTGAAGCGCTCTCAAACTCGTTTTAATACGACACGGTCCATATCGGCGAATGCCGCTTCAACAGCGGCTCTCAATGATGCGAGGTTTGGACGCCTGGACTTATTGGTGGTCCTTTCAACCACACTCTATACATAGAAGACCAAAATATTTAAATCTGGGCTGTTAGGAGGCCACAATACTTTCGAACAAAACATGTCGATGTTGTTCGACAACTAACTTTAAACCAAATTACTTGTGTGGGCGCGCGCAAACCGTCCCGCTGGAAAACAAACGGCTTTCAAACGACACAGTTTCCATCCATGGCTTCATTACATTTGTCAGAACACGCAAATAAACTTCTTTTGTGACATTCTTCCCTTTGTTAAAGAAATGCGATGGCATCACATCAGCGTTACTGGACACAACACTTAACATGTGAACATTCGCTCAAAAGTTTGTTCTGGAAACAATGTTAATATTTTTAGGGTCATGTGCGACCCAGCGATCATTTCTTCGTTTGATTTTCGAATCGACAGTAAAAATGTTTTTGTCAGAAAAAAACCTGAGGTATCCAGCAGCGTTTCTTAAATAACACAAAAGCAGGTTGCAGCGTTTAACTCGCTTTATCCTGTCAGCTTCGAAAAGCATTTGTCTCACCTTAATTGTGTAAGACTTGTAGCGGACGTCCTCCTGGACGATTCGACGCTTAGTTTTTTCACTCACACCTACAACTGAGAATTGACAATTTTCGGATTGACTGGCCTGGATCTTCAAAAATCAGCTCCTGAACCCGTTGAATGATGTCGGGCATCCTGACAACGCGCTCACACGCGAGTGAGTTTTCCTTGTCGGTGTTGCAAAACCTTCATTGGACTTCTACGACTTATTATACTTCGCGACGACATCATACACAGTGGATCTCGGATTCCAAAGATTAAAATAATTTTTGTAGCAGAGCGTCCAGCGCAAACACTTTCGATAATCGCGGCTCTTCGGTTATACTCCGCACTTGGTTTCAACATTACGACTGTCCAGGTTATGACTGTTTAATACATGGGTATATATATATATATATATATATATATATATATATATATATATATATATATATATATATATATATATATATATGAGCAATGGTTAGTTGCTTGACCGGAAGAAAGCCCCACCCATCCCTTACATTGGAGAGCACATGTTTCGTCTGTTGGTGGTTAGACTCATCAGGGTACCGACATATGCTGTCTCGCCAAGAATAGAAAGTCCCTCTCGTTGAACGCAGTCCAAAGAAGTAAACAAAAACTCCATATATATATATATATATATATATATATATATATATATATATATATATATATATATATATATATATATATATATATATATAGTGTTCCAATAGAAAATCCGGTTTTGAATTGCGCGCCATCTTTAGGGTCATGATTTTACATTAAAAAAAAATAGTCGTTTGTTAGTAGACAGCAGGAGGTTATGTAAAATGGAGTGCTACAATACACAACGAATTCTCATTGTGAAAAATTATTACCAAAGTGGTGAAAGTTTTGCAGTCACAGTTCGCAAAATGCGTACAATTATGGCCCATCGGAATGCTCCAAATGATGCTACTGTGAGAAGATTAATTGACTCAAGAGCTAAAGCAGGAAGACCATGGGCAACGAAGAGCGTTTGTCACAAAACGAAAATCATCTTTAGTGACGAGGCCCATTTTCATTTTGATGGCTTCGTTAATCGACAAAATTGTCGCATTTGGGGTTTCAAAAATCCACGAGTGATTGTTGAGAAACAGATGTATCCATAAAGAGTCACTGTTTAGTGTTCATTTTGGGCTGGAGGCATCATCGGGCCATTCTTTTTCGAAAATGAAGCAAGCATTAACCGTGAATGGTGTTCATGATCCTGAAATGTTAAGTAACCTTTTTGTGCCAAAATTGCAAAATATGAATTTCAACAGCATGTGGTTTCAACAGAACGGTGCAACAGGCCATACAACCAGAGAAACCGTTGAATTACTGCACGAGTTACTTCCTAGTCGTGCTATTTATCGTTTTGGAGATCGGCGTTGGCCGCCCATATCATGCGATTTAACGCCTTTGGACTTTTTTCTTTGGGGTTTTTTAAAGTCACATGTTTATGTGAACAAACCCATAATGATTGAAGCTTTAAAAGACGACATTCAATGCTGTATCATTGAAATACCGCAAAATTTATGCGCAACAGTCCTTGAAATTTTCATGAACACGTCTGTGCCAGCAAAGCCAAGGTGGTATTCGTCCGATGTCTTATCCCAATCATAACCTCATGATGCGTACTTCATTATTCAATAAATGTTTCAAACTTATGCCAAAATTTCAAACTTATATATATATATATATATATATATATATATATATATATATATATATATATATATATATATATATATATAAAGGGTGTTCAAACAAGAACGACGGTTTTGACTTTTTAAATAAAACATATATATGTGCGGCATAAGTTTGAAACATTTATTGAATAATGAAGTATGCATCATATATATATATATATATATATATATATATATATATATATATATATATATATATATATATATATATATATGGAGTTTTTGTTTACTTCTTTGGACTGCGTTCAACGAGAGGGACTTTCTATTCTTGGCGAGACAGCATATGTCGGTACCCTGATGAGTCTAACCACCAACAGACGAAACATGTGCTCTCCAATGTAAGGGATGGGTGGGGCTTTCTTCCGGTCAAGCAACTAACCATTGCTCATATATATATATATATATAATCATCATCATAATCATCATCATCATTATCATCAACCCGTGTCGATCCACTGCAGGATGAAGGCCTCTTCAGAATGCTTCCAACTGTCACGGTCCTGGGCTTTCCTCTTCCACTCAAGCCTTATATACTTAAAATGTCATCAGTCCATCGTGTTGTCGGTCTTCTTCGCGGACGTTTGCGATCAAGCGATATTCACGCCATGATTGCCTCATATATATATATATATATATATATATATATATATATATATATATATATATATATATATATATATATATATATATTATATATATATATATATATATATATATATATATATATATATATATATATATATATATATATATATATATTTATATATATATATATATATATATATATATATATATATATATATATATATATATATATATATATATATATTTATATAATTTGCTTGACCCACGTATTAAACAGTCATAACCTGGACAGTCGTAATGTTGAAACCAAGTGCGGAGTATAACCGAAGAGCCGCGATTATCGAAAGTGTTTGCGCTGGACGCTCTGCAACAAAAATTATTTAAATCTTTGGAATCCGAGATCCACTGTGTATGATGTCGTCGCGAAGTATAATAAGTCGTAGAAGTCCAATGAAGGTTTTGCAACACCGACAAGGAAAACTCACTCGCGTGTGAGCGCGTTGTCAGGACGCCCGACATCATTCAACGGGTTCAGGAGTTGATTTTTGAAGATCCAGGCCAGTCAATCCGAAAATTGTCAATTCTCAGTTGTAGGTGTGAGTGAAAAAACTAAGCGTCGAATCGTCCAGGAGGACGTCCGCTACAAGTCTTACACAATTAAGGTGAGACAAATGCTTTTCGAAGCTGACAGGATAAAGCAAGTTAAACGCTGCAACCTGCTTTTGTGTTATTTAAGAAACGCTGCTGGATACCTCAGGTTTTTTTCTGACAAAAACATTTTTACTGTCGATTCGAAAATCAAACGAAGAAATGATCGCTGGGTCGCACTAAAAATATTCCCATTGTTTCCAGAACAAACTTTCCAGCGAATGTTCACATGTTAAGTGTTGTGTCCAGTAACGCTGATGTGATGCCATCGCATTTCTTTAACAAAGGGAAGAATGTCACAAACGAATTTTATTTGCGTGTTCTGACAAATGTAATGAAGCCATGGATGGAAACTGTGTCGTTTGAAAGCCGTTTGTTTTCCAGCGGGACGGTGTGTGCGCGCCCACACAAGTAATTTGGTTTAAAGTTAGTTGTCGAACAACATCGACATGTTTTGTTCCAAAGTATTGTGGCCTCCTAACAGCCCAGATTTAACTATTTTGGTCTTCTATGTATAGAGTGTGGTTGAAAGGACCACCAATAAGTCCAGGCGTCCAAACGTCGCATCATTGAGAGCCGCTGTTGAAGCGGCATTCGCCGATATGGACCGTGGCGTATTAAAACGAGTTTGAGAGCGCTTCAGACCGGTAATGAAGACGGAACTGAAAGATCTGCGCAAGGATCATAGAACAAACAAAATATGGACATCATTGGAAGAGTGAAGAAATTCAAATGGAATTGGAGAGGATATATAACGAGGCGGTGTGATGACAGATGCCTTAAGCCATCCTAGAGTTGATATCGCTTGATCATAAGTGTCCACGAAGATGATCGAAAACACGATGGATGGATGACATCGTCAAGTATATTAGACCCGAGTAGCAGAGTAAAAACCGTCGGTCTTATTTGAACACCCTTATATATATATATATATATATATATATATATATATATATATATATATATATATATATATATATATATGTATATATATGTATATATATATATATATATATATATATATATATATATATATATATATATATATATATATATATATATAGAAATTAAGAAAATAGAAATGAAGGATCCGACGACGTAGAAGACATAATATTGATTAACATGGGTAGCATATGGAAGCGATGTAAGACAAATTTTAAAACGATATTAAATGGAAACACTAGAGAAGATAAAAATAGTAGGTCAAATTTTATGAATGTCGCTCTTCCTGGTTCCTACCATGGTACTTCTTTCTGTACCATGAAACTTCTGTTTAGTGGAGCTCAAAAGCAACAAACTACTATTTCCCGAGATAGATAACGTACTTCTAGTAAATTAAATATATATATAAATATATATATATATATATATATATATATATATATATATATATATATATATATATATATATTTAGGCCCGAAATGAACGAAAATAAAATAGAAATGAAGGATCCGACGACGATAAATACAAAAATGAGGCAAAGGATAGAAATTCTGATCAACGACGGTAGAAGACATAATATTGATTAACATGGATAGCATATGGAGGCAATGTAAGACAAATTTTTAAACGATATTAAATAGAACCACCAGAGAAGGTAAAAATAGTAGGTCACATTTTATGAATGTCGCCCTGTCTGGTTTCTACCATGATACTTCTTTCTGTACCATGAAACTTCTGTTTAGTGGAGCTCAAAAGCAACAAACTACTATTTCCCGAGATAGATAACGTACTTCTAGTAAATTAAATATATATATATATATATATATATATATATATATATATATATATATATATATATATATATATATTTAGGCCCGAAATGAACGAAAATAAAATAGAAATGAAGGATCCGACGACGATAAATACAAAAATGAGGCAAAGGATAGAAATTCTGATCAACGACGGTAGAAGACATAATATTGATTAACATGGATAGCATATGGAGGCAATGTAAGACAAATTTTAAAACGATATTAAATAGAACCACCAGAGAAGGTAAAAATAGTAGGTCACATTTTATGAATGTCGCCCTCTGGTTTCTACCATGATAGTTCTTTCCGTACCATGAAACTTCTGTTTAGTGGAGCTTAAAAGCAACAAACTACTATTTCCCGAGATAGATAACGTACTTCTAGTAAATTAAATATATATATATATATATATATATATATATATATATATATATATATATATATATATATATATTTAGGCCCGAAATGAACGAAAATAAAATAGAAATGAAGGATCCGACGACGATAAATACAAAAATGAGGCAAAGGATAGAAATTCTGATCAACGACGGTAGAAGACATAATATTGATTAACATGGATAGCATATGGAGGCAATGTAAGACAAATTTTAAAACGATATTAAATAGAACCACCAGAGAAGGTAAAAATAGTAGGTCACATTTTATGAATGTCGCCCTCTGGTTTCTACCATGATACTTCTTTCCGTACCATGAAACTTCTGTTTAGTGGAGCTTAAAAGCAACAAACTACTATTTCCCGAGATAGATAACGTACTTCTAGTAAATTAAATATATATATATATATATATATATATATATATATATATATATATATATATATATATATATATATATATATATATATATATATATATTTAGGCCCGAAATGAACGAAAATAAAATAGAAATGAAGGATCCGACGACGATAAATACAAAAATGAGGCAAAGGATAGAAATTCTGATCAACGACGGTAGAAGACATAATATTGATTAACATGGATAGCATATGGAGGCAATGTAAGACAAATTTTAAAACGATATTAAATAGAACCACCAGAAAAATAGTAGGTCACATTTTATGAATGTCGCCCTCTGGTTTCTACCATGATACTTCTTTCCGTACCATGAAACTTCTGTTTAGTGGAGCTCAAAAAGTAGAAACTATATCCCGAGATAGATAAGTACTTAACGTAGATAACGTAACGTAACGTAGAAAATTAATTTTATTGCATTTGATTTTTTAGCAACATCTATCTTAGATGTTCGGCATTTAGCACCAATATATCAGCACTGCATCATCTGGAATGTTTGGTTTGAATGCATAAGTTGTATTTCGTCTTTCACTTTCAAAATATCTGGCCGTTCTACTTCCCTCATAATTACTTAAACAAAATCCACTAAAGGAAAAAAGTTTCATTCCAGGTCGTATTCAATTTTAGCTCGGTACCATTCAAAGAAAAACATTTTGTGGTGTACTGTAAGAGGAAACACCCAATAATCTCACAACATTATCACAAGTAAAATCTTATCGAAACATTCCTATTTGTAGCTGCACTGATAAAATCACTCCAATACTATTACCTTCCTCTTTTGAGTGTTTTTGAATTTCCATATTTGGGAAGTAGTTCATCATCAGATTGAGAATCATTAACAATTATACTTATATCAGCAGGGTCAGTGGACATATAATTATACATTATTCCCTAGCTAAAAGTAAGCGGAATAGTTCGGGATGGAAGACAGACCTATTTTAAGAAGGAAACGTGCAAGACACTGAAATTTGGTACAGGAAGATAGAATGATGCGTTGTTGTTTCTCTTCTAAATATTTACCATTATCAATTCGAGCATTTTTTATGCATAATTACCATTCACGATATATTATATTACCCTTAAAAATGAAAACAAACATAAACGCAAAATATTGAAATAATCGTGACAGTATAACGCCCTGTCAACAAAAAACATTATCAACAACTTACTTCACGACTAAAACGCTTTTATTACCAGAAACAAGAAAATTGCCACATGCTAACCATCATTTTAGATCACGGACAATATGGTCTTGGACTTTGGAAAGTTTTATTTAGCACCACGCACATCATCTGTTAATTCCATTTTTAAAATGTATTTTTAACATTATTTTAGATAAACAGAGAGATTAGATTTTAGACAGAATGAAAATATTTTACCCTCTACTCGTGTTGCCTCTAGAGATATTTTTTCATATCCTCCGTAGAAAAAGGCTAATTAAACGGACATAAACTCTTGTTTACAGGCGTTAAAAAGCAACTAATAAATAATTCCTACGAACTTTCCAGACATCCAAATATTATCCAATGTCCAACATTTACGTGTGTTATTAAAAAGATGTGTGTGCAAGATTCAAAAGATGATTGACTTTAAAAATATATTAAACATGAAGTTGAAGTTATTACCATGTAATCAAATTTATAGGTAATTAGATTATAGCAAAAATAGAGGTAAATAAAAAACAAATTAAATTATCATTAAATTATTTGATGATGTAAAAAAAGAGAAATTAAAATTTTTCTAATTTAATTTTCCACCTAAAGATTTTTTATTCAAATTATGCCTAAAGTACGATCTAGATGATTCAATAAATTCGAACACATACAGTACAACAAAAATTGATGTAGTTTTACTATCACCACTAAAAAAACACGTTCACGGTCTTTTTCTTAAAACTCAGGACATGTTCATAAAATATTTTAATATGCTCTATGATAGGCCTTTGATAAAAAAAGCCGAACACTGAAAAAAAAACTTTAATAAACTAAATCAGCGTAATATTATCTAGTAAAACAAACAGTAGCTTCATCCATTCTGAAAAACCGAAACGAAAAAAAAACATCGATCTCCATAATTGAAAGTGTAAAAGCTAAGTCAATTTGTTTAAATTTGTTACGGTCGGCGGGGTATTTTCGATTTTTTTTTTGTATTTCGGCCGCGTCAGGTCTTCATAGAAGGCCGACTCGAACAAAATAGTCAAAATAGGCGATGCAGAAAGACGTCAGAAGAGCGAACTTGCGCGAAGCACGCTTAAAAAGTTTTTTAACGAAAACAAATCGAAAAAATTAATTACATAGTACACTGTATCACGGTGTTCTAAATCGAGCATGATTTTAAAACATATTCGAATTCATATATAGAGAGGGTTTCTTAGTTTTAAAATTACTAGTTCAAGTCGTTCTTTGCATAGGCCATGGGCATATTAACTGCATTTTTGATGGGAATATAATTACATATCGATCCAGTCATTTATTTTTTAAGTATATTTGATTGTTCTTGATATCTGATAGAAGTTTCATTGCATTTCGCTTGTTAAGTTAGAAATTATAGCACCTTTTGTAGCAAAATTTGTAGGTGATTGATAGGTTATCTCAAAAAATGAAAATTTTTGTACTGATGTATTAAAAATGTTAAGAAATGACTATAGCAATTACAGGTCATCCAACATAGCGTGGTCATCGAGGTTTGGATGCGCAGTAGCCTAACGCCCGAGAGTTCATTGGAAGCACTGTATTCGTGGTGTTTACATCGGTTAAGTAGACTCCGCCCAGAAAATTTAAAGCTTGTGATATTTTGTATGGTATTAAAAGCCAATTTTAAAATGCAGTTTACAAGTAAAGTAAAAGACAAAGTATTAAGTGGACAAAGTTGTGAGATAATTAGTAACTTATTGATTTTTATGCAAGTAGAAGCAGTGGCTGGAGAAGTTACTATTCCTCTCGAAAGGGTAAGTTTTTTCAGCGTCAAATTTTCCTAATGAATTAACGATTATGTTCCTGTGATATATCGATATAAAATTTCGAGTGATGGGTATAGATTTTGATATTAGAATTTTATTTATAGGTTCAAGAACATATTGCGGCAGCACCGGGCGTTTCCATTAGAAATATTCGACGAATTAAAAGAAGCGAAAGAAGTTGAATCGGCCAATGTAACAAAATTTTCAACTCCCAATAGAAAACGAGTTAAGAAAAAAAATCTTGACGACGAAAATTTGAATTACAGCAATTACAAAAAGTGGGTTTCGGAGAAACTTATTTCGAATTTACAACCAAAAAGTGTTATGGTAATCGACAACGCCCCATACCATAACAAAACAACCAAATGCAACCATACCAAAAGGCATCAAAGTGATTGTGAAGAAAAGCGAAAATGCAAGAATGGTTATGGCTTAGAGGTATCCCTTTTGACAATAAGATAAGATAAACCCACAACTTTACAACTATATAAAAACCCAATCTACCAAGGCGCAATAGATATGAAATAGACAAAATTTTTAATGTAAAAGATCACAACGTATTGCGACTATCACCATATCATCCAGATCTAAATCCCATCCAGTTGGTTTGGGCCGAAATGAAAGAATATGTCGTCAGAAAAAATCCATCAGGTGATTAAACATTGTGATGACTTCTTTGAGAAATTCTTAGCCGACAAATGGAAATGGAAGCAAAAGTAAATTTTGAAGGAACCAACAATAGATGCGGGGGTGGAAGAAATCGTTATTAATTTGGGCGAAAACGATTCTGATTCAGAAAGCGACGAATGTGATGGGTCAGACCTAGAGGAAAGCGATTTATCAGGAATGGAGGAATTGAATGACGATAATAGAGACCGAAACGTAACTATTGAAAATAATAAAAATTATGTTAATTTGTAAATTTTGTAATGTAAAAATTGTCTGTAAAATATTATTTGATATTATTACCCTTATGTAGGTTAAGTAGTCATTAAGGTTTAGATATTGTATATTATTTCTTAGTTCATTATTACTCATATTCTATTTTATTATGTTACGTATAATGCATATGCTAATTAAGATGCATCCCTATAACCCAATATGTAATCAAAATTTTACCTGTTTGGATGTCAATAAATCTTTATTGTAAAATCTAATCCAGACCCAATTTAAAATGCAGTGAATTGAACAAATAATTGAACATTATTTGCCATTATTAATACTTAATTTTGAAATTGATGAATATGCTTCTTTTAAACACGCGTCATTTTAATTAATGACGCGTTATTAACTTACTTAACTGAAACGTTAATGCGAAAAATTGTTACATCGACTGTACATTCGAGGAACTCTCCATTCTCTGTCTCTGTTTGACAGTGATCCTCTTACTCTTTCTTTTGTGCATCTCGGAGGTCAAGCTATGTTAGTTGGGTGGTAAGTTATGTCGAAAATATGTTTACAAGTGGTACAAGGACTTAGTGATGGTGGATAAGATATTGAAGATGGACTTCTTTCAGAAAAAACTTTCACGTCAACCAATGAAGAAAACACTTCCAAAATGAAGAATCTTGAAGCAATTCATTATTTTTGCTTCACGATAATGCATCATCACAGACCACAATAATTATTCGTTAATTTTTCGCTAAAAATCACAAAAATAATTACTTTATTATTCACCCGATATGGCATCGGGTACCTTTTTTCTGTTTCCCCGATTGAAAACTTACTTCATAGACACCATTTTGAGTACATAGAAACCAACGAGAAAGTTCACTCGCTACTTTGATGGAAATATAAGAAGTCTAGTGTAAAAACTATTTCAAAGATTGGAAAAAAACATTGGAATACGTTTATTACACTGAGAGAGGATTACTCAGTGGCGGCTCGTCAGGGGACGCGGGTGAAGCACCGCTTCACCCACAATTTCCGAAACAAAAACTTACATTTTATTTTTATATAAAACATAATTGGTATAATAATGTATTTAATTACGTATAATGCCAAATTAATACAATACTATTCTTAAAGAATAGAGCGACGACTGCGGCGAGCGGCGAGCGGCGAGCGCCGTTTTTCAGTTAACTAAACAGTCAGAAAACTCTACCTCGTATGAGATGCCTGGGAAGCGCAACCAGCACGATCGATAATACCGCTGCCAAATTCCAGATTTGTTTACGGGGGTTGCCATGGTAACGCACGAAGCCGTCTTCTAAATACCTGTGCTAAAAATAGAAAACGGCGCGGCGCGTGGATGCTGCTGCAGCAGGCTTTATTGCACGCGTTTCGTTTCCTTAAGAATAAAATTTAGTGAATTTACATCGTATCGCGCCGTGCCGGTGGCTGGTAAAGCTTTTGAAAATGTTTCCATTGTACGATCCGGTGTGCATTTTGTTGGAAACACCATTTTCCAGATGGAAAAATGATGACAAAAAAGACTTTCTGCATACAGAGGGACCTAACACCAAACCTTTTCTTGAAATAGAAAAACAAGGAAAATCAAAAGACAGAGTTTTCGTTCGAAAGTTTCGCAATCAGTGGTATGCTGATTATAAGTGGTTGTATGGAAGTATTTATTTGAAGAAACTGTTTTGTATGCTCTGTTTGACAGTATGTGTAAAATCAAGTGTGTGGAATAAAGAGGGTTTTAACAATTTTGGAAACGTAACAAGGGGTTGTAGTAGACACGAAGCTTCTTCAGATCACATTCACTGTGCATTATCGTTTGCCAAATTAAAGAAAAACCTCAGCACAATTGAAGACGCGTTGAAGGAAAATTCCAGGTTGTATTTAAAAATGTTCAATGACAATGTGCTTAAAAATAGAAGATTCATGCAGTTACCTATTCGCGCCACTGTTTATTTAGGAAAACAAGAGTTAGCATTTCGAGGACACAACGAAAGAACTTTTGGACTCTTATATATCAGTGAGCAGTGTGGACATTCAAGAACACTATAAGAAGATATCCCCCATTTTTTCTGCAAATTCAAAAACAATCCAGAACGAATTGATAGACTGTATTTCGGATTACATCGATGAACATGTGGATCGTGAAATAAAAGACAGTGATTTTTTCTCTATTCAAGTCGACGACTCAACGGACATTCTTCAGAAATCTCAGTGCAGCATTATACTTCGATACGTTAATAGTGCGGGAAAGTTAGTTGAGCGATTTTCGGGCTTCTTTGATGTTAGTATCGACCGAACAGCGGATGCTCTTTTTGATTTGGTGACTAAACATACTGCAAAATACGATTTCCGTTCAAAATTAGTAGGACAATGCTACGACGGCGCTAGTGTCATGTCAGGACATATAAATGGTCTCCAATCAAAAATAAAAACCGAAGCTCGACAAGCCATTTTTGTACATTGTGCATCTCACCGTTTCAATTTAGTGCTTCAGCAGTGACAATTTATGACAAATTATGACTGATATTCTGTTTGATGTGTTACAGAAACGTTCACTTAACATTAATCTTTGTATAACACAAGTTAGGAATACTCAACGTCTTTTAAATGGAAAAAGAAATGAGGAAAATTTCCAAAAACTTTTTGATTCAGTCAGTGTAAAAGTGTCAGTACCAACTAATTATCGTGAGGGACGAAAAACTTTAACGACTGAAGAAATCTGAAAAATACAAAGTGTTGTATTACGAAATTTTAGATACTATCTCTGGACAAATTGACACACGATTTCAAGCCATGGATAAACTTATTTTCGTTACACTCATGGACACAGCACGGTTTGCAGAGTATGCAAAAAGCTTTCCTTTAGAGCCAGTGAATAATTTAAAAGCATTTTTTCCCGACCTATTTCCCGATATATCAAGGCTGAAAAATGAATTAACCTTCATTTATAATGATGAAAATTACCACAAAATTCAATTGGATCGAATATTGGAACTTTTACACGAGAATAGAGATATCTTCAAGGAAGCTTCCAGATTATTATGCCTGATTGTGATGATTCCCTCGACTAGTGTCTCAGTTAAACGTAGTTTTTCCTGTTTGAAAAGAATCAATACATTTTTACGAAATTCAATGACAGAAAACAGACTAAGTAATTTGGCGAAAATTTCTATTGAAAAAGGACTTTTGAACGAACTTTTAAGTGTGGAACCATTTTATGAGGACGTTATTGAAAGATTTGCAGCTTTAAAAGACCGAAGAATTGACCTTACATTTAAAAAATAGAAACATTATGTGCGGTTGCAGATTTTGCAGTGCCCCTACGTTAGTCGCTGTTTAAGTGCGGGTGAGTAAGCTATTTTTTTTATGTTATTGTTATGTTTTTATACATTTTTGGATTTGCTGCTTATGATATACCTATTATTTTTCGTGCTGCGCTTCACCTCTTATTTAGACCACGAGCCGCCACTGGGATTACTTTAAAGGAAACAAAATAAGTTTAAATAAACAAATAAATAATTTGTGTTTTATTTAATTACGATATATTGTATCCGTAAAGTTCTACATCGCAGTTACCACATTCCATCTGACAGAGTTTCAATTTATTCGCGAATAATAACTTTCAATTCGTCTACTCTACGAGGAGCTTTAACGTAGACTTTTGATTTGAACCACAAAGAAATAAACCGCAGGCAGACAAATCTGGTGTGTATGGGATATCGAAAAAAACTAGCATCGAAGTACTTGACGTGTAGGTTGTGGTTTGTACAACTACATTTTTTCCATGCAGAAGCGCTGTAACAACTGTAGCCTAGTAGAAAAAGATCTTCCTGTTGGACAACACTACCTGCACTCAGTTAAATAAACTCCTGATTTATACAGTTTATTTATTTTTACTTTTATTGTTTTTAATGAGGCGTCCTAGACTATCGTTTGTTTTAAAAGCAATATTTACGTTGTATGTTTTGGATAAATGCTTCGACACTAATTTGGTAACTTTTCCCGTATATGTAACTGTTTTGAACGCTGCATTTTTCATATTATTGAGCGATATTATATATATATATATATATATATATATATATATATATATATATATATATATATATATATATATATATATATATATATATATATATAATCCGACATTTATCCAAAACAAACAATATAAATATAGCTTTTAAAACAAATAATAGTCTAGGACAAAATAATTCTCATTATGCTAATCACTTAATGTTATAAAAGCATAATTTCAATGATAATTTTAAAATGTTACATAACGAGAATAAATCCAAAAAAATCTTTTAGAGAGCGTAGAAATTAATAAAAGAAAAAAAATGGATATTTTGCTAAATGACCAGCTAGACTTGGAGGGTTCACCGTTATTAAACTTATATTGCCCTCCTAGACGTTGACAAAAAATTGATTTCCCCACTATCATGTTTTATGCTATTATTAGGTCGATGGACACTTTAGATTGTAATTAAACTTTTCTCACTGTTAGTTTAGCATCGTTTGTATTTGAAAAAGGTACTGTGTGTGGAAACAATTGTTATACATACAATTTTAAATACAGTGAACATTTTTAGATATTAATCTTTGCTTATTTATTTAAAATTAATTTGCATCAAGTATCGGCTAACTTAATTAAATAAATTAAATTATTTTGTTATTGGTCAAAATCATCATTTTATCTACTCTATAAGCATTGTTGTTGAGACCCATTTTTACATGATGAATAGGATACCAAGCTCTGGGAATATACCGGTCTTTAAACAGTTGCATTACACATTTATTACAAATGTATCATATAATTATATAAACATATTGTACAAGGTATTTCAAACTTCCATTTTACTTCCTTCGGGTAAGTCTGTTGTTTTGGTCTTTACACGAGTCTGCTTATTTCAGGAGAAGAAATAACTGGATTACGTTCTTTTCTTTTCTTTTCTTTTCTTAATAGAATATACAGTTTTCATTGATATTTTTAATGCTGCTGCATGTCTCTAAAAAAGTAGTAGGCTATTTTTTACCTCTGGACGGTTAGCAACGGGTCTAAAGATTCCCCATTCCTTTTTTCGGCCGAAAACGTTTAAAGATACGGAATTGCAGGAGTTATTGGATGAGGACCCAGCACAAACTCAAAAACAATTGGTAGAAAAGTTGAATGTGAGCCGAGTCGCAATTTGTGAACTTTTACAAGTAATAGGAAAGATGCAAAAGATGGGAAGTTGGGTGACGCATGAATTGAATAACAGGCAATTAGAAAATCGAAAAATCGTGTGAAATGCTGCTTCAAAGGTATGAAAGGAAGTCATTTCTACATCGAATAGTAACGGGTGATAAAAAATGGATTTATTTCGAAAATCCCAAGCGAAAAAATCATGGTTATCACGAAGCGAAGCCGGTTCATCGACTGCAAGGCCAAATCGTTTTTGGCCGCAAGACCATGCTCTGTGTCTGGTGGGATCAGGTTGGTGTCGTATATTATGAACTGTTGAAACCAGGAGAAACATTTAATACTGATCGCTACCGACAACAAATGATCAATTTGAATTGTGCATTGATCGAAAAGCGTACACAATACGCTCAAAGACATGATAAGGTGATTTTGCAGCATAACAATGCGACGTCTTATAGAGCAAAACTGCCAAAGAAGTGTTGAAATAACTTGGATGGGAAGTTTTATCGCACCCGCCGTATTCTCCAGACCTGGCTCCATCCGACTACCACCTTTTCGCATCGATGGGGTACGCGCTTGCAGAGCAGTACTTCGCCGATTTCGAAGAAGTTAAAAAATGGCTCGATGAATGGTTTAGCTCAAAGGAGAAACTGTTCTTTTGAAATGGCATCCATAAATTACCTGAGAGATGGGCAAAATGTACAGAATCCATGCATTGTAAATAACGTGTGTTCTTTAGCGAAAAAAAACCGGAAAAGGATTACCGACACACCTGGTATTTTGTTGAATTTATTATTGATAAGTTGATTTTTTTCCAAATCTGTTATATAAATTGTATTGACAATATTGGTGTTTCTGTTTAAGTCGAAAATGGTGATGTGTTTTGTGCCATACTGTAAACAGTAGAGTAAACAAAAAATTTTTTAGATTTTTTACATTTCCTGTCGATTCAACTGAGCGAAAAAAAGGTTAAATCTTGTGAGGTAATATTAAATATTTATAAGATGGCATGAACGTATAAAAATGATAATCGCGTAATTTCTAGGCGATTAGATCGGGAACCCTCAAAACATTCACTGATCTGTAGTTGCCATTTTGTGAATAATTAAAAGGAAATTTGCTTTTAATATGTCCATATATATATACAGAAATGATATATTATTTATTACTACTATACTAGTATTTTATTTGTTATAATGACAGTAATGAATGAATGATAAATTATTGGACATGTATGAACGATCATACGATATGAACGATATGAACGATCATAGAGAATTGCAGAAAAAAACGGAAATTTACTGACAAGGAGGACCCCAATCCGAATGTCAGGATATGTCTAACTGTCAAGTATGCTAAACTGTTGTAAATTTATTTGAAACTGAAAAATTTGGTGAATATCGAGCCGTCTTTCCAAATGAAGACATTAAAATTGTATGTAACCTATTTGTAAACGTAAATTACCTAAAATTAAAAAACGGACGATTTGATGAAACACAGTGGGGATGTGCCGCTGTTTATCCAAAACAATTTAACATCAACATTTGGTGAATCTGTGGAATTGCTGACCGTTTTGTGCACCATCCCTATGACGACTGTGTCAAAACATTTCTAAGAAACACTATAGGCCAGGAACGGCTGTGCGCGTTAGCTATTGAAAAAAACTTGTGGTCAATTTCAAATTTTAATGAACAACTCATCGACCACTTTGTATTCCCATTGTGTCCCCAAATGTAAAATTTTTGGTAGCGACGCATTTCCCGATCCCTATTTTTTCCCCTTGTTTTTTCCCCCACGAACCACCGCTCTTTACCGGTAACAAAATAATCAGTAATAGTAGTTTTATAAGAACTTAATTTACTATAAAACTGGACATTACAGCACAAAATTTCACCAAAAAACACAATACTTTCTACTTCGCTGTAACGCTATCGTAACGCACTGCACGAATATGTTCATACTCCGACGACGTATGCAATGATGTTTCATCTCCTTCTCTCTCATTTAGTAAAATAAAAAGAACATATTCAGACAATATCTATGATTTAGACATAAATTCATGACGTACGTGGTAATCTTTCAACGGTTTAACTGTAATTAATATTGATAAACATTTTATTGGAGTTGACCTATACTATAAACAAACTGAAATATGCTGTTTTTGGTTAGTAAATCGACTTATAATATACAAGAGATGATATTGAAGAATAATGTAAAAATACACAAAAACAAGGGGTGTTCTATCTCTTTGTCCTGGAGCTTAATTATTTTTAAAAGTAAAGCGGCAATGTATAATAAATATACGAAGTTTATATTAGAGCGAAAAATTGCACAGCTGTGAGACAGATGCATTGGCCCTGTCGGCTAAGATAAAAAAACACTTTTCATACTATACCACCTAATACGTCGAATTCGACGTTTTATTGACTACTGTTCAAGCGGCGGTATTACCCCCCGGGCGAATACGGCTATTCTAACACAGCGGACGAAGTGATTTACGGCTCCAGCATAATATTTATGCAGAAAAGCTCAAATGAGTGTAATAAAGACCAGGGTCTGCATTAACGACCATACTTAAAGGCTGCTTCAAAATTAGTCATTAACTTTTTTTTATAAGCGGCCAAACTCAAGACAATTTCTGACCGGCAAAATTGCCGAAGCTCGGCGCATATTGGAAACTAATACGGCGGCAAGTCATCAATTTTGAAATTTTCTTATTACTCCCGTCTGTGAGTCGATCATTTTTACGAGAATATTCAGAAGTAGCTGGAATAACTTTGTCAATGATTCACCGATCATACGCTAAAACTACTGTTCGCTTGAACATTTTTATTAATCAACAGCAGTTTTTTTTATTTGTATTGGGTGTTAATTAAGCTACACATCAGATAGGGTGATTTTTTTAGTGTGTCCGAACTTTAAATTCAAATAAAACAACAACCAAATTAGATGCCTTGAAATTAATTATTTTATATGATATAACATTCAATGGCATTAATGTTTGAAGACAATTTCGGGCAAATGTCGGCCGCGGCTAGTTCTAACAAAGCGCATTCTATCATTCCAATTTTCGACCACTTTTTCAAGCAATTGGTGTCGTAAGTCTGCATTTGTCCGAGTTATGATAGCTATGGCTTCCAAGGCGTCAATAATTACTGGCTTATCGGCATAGACCAAAGATTTAACATAACCCCAAAGAAAACAATCTAAAGGCATTATGTCACATGACCTTGGTGGTCAATTAACCATGTCCGTTCCTCGAAATAATTTTCTCACCGAATTGTTCCTTCAATAAATCGATTGCTGTATTGGCTGTATGACATGTGGAGCCGTCTTGTTGGAACCACATCTCTCCCAGATCAATACCATTCAAATTGGGAATTAAATAATTACTAGGATTTTAAATGATACACTTGCAGCTTTTTAATGTTTCAAACGTTTATTATAGATTTTGCTCTATATATGTTTCGCCTTGTTGGGCTTTCTCACGAGTAGCTTGAACTAATATTAATGGTCAAACAGCGTTTCCAATTATACACTTAAAATTATTTGTTTTTTATTTCTACCGTTCATGGGGTCTGGCCACTATAATTCAAGAGGCTCCTCCTTATTTCAATATATTTCTCATTCTAACCTTTGCATCCTGAACTCTCTTTTCCATACTTACATTTCTTTTCCTTCTGGATCAGTTTCAAGCTTAGATCTTTCTATATGGTGTTCTTTTCTTCTCCTTCTTCTACAATGGTCCGTTCTAAAAGACACTTACGGGAGTGACTATTATCCTATCCTTATCCAATCTTCCTCTCATTTTTCTCACCAGTCATCCCATTCCATCCCCAACCTATCCAAAGCAAATTGAACCCTCTAAAAGTCAAACTATATCCTCTCAGTCTTCTCTCCTCACGATCCTAATGGTAACATTCTCAGATTTTCTGAGTCCATAAATATCGCTACTGAATCCGCAATGCCTTTCAGTCCAGTTTATGCTTTCCGTCTCCCTGCCCCTTGGTAGAATGATGATTGTAAATCAGCTATCAAAGCTAGGAAATGAGCCTTGAATAAATTTTGCTCCTTCCCCTCTCAAAAAAATCTCATCGAGTACAAGTGCCTCAAAGCCATTGCAAGGAGAAGCGTAAACTTCTCCAAACGTACTTCTTGGTCCTCATTTGTAAACTCCTTATCTTATGGAACATCCTCCACTTCCTTTTGGCGAGGCATTCGTAGACTCAAGGGCATCCCGTCCTCAGGCCTTTTGGGTTAACTAGACAATGCTTCCTGGCTTTCTTCTTTCGACGATATCTCAAATATCCTCGGCTCATACTTCTCAAAATATCAGATAATTCTAACTACGACTCCGCTTTCCTCTTCCACATATCCCTTTCCAAACAAACTTTGAACTTTGAAGACTCTTACCTTTCGGATATAAACTTGCCTTTCTCTCTTAGAGAGCTGCACTTCGCATTGCACAAAGGTCCGGATGGGATAAAAATCCCTCAAATTATCAACCTTTCTGACTCTGCGATCCTTTTCCTTCTTCAAATATTCAACGATATCTGGTCAAGCCATTTTTTCCGTCCTCTTGGACTGAATCCATAGTAGTCCCTATTTGGAAAAATGGCAAGCCAAAATCACTCCCATCCAGCTATCGCCCTGTTTCATTAACAAATCATCTGTGCAAATTAATGGAAAGGATGGTGTTAAAAAGGCTATCCTGGTTTTTGAGTCCAAATCTTACATCTCCAAGCGCCAGTATGGATTTAGACCTGTCAAATCAACATTGGTTCCTCTAACTGATCTAGAAAACAATATCTAGACATCTTTCTCAAAAAGTGATCACACTATAGTTGCTTTCTTGGATATCTCTAAAGCTTTTGATATGGTATACAAAAACTCCATCATCTCAAACCTTCATGGCTGGGTCTGAAAGGTAACATTCTCTATTTTCTTTCTAACTTTCTCTCTTTCAGATCTTTCAAACTAAAAGTAAATGCCACTTATCCACATCCTATCCACTTCAAAATGGTGTTCCCCAGTGATCAGTCCTTAACCCTACCTTATTTAATATCGCTATAAACTCATTATTCGACTTCATTGATCCACGTCTTTGCATTCGTCTATTTGCTGACGACATCTTGATCTTCTGCTCTGTTTCCTCCCCAAGAGTAGGAGAATTTCGTCCTCAAATGGTCTAACTCTTGTATTCAGGATTTCCCCCAGTAAATCAGCGATAGTACATTTCTGCAGAAAACGATTATGCAACAGAATTCATTCTCTCTCCTATCAATATTCTCTTATCCCAAGCAAACCCTCATTCAAGCTATATTCCAACCCTCATTCGATAGCTATCTATCCCGGAAAGATCACATTATCTCCCTTAAGTCCAAAACTATTCCCGACTTAAACCTCTTAAAATGGCTATCTCATAAAAACAGAGGTCTAAACCAGCTTTCTATACTTCATGCCTACAAATCCATAATACGTTCCAAACTCGACTACGAATGCCATCTCTATAACTCATCTTGCCCATCCTATCTTTACTCTCTAGAATCCATCCAAAACAATACACTCAGACGTGCTCTTGGAGCCTTCAAATCAAGCCCTATAAAGAGCCTCCAGTGTCTTTCTTCGATTGAACCTCTAAAATTCAGAAGAACCAAATTTCTCCTTAGGGCTGCTGCTAGAGATAGTTCAACTCACAATATATTCAACTCTACAATATCTAAAATGCTATTCAGGCCTATTAAATACCCCTCTCCCATCAATGACTCTAAAGCCTATGGATCCTCCTGAACCTTAGCCAACCTTTCCAGATCTCTTTTTTTCTCCTTTTCCACCTCTCTTCCTTCCACTTATTCTCTTTATCATCCTTGGCTCCTGTCTCCTCCAAACATTAACTTCTCCCTATCCAAATTTGACAAATCATCCTATTATTCTTCCTTCTTTTAGACCCATTTTCGCAACTTATTCGCATCGTTTCCTTCCTCCATTTTAGTCTTCACAGATGGTTCCAAGTCGTTCTCTGGTATTGGTGCAGCCAAATTCTCTCCACATTTTTCATATAAATACAAACTCCATTCCAATACATTCATTCTTTCAGCAGAGCTCTTTACGATTCATGAGGCTCTAAAAAGCATCTCCCTTGAGTCAGTCTCCTCCTGGATAATCTGCTCTGATTCTCTCAACTCCTTAGAATTAATCAACAACCCATACTCGATCCACCAACAAATTAAAAAAATTTAGGATCGTCTCCACTCCCTAAACTCATTATCGTTCAACATCTCTTTCATCTGGATCCCTAGCCACATGGACATTGAGGGTAACGACAGGGCAGATCAACTGGCAAAATATGCCATATCTTCTGAGTCCTCCTATCCCCTTCTCCCCATTCACAGAGATTATTATCCAGTTATTTCCCACAAAATTCAAAATCTCATCCAACTTGAATGAGATCTTACTGACGAAAACAATAAACTATGGCAGATAAAAAAATACTTCTTCTCCTACTCCATATTTCCTCTCTCTAGACAATCCCAAACGAAAATCAATAGAATAATGATAGGTCACTGTCGTTTTTCTCATCAACACCTCATGGACGAGAGCCCTCCTCCCTTCTGCGCGCCTTGCGGTTCCATCTTATCTGTCTCTCATATCCTAACCTCATGTACAGCAATGACTCCTCTCCGCTCTAGATTCACCCTTCCTAGCTCCTTAGAAGACTTATTCACTGCATCGAATGTCGAAAAACTTATAAATTTCCTAAAGGAATCTTGATTTTATTCCAGAATCTAACCCTTGAAATGATAACAAACTCCTTTATATCTAGTCATTTAGTAGTTCTTTGTCCCGTATAATCTAGTCATCTTTCAGTTCTTTGTCCTTCATAAAACTAGTCATATTGTTCTTGTTCTTGTCAGTTCTTTGTCCCTTATACTCTATGTGTCACATAACCCCATAAAGCAGTCAAAACAAAAGCTATGTTTGCTAGTTTTCTGCCTCTATGAAATCCAGTACTTAACTCAACTTTGCTTGATCGCTATTGCCCAGAACATCGGCTCTCTATTTATTGATAGTCACTAAATAACGCCTGGAGTGTTGACGTGGCTTAAACAAAACAAACAAACAATTTTTTTATTTCTTATTCTTTTTTTTACCTTTAGTCTAATTATACTAAATATCGGCTGGTAAAAACCGAGCTATTCAATTACAATATGATCTTATCTATTACCGGATCTTTTCTATTATTTGGAAATTTAGCTGGGCATTCGTGGTTGTTATATGATTTCTATTTCTTAAGAATTTTTTTATTTCCAATATTTCTAGTAGGTCTAATTTTTTACTTGTATTATCTGAGTGTAATAATTTAACATTATTTATATCTATAAAATGATTATTTTCAATACAATGTGAAAACATTCCGGTGCTTTTTATATTATTTAAGATATCTTTTTTTGTGTTCTTTAATTCTACAACCTATACTTTTACCATTTTGATTGATATATACCGCTTCACAATTCTTACAGTTAATTTTATATACACCCGATTTGTCTAAAGTATCTGTTTTATCCTTATTATTATCCAACATTCTACATACAAGTTTATTTACACAAATAGTCTTACAACCTAGTATATTTAATCTTTTACACACTGTATTACCCTGTTTAGAAGAGTAATTGATAAATTTAAACGATTTTTTTTGTTTTTTAATGTTATAAAACTTGTAAATTCAACTTTAATTTTAATTTTTTTACCAATTTGTTGATAAATCCTTATTTGTAGGCGTTGTTTTTTGCTATCTGTTTAATGGTTAAAATTATCTTTGTTTAGTGGAAAACTAACTAACCTATGTATTAGACTATAAAAAGGGAGGTAGTTTGACTTGCCAAGATTGTTTAGAACTAAAGTGTATAACCGTGTCTGCTGTCGGTTTTCTGTAAAAATCAAATTGCAATTTATTAGATATTTTTATCTTTATGTCTAAGAAGTTAATTTCATCATTAAATCCAATCTCCATAGTAAATTGAATATTTTTGTTTATGAGATTTAAATGGCCTAAAAACGGGTGTAAATTTCTTTCCGTACTATTCCAAATGCAAAAAACATCGTCCACATTTCTCTGCCAGTGTGATGTATTGTATTGATTTTTAGAATTAAAAATAACATGTTTGAAATCAGCTTTATAAATACGAATAAATAGATAGCAAAAAAACAACAGCTATAAAGAAGGATTAATTGACAATCTTATTTTTACAAGTTCTACAACCTGTTAAAATAAATGACTCAACTTTGCGAACACCCTGTTTATGCGATAGTTGATTTAAAAAATAATGAATATGAAGAGAAAGGACAAAAAAAGGGAAACATTTTTAAAATTGTTCAACGTATTTACCTCGAAATTCAATACATTTAGATCAACGATGTTTCAACATTTAAATACCCTCAGAATAAGGCAACTAACGAATAATCCGAAACGTGTGTATATACATATTATCATGATAAAAGCATTTTCTTTTGTCCAAATAGGAATGCTTAGCCTGAATCTGACCCTCTAATCGCTCCAAGAGTAAAGCGTAGTTCTCTTCTCTTAATAAAGTCCAGTCTATTGCCATGTAGTTTGTGAGTACATCATAAGAATCCCAGAAAACCGTATCCATGACTTTTCTTACAGATGGAACCATTGTCGTTTTCTTTGGCGCACTTTCATCTGCTTCCACTCAACAGTTAGACTACTGCTTCATTTCGGGAGTATAATGGTGAATCCATATTCTATCTACAATTATAAAACATCAAAGAAGTGTTTATTCCAATGCTTCATTGGTCGACGGTTATATCAAATGCGACACTCATTAAGGCAAAAGTCTGTCGAGATATTTACAATTTCAGAAAGCTCATGTATCTACATTGTGGATTTTTGTGATGATTTTTCGTGACGAAGACTACTTCATAAATGTCACTGGACAAAGGAAATAATTCAAAAATATGCAAAGCAAATCAGAGAGAAAGGAAGTGAAACTGCACTGGAAGAGGTTACAGAACTTTATAAAGAAAATAATCAACAGCAAACACCAAGGCCCGTTAAAGCATTACCACGAACATTTAGTCAAATTGATAAAAAAAGGGAGAAAATATAGTTTGTCACAAAAATGGTCCAACCGATAACGGCAACAATAAACTACTAAATGCATAGAAGAAGAGAGAATATATATTGGCACAGGCTACTGACACACAAAAGGAAACTAGAATGCAAAAAAAAACTAGAAACAAAAAAAAAATATAAAATTGGCCAATAGAATGTGGAAGCACTAAACCCCAAAGAAAAATTAAGCCGGGCACTAGCTCAGGGCCGCAAAGAATGAAAAAAAAAATACTGTTATGACTGCCCTCTGTGGCCTGTGCCTATTAAATTAAATAGATATTTGCAGACACCTGTTATATTAACCTATTCTACCTACCTATTTTTTTAAAGATTTTTTAATAGTTAAAGAGCAACATTTTTTAAATTTTGCTGAGTGGCAACATTAAATATACCAGGTTGATTAATATTATATATGAAAACATCGTACCTTTCGTATCACTTTTGTAAGTTTAATTTGTAAAGTTTAATTCGGTTAAAAAGCTCCTTCAGTTCATAAGATATTTAATGTTAAGCATAAGGAATAACTTATGAAAATAACTGTATAAGTTTAACGTGGCGACATCTGTATAGTAATTTGCAAAAAAATTATCGTGACAATACCAGCACCTGCAGTGCCGGTGATGTGTGAACAGATATTCAATATATCGTTCAAGTGTACTTTGATTGGAACTTCTCTTTCATCTGCAACTTACCTCTCCTTGCTGTTTCTGTTAATTAGATTTGAATACAAAAACATATAAATGAAGGGCACTTCAAGAGCTAGGACACAATTTAGTTAACTTGAAATACCAGGTGTGGCGGTTAATTTTTTTTTTATGAGCTGGTGCTGGAAACAAGGGTCTCTTCACAATCTACTCTCATATTATTTTATTGCTACGAAACTACCTTTCAAAATGCCACTGATGTTTAAAAGATTTCGAGTTAGCATCGTATTTTTTTCACGCACTGGCACGTACTGCTTTTCCTGTTCATTCAAAAGAAAAACGCGAGTGAAAGCCATCATATACTTGTGAAAATTTATGGTCACAAGGCCCAATGCAAGACGATTGTGGACGTTGGTTTAGACGATTTAAAAAGTGCTGATTTCGACTTAGGTAAAGGTAAAGAACGCCCAGGTGCACCGAAAACATTGTTGGAAGAAGATCATATGCAAACTCAACAACAAATGGCAGAGAGGTTAAATGTTGATCGCCGAACCATTTGTGATCATCTGCATATCATGGGAAAGATCCAGAAGGCAGGAAAATGTGTCACACATCAACTAAACGACAGACAGGTCAAAAAGCGAAAAATGGTATTCGAAATTTTGCCTTCTCGTCATGAAAGAAAGATTATTTTGCATCGGATCGTGATTGGAGACGTAAAATTGATATATTGGAGAACCTAAAACGCACAAAATCATACGTTGCCTCAGTATAAACATCAACATCGACCGCAAGACCGAATCGCTTTAGAAAGAAGTAGGGTGTTGTGTACCATGAGCTTCTGAAATCAGGCGAAATGCTTAACACCGTTCGCTACCGTCAACAAATGATCAACTTAAGCCATGCATTGATCGAAAAGCGAACAGAACGGGCTACGAGACACGGAAAATGGATCAGACACGGCGAAAGCGATCAGACGACATTTCTACCCACCAGACTCGGCCCCTTCCGATTTCCACTTGTTTTCATTGATATCTCAGGCATTTTCCATGAAACACTTCAATAATTTCGGAGATGGCAAAAAATGGCTTGATGACTGGACCACCTCAAACAATGTACGGTTTTTCTGGGAGGGGAAAATGTCCATCTAGCAATGGCGTATACTTTGAGTAGGCCATTTTTTACCTTTTTCCTAAATTAAAAGTTTTTTTTTAGAAAAATTAAAATTATTATTATTGACCGCTTACACCTAGTATATATAACAAAATACCATATGGGGCCAAACTAATGGACCACCCGACCACCCCAATATTTAATACTTTACCTAAAAGGAAATCCATAGAATAATTCTACAAAAGATGATCAAATCCTGGTGGAAGAATTTGTTATAGATGTCGTTAACCGCTTTCACGCCAATAAAATGATCTTTCTCACTTTATGCGACCATATTAATGTTTTTTTGCGGTAGAAAAATGAAGTTTGTAAAAAAATTGTAACATGCTTACGGATTTCAATCTTACCTTGACCAACAAAAAAACAACCGCAAAATAAATTGACTTTCAACTAGGAAATAATTGAATTTTTGTAACGTCTTTGGCCACTTCATCGGCATTTTTATTAATATATAACTTTTTTCTTTGATAGTTAATTACAAATATATTCTAGCGACTGCTTTTCTTTTGTATTAAGAACTATACTGGGATAATTGGGTTTATTAACCTGCAAGGTAATTCAAATTATGTATGACTCCTTTGAAAGATTAAATTTCTTTAGTGCAGTAAAAATTAAATTTTTACTGTGAGCGAAACTTGCATGTAAACATTTCCAACAGGTGATTTTTTGAACACTTAAAAAATACAACGTTTTAACGTAATATTTTGATCTACAACAAACAAAAATAAGAGCGGTACAAAAAATAAACAATCTTCTGCAAACACAAATTAAAAAATAAAGCCTAATTTGGATAAAAGCTTCTCTCCATGACTGAACGAACGTCCTTTTAACGGAACAATATATCACGCATCGATAGCGAATAAATTAATTTCGTATTTGCACCCCAATAAGTCACCCCCTTATTGGATCGACGACGCCTTTCCCTAATTTAATATTTCGTCAGTTTTGTTTCTTTCTCTAATCTCTCAGATAAATCAGTTACAGTTGTTCTTTTTCTTCTAATGCATTTAATAATCAAGTTAAATAGAAACTTATTTTTAGAATATTAAAGTTAATAAATATTTTTGTTTAGTAACATTTTAAGCAAAAGATCTTTCATTGCTGGAAAAGTTGTTGCAAAGGAGAGTAAATAATTTTAATCGTATTAAATTGCCATGCAAGATTTCTATTCAAACAAAGTTCTTTACATAGAAATAGCCCTGATTATCAAAGAAACAACACTTTTACAGAAACTAGATATCCAGCAAAGAATCATCCTAATAGTAAAAAAAAAATAACTATTAGATCCTCAATTTAATTCTCGGCCTTGGCCTTTTTGATTACCTCGGACATTTATTTATGAAAAAAATAATACAAATTTAATTTTTGAAGTAATCTGCCCCATTTTCTATACACTTTTGGCTCCTTTCAGGCAACTGTCGGATCGCAAATTAAAAAAACAGACCTTTGTTGACTTTCTCTAGAGATATGAAGCGGCTATCAACCAGGGATCCGGGATCGGAAAAGATGAAAAGTCGAGGGGGTCAAGTCTGGAGAATAAGGCGGGTGCGATAAAATCTCCCAGTCCAACTCTGTGATCGTTACAGAGTGTATTTTGCTGAATGCCTTTGTCATTGTAAGGCCTTTTTTTCTCTAGACCGTCATTTACGATATATATGAAGTATTCTGCAGTCGTAAATCCGAAAATGATCAGCTATTACTGTAACATGTACATTTTTTTTGTTATAGGCAGTTGATGGTGGTGAAAAAAAGGAGACGACGTATTTTTACAATATAATATTTATTTAATATAATCATGTAAAACGTGTTAAATGTCTGCAAAGACATTACTGTGGATTATGTGAATAAACAATATATTACATGCAATGTCATACAGCGACAAAAACTTTCACTTTTTCCTGTTGAATTCTGTAGCATCATCTCTTTTTAAAAAGCAGCCGTAGTTGCCCAACATAGATGGTTCCATCGTCCCTGATATATTGCTTCCATAGTCCTGTTGTCCTGGTGCAACCTTTTTTCTTATTCGTCGCTTATTGCATCCAAATATTGCGGAAAAAAATCCAAATGGAAATGTAAAAATGCATTTTTGTAAGGATATGCGACACCCTTGTATTTCATAGGTTTTCAAGAGTTTATCAATGAGGTTTTTATAGTTTTCATCTTTCGTGTTGCACAGAAATCTTTTCGTTACATTTACAAAAGTATTTCAAGCTGTCAATTCCTTAATTTTTCTTGAAAACGGTAATCACCTAGAAACTTCCTTATTCGAGGTCCAATAAATATGCATTCTTTTAGTTTTGCATCACTTAATTAAGGAAATATTTCTTTTAGGTACTTCAAACCATTACCTTCTTTGTCCATGACCTTGACAAAGTTTTTTATTAGTTTAAGCTTAATATGAAGAGGCGGAAGAAGAACCTTTTTTGTAAGTATCAGTATTTGTTTGAAGTATCAGGTTCAAAAGAAGTTCTATGAGGCCAATCTTTTTTATTGTATTGTTCCTTTGTTGCCCTACTGTCCCATAGACACAAAAACACCAATACTTTGTACCAAAATACTCCTTACCTTTGTACTCCAAAGCCAGGTACAAATAAGTTCAATGAACACATCATATAAAGGAGAAGCAGATACTTAAAAATGGGACGTTCTAGGCCATTTCTGTGGGGAGGCGTTATAATAACTATCTAAATGAAACGCAAAAAGGACATTCTAGTTAGCAGTGAAGGTTTGACCAAGTTGCAGTAAGTCATAATACACGACTCCCAGTTGATCTCGTCACATACACAGCAGCACATTTCGGCCGTAGATATTTGGTTTTGCGGTATTAGTTTTTTTATCTGCCTCCGATTTTCGTATCTACATTTCATCACAGGTCATAATTTTATGCACAAATTATTTTTCTTGAATTTGGAGAGCAATGACACAACAATATAAAAGTGTCTACTCTTTTTCTCATCGGGGACCCAACGACTCATCTATCGTATTTTCCCTAGCTTGTGTAAACCTTTAGAAACGATTTGCGGTGTTATTCCGAGTTCCTGTACTAACTTTAGCAATGTACGACAAGGATTTTCTTCGGATAGAGCTTCCAACTCCTCATCCTCAAATTTTTTACTATTCCGGATGTTTTGTATCATTTACAGTGCTTCAAATGTGGTTTACCGTATGATATCGCGCCCACAATTGATTTTTTAGGTTATGTTCACAGTTTTCTCGCTTGTTATACCTCGTTTTGAAACTCATATACATTGCTCATATACTCGTATATAAAAATCACAGAAATTTTATTATACACAGGGCTAATTCATTCGGGTATAAATATAATATCACTTTGCTATAACAAAGGATTGCACCTTGAAATCTCTGGTGGTCAAAGCTTGAAGTATGCCCTTAAATGAAATACAAGATGGCGCTCCCGATTACAAGAAGATTCAACTAGTAAACTTTTAATTACCCAAATTACAGTACAAATTAAAAAAGCCCAAAATCAATCATCGCGTTAAAATTGATTGCAAAATATTGCAAATGATTCAAATTAATATGCCTGAACGTAAACTTGATAATTACAGCGGTCATTAAAATTAATATTCAGAAAATGCAGAAAGTAGCTATTAATTATTATTTAAATATTTATATATTTTGTATATTTTTTTGTTAATAAACTGTCAAACTGAAATATTAAGTGTATAAATATTTTTTCTTATTAATTATTACAGATATTTGAAAATCAATCACTCCTTTAGTTTTTTTCTAAATTAATTCAGTGTTAAATAGTATTAAAATCAGATTTAAAATGCTTACTAAGAACAATGAAGAAAATGTTTATGAATTATATTTTTTTAGAGTATAGGTCTTGAGAAGTCTGTTAATATAAGAATAACATAATAAGGAAGTGTTAACTGGTATGTGCTTTATGTATGTAACTGGTTACTTTCTTTTGTTAAAAATATGTTTATGAAGATCGACCTTACTGTTCCAATACACAGTTTGTAGGGAAAGATGATTAGTGCAAAATTAAATAAAATATTATATTTATTTATAGCTTCCATAATGTTTTATTCAGAATAGATTCCTTGTGGGGAAATACAATATTTGTACTATCGTAGAATTTTTGAGGAACACTTGGAATTTAGATTTGGAAAATCGCTTCCAAAAACTGGCTGTCCGACAATTTTCAGTTTTGGGAATAGCTCGAATTGAGCTAAATCATATGGAGGTGGTAGTATTCCAATATTTTTTAAGGCATAAAGATGCGAACAGACTTAATTTGAGTGTTTTAGTTTTTTGCATAGTCGGTTTTCCCATCATTTTGGTTAAATTGAGATATTTTATCGATATTTTTGTTCTCTGCTCTCACCCCCCCGTTTTATGACAATACCAATAAAATGTTCCTCCTCCAAATTTGGGCTTGATCGATTGACATTAACTTGTGCCTCAAAGACCACAAAATTGACCACCTGATTGAGCTCTACTTGTTTCAATTTAGCACGCACTATCAGATTTTGTCTTAAAATTTTTTGTTTGTTGTTTAAATATTTTTGTCCATTATATCACCAATAAATACCAAGTTACAAACCCCCTCTGAGGATATACACCCTCAAACCATTACCGATCCCCCAGCGTGTTTAACAGTTTGCACAAAGATTTTGTATGTTGAGCTGTTCATTAACCCTTCGCCACACCATTTGATGCCCATATGAGCCAAAAATGATAACTTTAACTCAACACAGAAAATAACGCCGTTCAGATAATTTTCAGGCTTCAAAGCGTGCTCGTTAGCAAAATCCAATCGAGTTTTAATTTTTTTCTTACTTAACTAATGCTGCAATTTGTTGCAACAGGTTCATAATTTTTCTTATACAAAAGCGTTTTGTTTCGGTACTGACCACTTTTTGAGAATGGCTTACCACCAATGTTTTGAGCTTAGGCGCACTAATTTTAGGGTTTTTATGTGCTTCTTTTAAAATAAAGCGTTGGTCTCTTTCATTTAATAATTTCTGACGGCCTGTTTGCTTCTTCGGAAAAATTCTGTCCTCATTTTTGTAGCGTTGCACGATATCTTTGCACGATGCACGTTGCACGATGCCCATTTTTTCGATAGGAATTTCCCCTTTCATAATGAAATAGCACTAATTACTTATTTTCAAAACTAATGTTTTTTTATTTGGTATACAACTCATTTTAAGATGTTCTGCCAATCTGTTCCATTAATAGGCTAATTGAAAAGTTCGCGGAACTAATTGAAAAGCGAAAATAATAAAACTAGTTTATAGTTGAAAAAATTACTTTATTCTTCCGTATATTCTCCCGTAAGCTCAATATATTTTTCCTAGCGGCTTCCCAATTCGTTTATTCCATCTCTGACGTGATTTTCTGGAGGTCCTGCAAAAACGCTTGTCATGTAGGATTTTTTTGAGGTTTGGGAACAGATGAAAGTCAGAGGGGGCCATATCTAGTGAATATGGTGGATGCTTCAACAATTCGGAGTGTAACTTCTTCAATTTGGCCATTGCAAGAACACCTCTGTGAGCCGGTACATTGTCTTGATGAAAAATGATTTTTTTCTTCGCTAAACCAGGTCTTTTCTCACGAGTTTTTTTTCATCTAATTGATCCAAAAGGTTTGAGTGATACTGTCCTATTATTGTTTTATGGGTTTGCAGGTAATCAATTAATAACGTTTTTGGTCGATTTTGACACTTATGGTTTGTTGTCGCAGGATCACAGTGTATTTTATTCTTTCGAAAAAGATCCAAATGTTGGTTGAAAGTTTTATTTCGAAGTCGTTTTTGATCAGAATTTGACAAATATGGGAACCATCTTACACACAGCTAATCAAGCCCAATTCCTTTTTCAAAATATGAAATACCCGTTCAGTTCAGATGTTCATGATCCTAGCAATTTCTCTATCGATGTCGCTCCGCGAAATTTTCCGTTATTCTAGTACTATAGAAAACAAAATTCGAAGATTGACTGTCTTAATATGACTTGTCTTGTGTGAAGAAGACTTGTCTTACTTAATATGAGGTGTATAAAAACAATATTATTTTTTTCTTAAAATTTTAGAATTAAACCGATGATTTCGGAACTTTGTTATACAAGAAGTTAAAAGGAGGTAAGAAAGGTAAAATATATGGGAAGTAACATTTTTTTTGCAGAAATTGGAACTGCTAGAATGATTTTTTAAATGAGGTGTCGAATATTTTTGAGATCGACTATACCAGGTGTCCCATTAAGGATGGATCGCGGCCATGCAACAATTGGGGAAAGGCATTTTTTCCGCTTATGTAATTAAATTAGAAAATATTATCAAGGTCAGGATTAGAACATTTATGATGATTGATACTGAATAGATAATTTTAATTTTTAAATAAAATTGTTGTGGTTACGATTGCGACCTAAATATTAAGACTAATTTTTAACTTAATATTACGGTAAAAATTAAAACTAACTGATTTTTTCAGAAAAATCGAAATATCTCTTGACATGTCAGAGATATCGATTTCGGGTTTTCACTGGATGATTCCTCTTTAAATTACCTTTCCAGCCATGTAATAAAAACTGTACCATTCCATTTGAAAAAACTGAACAAAACTTCAAAAAACTATTGTTGAATGTAACGCCACCTCGCGGTTTCATTTATAAACTAAATAATTTATCTCCCAGATTATCTGATTGTCCCAGCAATTGCCTTTTAAATGAATCCAAATTGAGGAAAATCAGTTTAGGCAAACGGACATTAGACGACTTTTTATCTAAATAGGTAACCCCCCCCCCCACTTCTTTTATTTGATTTGACTGTTGTTATTATTAATTTTATTTGACTGTTGTTATTATTATTATCTTTGTTGTTGGCCCGTTGGCCTTTAAACACGCTCCAAATTAATATGGCACGAAGAATTTGGACCAGTCCTAAGCCTGGGTAAAGTGTGAAGGAAGGCAAACATTAGGTTAATATTTTTTTAACTTAATGCAGGTAGTAATGAAATCATAACTGATTTTTCCCTCCCTCCCTCTATTCGTGAAATTACGACAAAATGTCATAAAACAAAGTTGTAGGAGACAGTTTGCTAATTATAACTGAGAATTTTTCTTACTCGGTTAACACTTGAAAATACACACAAAAAATGATTTTTGAAAATGTTTAGCTCGTCACGCCCTCTTGCGGTCGTTTTAGAAGCTTAAAAATATTTTTGGTGAATTTCTCATGACCATTTTTAGTACAATTTTTTTTTCCCCAAAGCTGTGGGATAAATAGTTTTCAAGATACGGCCGCGATCCATTCTTAGTGGGACACCTGTTATATTATATATATATATATATATATATATATATATATATATATATATATATATATATATATATATATATATATATATATATATATATATATATATATATATTTAAAAACTATTTAAAGGCTCAGCCGGTCGCGTTGGTGCGGATGGTAAGAGCAGCAGCCTGCCGCTGCTGTGCCGAAAGCGTATTGGAGCGGTAGTTGGTTCGATTCCAACGCTCGGATGGTTGTTTTTCTTTCTTTCTTTTGTCTTTTTACTTCCTAAATGTTTGTAATTGTTTCTAAGCAAGAGTGTAAAGTCCAACAACGAATTACCCCTCAGTCACGCCAGTTAAAGGCTGGGTAAGGCCGGATGCCTTCTTGTTCTACGTTGATCACTCGCTAGTCGGTAGGCTTCCTGATAGACTTATGGGTAAGCACATAACCAAGGGTTGATAGCCTGAGGGGGGGTGCTGGCCTGGGTTGTCGGTGGCTGATGACCGTGGTTCGGAACTCACGTTAAGCTGTAGGTCCAGTTGCTAAATAACCTTGTAGTTGCTGATGCGTCTCTAACCGTAAATCCTTTCCTTTCCTTTTCTAAATGCTCAGTGTTTCATAATAATATGAATGAAATAAATTTCATGATTTTATTATATGTATAAATACAGTGGTCCAAAATCATATGCAAACTGTCCATTAAACAAATACTTTAGGTTTTAGAGAACTACACGAAAAGATTTTTCAACAACGACCGTTTTGATAGCCAATTTAGTACTTATTTTAAATTTTGCTATATTTTATTACATTATATTTTTTCATAATTTTGATACACAAAGTGTAGCAGAGAGAGGAACTTTTTTTTTTTGGTCGAAACTCGTTATTCAACAAACAATAATAAAAATTCTAATAATGTGCGTTTAAAATTGAAAGAATGTTTACGAAGACAAGGAAGTTACCTTTCAGACGTTTTATTATATTTTTTAGTGTTTCGATTAGTTTCCAAGTTTTTATAATCATTCCTTTCTCTGGTGCACCTCATGTGCCATGTATAAGTTAAACATCGAAGAAAAAATATCATTCTCGCATTTTAGAGAATAAGGGTGAGAATGGCATAAATATCGTTAGAATTTATAAACACCCGTAATCTTATGCAGCTATTTAAAATTCACTAACTGTAGATATATGATATATGATAAAAAAAAATGGTCGTATAGATAATACTAGGCACTCGCTTGCACCAGACAATGCTCAAGGGTGAAACTGGATGTTTAGAAAAACGATTTTTTGATAGACGATATATTCAAGTCATGTAATCCAGCACATGTTACTATGTGGCTACTCCAACTTTTTTATTTGGTCGATTATTTCCAGAAGTTCTACAACCGTTCCGCATATAGAAATAGATTATTTTAATAGAATCCTTTCTATTTTTCGGTATTAAAATTTAACATTTTATTAATTTTGTTTTGTGGATCCTTTGCTGTTAAATAATGAAGCCTCCAGTCACACCAAATTGCACTTAAATCACAAGACGATTGTTTCGCTAATTAAGTTAACATCATCAAGGGATGATTAAAACTAGGATGATTATTATCTGCATTTTTTTGCTTTTGAGTAAAATCAATTCATCGACTTTCTTAACATTCCGTAATTAGAAAAAATCAGAAGAATTTTGTATGTCGACAAAAGTATTGCAGCAACCGGAGTAAGAAGTAGGTGTATCATCACTCAGCTAATGTCCATTCACTGCAGGATGAAGGCCTCTTCAGCGTGTTTGCAACGCGCGCGATCTTGTGTTCTCCTCTGACATTCGGGTCCAATATATTTGATGATGGCATCAGTTCATCGTGTTTTCAGTCTTGTTCGTGGACGTTTATGATTAAACGGTATCCACTTCAGGGTTGACTTAGTCCACCTGTCGTCACATCGCCTCGCAATATAGCCAGTCCAACTTAATTTCAATTCCTTTACTCTTCTAATAATGTCACATATGACATCTCAGAGAAACTTGATATCATTTCGGTTGATTTTGGTAATTTTTTCTTTACTGGTTGAAGTGGAAGATCTTCCTGGACGAGAATCATCTTCAACTGCTTCTCTACTACCACTACACTCTACTACCATTATATATATATATATATATATATATATATATATATATATATATATATATATATATATATATATATATATTGTGATTCCTTTCCATCTCTGGTCATTGTCCTCCAGTCCTTGACAGCCTCTCTCCATCGCTTCCTTGGGCTTCCTTGTTTTCTTTCACCTTGTCTTCCCCATGCAATCGTCTTGGCATGGGGAACAAGATTTTACTTTCCACTTATTCCACCCATTCCA